>JANRGV010000001.1:81727779-81737793 GCA_024734035.1 Alethe castanea | reverse complement strand
ATTTTCATTGTTAAATAAACGAATTGAAAGTATACCAATTGAACATTATAATAATATAGCCCTTAATTAATAAATTGAATTTTTAATTATTTAAAGTTTATTCTAAACTGTTTTCTGCCAATGCAATATTCAGACTAAATTTAATTTTCTTATGAATTACTGTGAAGATACTCGATTTTGCAACTCTAATGCTGATTTTAAGTCTAAAAGTTTCAGAAAAAAATATTTTATGAAATAGTAGGAAGTACTTGATGTGAAACTTTAAGGATGTGAATGGCATTTCCTTTCAACTCAACGGGCATAGGAATAATGTTAGTTTGGTCTAATATATCCTGGTTCCTCCTTTAGAAAAGAAGTGGGAAGAGACCGCTCTTTACCTGAGGCTGCTGTAACTTCCTCCTCAGGGTGGAGCAGGAAGGTTTGTTTTCCTGTGTGGGAACAATCCACCTAATATTTTTCATCTTGAGTTGAGACTCTTCTCCAGTAGGCAGAACCCCTTAGACACACAAGAGCTCGATTTCTCCGTGTTTAAGTGGTGTTGTACTGCTGCCCAAGCAGATTTTAAGTGCATTGAAGAGGATATTAGCATTTTACACTTGAATTTAACTCACTCTTTTGGCCTGTTTCCATGTCATAAATTAGTAGCAAAGCTGTTGAATTAACTCAATCTGATTTTAAAGTTGAGCAAGAAATTCTCGAACAACAGATACTTTATATGTCAAACGTGCCTTTTGAGGGCATGGTCATATAAAACTGTGAGGTTTGAACTACCCTCGACTTAGGGGTGAATTACCCCAAACTTCTATGTGTCTGATAGTGATGTAAACTGGTTTTCTTCATTTTTGTTCTTCTGCAAAAGGAACTGCAGTTCATTCTTTGTATAATGCCTGTAAAAAGTACAAGCCAATGACGAATCGAAGGAAAAAAAAGACCCTAAGTATTTCTAGTGTATATGGCTGATTAAAACACTTAATTAGGGAGTTAATTCAGAAATCCATTTTTTTTTTCTCAGAAAGTACTGCAATAAAGGATTTTTCCCGCTACTTGTTAAGAATGGGTTCAGACAGCAGAGATGGAATAATATATTTAATGACTTTAAAATGTGGTTAAAGCAGTTCCCTTGCACTTCATTTTCTGTGGCTCTTTCTTTGGGACTTACTGACTTCTTGATACATTTTTTTTTCCCCCTCTGGAATGGGTATCTTTAACCTGATCACATGCACTCTTTAAACAGAGCCAAGAAATTTGAAAATCATTTATACCTGACACTGCTGCAGCAAGTACCATTTCGATTCCAAAGGAATTCTAGTAAGAAATCTAAAAGAAGTTTTGAAAAAAATGTGAAAGACTGTCTCAAACATGAGGAAAGGAGTGTTTCAGAGCTGGAACTCATCTGTGAACAGGAAGATTTGTGGAGTGAAATGGCTCAATGCAAGTGATATGTGTACACACATGAGACAGCATTTAAGCTTTCTCATGATATAGTATGAAATGCCATTGAAGATACTAAGAAAGTAAATCCAGAATTTCTACAGTCATCCTTTGGTAACTGTATTGCTTTCACTTTTTCTAGTTCTTTTAAAATAAGCAGTTCAAGAGCTCCATCTTCGGGTTTAAGGTGCTATTGTAAAAAAAGATTTCTTTTTGCATTAAGTAGTACCTAAACCTCCTACAAGCTATGTAATGTACATCTTCCTGTCAGTTTGCTCTGCTTAACATTGCTAGATACATTTATTTCATTGCATTTTAATAAACTTTGAATATTCTCTTTTTAATATCATTGTTTTCAGATTTTCCTTCGTTAGTTTACTTGGTTTTGGTGCATTATGTTTTGCCCTTTCAATTATGATACATAAATCAATTTGACAGTTCATAAAATATTTATGAACCATGAGAGAAAATAATGGCAGATGGAATTTTAAAAGAGGCTGTTTTTCAGGTAGGCTTTGTTATTTGTTAGAAATTAGTATGCTTTTATTAAAATGAGAACATATGCTGATTTTTGTCAATGGGGAATCTGTTCATGTTCTTTTGGGAGCAGAATTTTAATGAAACATTAATTTTGTTTCTGCTACTGCAGCAGAGATCTAAAAGACTTAACTATTACAGTGGAAAAAAGATTTAATCAATTTTATTTTCAATAAAAAGTCCCTAATTATTCCAGGAAGTCTTTGGGGAAAATACAGTTATTTGAAAAATTTTGCACCTCAAACAAAGTTGTGGAAGTGGATCATAACAAAAAATATTGTGGAGTAAATTAAACTGTTAATCACAGAAATCTACTACCTATGAGATAGTCTTACCACTCTTTCCAGTATCTTCTGTCTCTTGTTTTTTTCTTTCCTTCTTAAGTTAATTTTATTTCTTCCTACTTTCTAAGTATCTCCAGTGGCATACTCTGCTGACATTCTGACCTGACAAGTACAGACAGTCCTTTTAACTTACCCTGATTTTCTTGTCCTTAGAGACAGAGAATTTGCCTTGATTCTGTTTTTCACAACACTGTAGAGAAGTATAATTGCAAATTTTGTAATAGAAGGGGTGACTTGATGAATACCTATTATACCTTAAATTATCGTTAAGTCAAGATAAATTAAACCCAAGTTGTGATTTCCTCTTGTTCCTAGCAAATATCTCTATCTATAACCAGTTCATGTCATATTCATTGTTGCTTTTAGTTTTTGACTACTGAATCTAAGTTAGCAACAAGCTCCCATCTGGTGTCACAAAATTATTTACCTGCCTTCATAAAATAATTGCTACTGATGATATGTTCAGTATTTTGTTGTTGCCTTTTGTATTTGAGACTTTCTCCTTCATTGTTATTTACTTTCTTTCACAGATTTCTCCAAATGAATTAGAAATCACAATGCCTTAACTCCCTGTAACTCACATTCTTTCCAAGCAGCAGGTGGAGACAAAGAACACAAAATGCTGAGAGGTTGAAAGGCCCTTATCTTCCTGCTGGCTTTGGTGCTGTACCTCAGAAAACTCTGTCAGAGAACCTCAGATCTGACCTCATTAGAATGCCACCTGAACAAAACTTCAGTTTTCTTTTGGAAGCCTTGAGCATCTTGCAAATCTCTGTAATCTTTATGAACGTTTTTAATTTCTATTTAAAATAAATGCAAATTACAGCAGAAATAAAATACTTTGTATTTCATCTCATGAAGAAATCAAGGTCACAGCCATGACAGAAACCAAGGTCATTGCTTCATTGATGGTTGATGCATGTATGGATTGACATGCTGGCTGAGATCACTGTAACAAGGCAGCTGAATTTTATCCACATTTTGGACAGTGTTTATTCCCCTTTTCCTCACTATGGGCAGCCTTAGTTTAAAATGTGACAGGTCTTTTTAAAAACATGAATATATTCAAAACTAAATTTAAACTTAAGTGCTATTTAGAATAAGGATGGTTTTTTGATATTAGGCCTTTGGCATTGTTTGTTGCTGTAATGAGTCAAGGTTGTAAAGATATTAAGCAGATATTGACTGAATACCCATTGAAGAAAACAACTATTAAAGAATGTAGATCAACCTAAAGTATGCTAATTGATTTTTCTTATAAATTAATTAGTTGTATGAATGTCATTGTCCTGTCATCTAAGTTCAACTCTTAAAGAGTTTTTAAGTGTGGCACCAAGATAATACAGCTTAAAAATACTGAGCTATGTTTTATTTCTACTGTTTTTCTTTACATATAAAGTAACAAACTCAGTGGAAGTGTTTTTAAAAGAAAAGGCTTTTCTTTATCAAATCTCTTGTTACTGAATGGTTTTAAATTGTTTTAAGTGTTTTCATTAATTACAATTCTGGACTGACTGATGTATGCTTATTAGGTCATTCCACAGATTTTTTTTTTTTTTTTTTAATGTTTCTTTGGATTCTTGCTCATAATTTTCATGAAACCAAGATAATTATTTTCTGTGATTGTTGTAACAATAACAACATTCTCTGTACTCTTCCACTTGTTTGTAGGACTGTTTGCTTCAAAATATTGCTTTCTTCTACTGTAGGTATTCCAACTACATCTAACTTGCTATGTTCACAGAACCCAAAGCTTGAGGTCTATGATATATTCTACAAAAAAAAGAAAAAAAATAGGAAGAGTTAAGAATGCATTGCTTTCTAAAGTTGCATGTATCTAACTTCAGAATACAAAGTTACAATTTTATTTTCTCATTAAACAAAACAATTACTGGAAAATGTGAGAGTTAAATTTTTCTCTAAAGGTGAAACAATTCTGGGAAATAAACATTTCTTTTATTAGTTTGTAATATTATTTCATGTTCAATAATGGCTCTGAGTGGTATAAATGTTATCTTACTAGTGTATTTTTTATCCCTTATGATTCTAATGCCTGTAAACATGACTACTACTTGAATGGCTCAGTGATATTTGAAAGTTAAAATATAAGATTTAAATATTTTATCTCAACTCTATTTCTAAACAATTTAATATTAAGAAATAATATTTTCATTATATTTGGGACAGACCATTGTGAGCATACTAGGCTTGGCTTCAGTGTTCTTTTGAGATGCAGGGCAACATCTTTATTTTAATGTGTGTTTTTCTTTTTTCCCCACAAAAATTTGGTTAAATACAATCCTTCACTTTTTAAATCCTGCAGTTTTAAAATACCTGACATTAATGTTCTTTTTTTGGAACACTATCTAATTGAAGATAAATATTTTTATTATGGAGAAAATATGAAAAATAAGAACAATAGCAAAGAAATTTAATTAAAGAGGAAGACTATTTTGAAAGTAAAAAGAAAATGTTGCAGATCTTTTTCAGCCTTCATTTTCTATCAGATACCCTTCCGTATCCTATGACACATGCTTACAAAACTGTCATGGAAATTTACACTGGTATGATAGAATTTACCACCTGGCAGATTATAATGATAATGACATGATAAATTTGTTACTTATGGATACATGGGTTTTTTTCTTATTGCTCTAAGAGAGAACAAAGTGACTTTGAGGAAATAAAAAACACGTGAAGAGGTGAAGAGGGAAACAAGTGCAACATGTAAAATTTTGCCCCAATAAACTAGTAATAAACCTGCTGGTTAGCAAACTTTGAGAAAAAGTATTAAAGATTTGCAATGAAAAATGACTAAACAGATTAGCAAATGCATTAACATGTAGAATTCATATTAATTTGCATGCTTAAAAACTGAAACCTGTAAATGGCATTTATTTCCCTGATATGGTATTGTACATATGAAAACGTATAGTGTGCTGGTTTCTGCATTACATGGTATGGTAAAAAAATCTGAGTATTAGCTAGGATGGCAAATTGATCTTAAGAGTATCAAAATTCTTTTCCAGAAAGATGCCTCTAATGATGTCATTGTCTGAATATTCTAGTATGGTACAAAAAGCCCATATCACTGTTTCTACATGGAGTATGTTGGGTTACTTAAATATAAGGATTGCTTAAATACAAGAATTGCTTAGAAATCATAACTGGCTCATCAACAATATCTTTTGAAGTCTGAGCAGGGAACCCAAGTTCTGCTTCTTTGTTTCCTTCCATGTATGTCTCAATTACCCTTTGGTGTAATTTCATTTTTAAAAAGATTAAGAAGTGTTATGATTAAATTATAAACCTGTTTAATCTCTTATTAATTTTACAATTTAGACTGCGAACCATTCTTCCTTTTACAAGGCAAATCCTATCCTATTTGCCTTCCTCTTAGTTATACTAGCTTCTATCAGAACTCTGTCCTTGGTTAGATATTTTCCTATTACAATCTGAAATATCATAGTGGTTCTTCATTCTTAATCCCTTCATGGTAGAGCATCTCTCATTTATGTGATTCTTATCTAATACTGCTCTGTGTTTTACTCTCAATCTGATGATAGACTTTGCCCTCTGAATTTTTAGCAATCTTTGCCTCCAAGTGGTTTTGTTTCTATTTGAGACTGTGGGCAATGTCCTTGTAGTTTAAGCTGCTAATCTCCCTTTGGATGCATATATTCTGGTTATCTGAGTGCCCTGCACTGTAACTGATATATTTTGATGCCCAGTCTGTGAAGCATGACAGACAGAGTACCTGTTGCCATGTATATAAGTGCTGAGCCTAATCTGACTTGACAGAAGAAAACCTCTGATTCACAATTAACAAGAATTGCCTGTTTCACTTCTCTGGCTTCTGTTTACTCAAACTGCAGTTTCATCTGTGTAGAACAGAAAACCATGGAGACCTCAGACTTCTTCCAGCTGACAGGGTTAAATCCCTTAGGGCAGATTACTTGAGTGGTATCCCAAGCTGCTATGCCAACCTTGGGTCTGCAGCAGAAGAACCTATGGTGGCAGGGATTCTTGGCTCTGTGGCAACTTCAGGTGTATTGCAATCAGCAGCAGGAGGGCAAAAACCATTTCAGTAGGAGAAGAAAACTTATGATTCCCTGATTTACCTTTGTATAGGGATGAGTTAGGTCTGGTAAAAAGAATTTTTTTTAAAAAAAGGTAATCAAAGGACTTCAGCCACTACAACTTCCTAAATACCACAGAGACACTCCTTATTTTAGAGCTGTGATTTTTTTTTAATTATTCATTCAAATAAAATATAAACAGACAATAAGCTATTTAAAGTTTCTAGCTCATTAAATGTTTGTTGTGTAAAAAGAAGATTTTGATAATCTGGCCTCCTTTAACAATGGGTGTAATCCTCTCTACACAGTAAAAAATATCTGGGGGTTTTTGTTTTGTGTGACTGCTGAGTCTTCTAGTATCTGTCATTGCAAGTCTCCATTACAGTGGGAAATTAGGATTAGTTTCATTTTCAGTGTGGTTTGTAGGAAAGAAAAAATGGAAATGATGAATTGTGAATCAAGTTTTATGAAAGACTAATAAAATACCTCTTCTTGAGATGCTTTAAAATAAATAAATGCAATTGTTTCAGCACAACATCTGCAGGAAGAGAGTCTATCTTTCACTGCACTATCTGTCAGAGTTAGAAAAACCGGATTCTCTTTCAGACACATTAGCTCTTGACCCATACACTCCCTAAGAAGGTGTTTTGTGCCCCAAAAGTCTGTCTAGCTGCATGCATTCAGACATCATGACTACAGCAAAAGTCCACAAAGTGCAATTAGCACTTTCCTTTCTATATCATTGAAACCCAGTTGTTTTTTGAACAAGCAGCTTTGTTCACAGATTGTTCCAGTCCATATATAGAGTAATGAAAAATTAAATACTGCACAAAATTTAATTTAAAATCACTACAACTTTAAAATTAGCAAGCCATTTTTTCTTCAGTTGGCATAGTGGCTCTTTTGTACTGAGATCTAGAAACTGTACTTTGAAGTTTTTGAGCAGCTGCTGGGCTGGCTGAGAATAAGAGGTTTTTAAAATATACTTTGAATGGAGGAAAAAAACTCTTCAAAATAATTGCTTCTTAAGTTCAGGATCTTAGAATTTTACTGCATTAATCAGAATTTTTGATGTTCTAAGCAGCCAAACAGAAAAAAAAAAAAAAACAACAACAAAAGGACAATGTTTCCATTTTTATTTCCAAATGGAAACATTGGAATAGGCCTGCTCCAATTGGATGAAAATGAACATAGGAATTAAGATTTACAGGAAAGTAACTGCTTTTCATACACATCACCTAATGTGCATAGAAAGAATATGTGTGTGGCAAGATTGTGACTGTTCTTTCATACTGAAAAAGAAGCATCCTAGAATTTTGTAAAACAAAGCAGCTGAGCAACTGAGAAATTAAATACATGCAATCAGCCTCTCAAGTACAAGCTAAACCCCAGACATTATAAAACCTTCTATTGGTATATAAAACAGTTCTTCTGGTGGATAGAAAACAAAGGAGAATCAGAAGAAATATAAAAGAGCTTTTAGCAGATGTGCCTATCTGTATACTCATTTTATCCTTATAATTGGTACATGAGTTATTTCCTAATAAGACTGTCAGAGTCCTACAGAACAGAGCATGTTTCATTTCTAAGAAGCTCTTCAGTTAACTCAAGTTTATTATATATGTACATATGTACATATATATATACATATAAGTTTTATATGTACATATATAACTATATATGTTACCTTTAGTTTTGTAATTAATCACTGAATTTCCTTATTTGAACATTTTTATATATTACTTATTTAAATTTGAGCATGCTCAGCAGTTTAATCTGACTTTCTGGTTTCAGTTGATAGCTGTTTCTAAATGTCTGAAAATTCTGTATCTGAAAAACTCATCAGTATGATACCACTGTCATTTAATTTGCTCTTATTGTATAATTTCAAAATACAGAAGTTGATCTACTGTAAAACTGGTCTGAATAAGAGGGCAAAAGTATGGGGAGTAACTTCATTTTTTACACTGAAAGAACTGGAAAAAGAATCAATCTGTTTTTAAATTTAGTAAACAGAGAAACTAAAATAGGAACATTAGCTTTAAATAAAATTATACAAAGTTAAGGGATTCATAAACCTTGCGTGATACATCATTCATACTTCTTCATTGGGATTTAGAATCCATAACATAGTTTTCACAGAAATAGCTCTGCTTTGCATCCTTCTAATTCCAGAGGGTCCTGGAAAACAGTCTAATTCCCTCTCTCATCATTAATTTAAAAATAATTTCAGCTTTAAAATATGCCAATTTCCACTGACTCCAGGGAACCTCTGAATTTGCTTTTGGTTCACGGTGCATGTGAAAAGTATCCTGTGTGATAGAGACATATTCACAGAATCACAGAATAATCTGAGTTGGAAGGGACCCCCAAGGGTCACTGAGCCCAGCTCCTGGGTTTGCACAGGACCATCCCCAAGAGTCACACCATGTTCCTGAGAGCATTGTCCAAATGTTTCTTGAGCTTTGTCATGCCTGGTGGTGTGATCACTTTCCTGGAGAGCCTGTACCAGTGCCTGATCATTCTCCACATGAAGAACCATTTCCTGATATCTACAGCAAATGAGAGGCTACATGTAATCCTGAAATCCATCAGACAGGTTTACCTAAGAGAACTGCCAGAGGTTCTGTTTTGTTTTGTTTTGTTTTGTTTTTCTGTCTCTTACAGCAGCATATAAAGGATTGCTAGGGGAAAAACATAACAACAGACCAAACATGGAATAAAAGTTTTCATGGTGTTGACTCTTGCTCTTGGCAGTCTGTAGTTTAGAGACATCCTGAACCAAAGTCTCTGACATTACTTGATAAATTTTAACTGCTCTTTAAAAACAAAACTCTAACAAAACCAAACACAAAACCACAAAAAACTCCCCAAAAACCAAACAAACCAAACTAACAAAACACCCCCTCCACCCCCATTCAAGTATGTATAATATTAGAGAACAGTGGGTTTGGTTTGCTTTAAACTTTTTTACTTTCCAATGGGTACCCCTATTTTCTATAGCACAACAAGTGCTGAAAAATTGTTTCCTTAACTCCCTTCCTCATTTAGTTTTACAGCTCACAGCATCACAGAATCACAGAACAAGCTCAGTTGGAACTGACCCTCAAGGATCATCAAGTCCAGCTCCAGGCACTGCACAACTCCATCCCCAAGAGTCACAGCATGCTCCTGAGAGCATTGTCCAAATGCTTCTTGAACTCTGTCAGGCTGATGCTGTGACCATTCCCCTGGGGAGCCTGTTCCAGTGCCCAAACACCCTCTGGGTGAAGAACATTTTCCTAATATTCAATTTAAACCTCCCCTGACTCAACTTCAGGCCCTTCCCTTGGGTCCTGTCAGTGGTCACCACAGAGCAGAGATCAGTGTTTGTTCCTCCTCTTCCTCTCATGAGGAAGCTGTAACTGCAGTGAGGGGAGCCTCAGTCTCCTCCAGGCTGAACAGACCAAGTGACCTCAGCTGCTCCTCATTTGCCTTCCTCTCAAGGCTCTTCACCATCTTTGTTGCCCTCCTTTGGATGCTCTCTAATAGTTTAATGTCTATTTTATACTGTGGCACCCAAAGCTGCCCCCAGCACTGGAGGTGAGGCTGCCCCAGCTCAGAGCAGAGCAGGACAATCCCCT
>JANRGV010000001.1:81623651-81727679 GCA_024734035.1 Alethe castanea | reverse complement strand
AGACAGTTCTCCATGAACTTCTCCAGTGTGAGTCCATCCCATGGGCAACAGTGCTCCCCAAACTGCTGCAATGTGGGCCACCTCCATGAGATGCAGTCCTGCAGGCACAGCCTGCTCCAGCCTGGGTTCCCACAGGGTCACAAGTCCTACCAGGAATCCTGCTCTGGAGCAGACTCCTCTCTCCACTGGCCTGCAGGTCCCTGCCAGGACCCTGCTACAGCACGGGGCTCTCTCTGGGTCACAGCCTCTTCTCAGCATCCACCCGCTCCAGCCTTGGACTCCTTGGACTCCAGGGGATCCCTGCACTCCCTCTTGACTCCATGGGCAGCAGGGGCACAGCTGCTCCGCCATGTGTGAGAGGCTGAAATGTTAATGGCTAATGACTCGAACAATTGGCCATTTGCAAAAGCAGCAGGTGCTTTGCTCGCCGTGTGCAAGGTGAGCCCTGGGGCGCAGAGGGGGAGCAAAGCCACCACGGGAGGGTACAAGGTGGGCTTTGAGCCAGATAAGGGAAGAGGTCGATAACAAGCAGACCCTGTGGACAAAACATATATGGAGATAGTTGTGATCTTATCCTAAGAAAAGGATTTTTTCACCTTACTCAGGATTTTTTTAAATTACGCTATTATTTAGAACTAATTAAAATTGTTTTGAACTAAAGCAGTAAATTAAAAGCCCAGATTCTTATTTACCAAAACACCAGCAGCTTAGTCCTCTAAATCCCAGTTCTGTTCAGAAAGATATTTCAATACAAAAATCACAGTTTTTACAATTTATTCTGTCTAAACACTTCCTTTCATGTTTTTTACATGCCCTATCACCATGTTTTTCATTTCTGTATTGACATATATTGTATTATATGCATATTTCAAAGTACCCAGGCATCTCTAAAATGTACTCCACCTAATCCTCATCTATACAGATAAACATCACTAAATGCCAGCAAAGAGATCAGTCAATAGAAGAGCTGAAGAAGAGCTTCAGTCAATCTGAAGAGCTAAGAACAATAGATTAAAACAAAGTTGCATACAAAATATACCAACAAAAGATTTCTCCATCTAGGTTTGTTGTTGGTTATAATTAAGACTAGTATAGTCATAAAAGCAAAAAGGCTTGGTTTTAATCCGCTATATCACTACCTGGCAGAATATGAAGATGCTCAGTGCATCACTAAATTAACTTTCACACTGCTGTTGTCATAGCTTATTTCAGATCATCTTCCCATCCAGCTTTCACATAACCTGCAAACAAAGACATCGTTGTCCAGGATGACTAAAAATCATGACCTTTATACCTCATCTATCAGCAAAATAGACACTTTGAGGCATTAACAAAACTAAGTCCTAAATTTGAGTAGTCACGTGAGAAGTATCATACACAGTAGTGCCAGTAGACTCTTTGATCTCTGGTGGCTGAGAAAATAACTCTTTCTGGTGGTGGTTCTTCAGGAGGCATGCACACAGGGGGCAGCAGATGTAAACCTAGAAAGTGACTGAGAAAATAAATCAGGAGAATGGGCCTCTCAGCTTACCCAGCATGGCCAGCAAGTCATGTCTGCAGCATCTCTATCAAATTGCCACTCATTTATTTGGGCTAGAAACAAAAACTCATTTGACTACTTTTCACTCACTGACCGTTCTTTAATGTTGATTTCTTTGTTCCAGGTTTTAGGTTTTTTCTTTGAATCTTTCTTTTTGCTGTTGTATGAATAATCCAGTATTTTACACATTTACTGATTATTTCCATTCATGTAGCTCAGTAAATTGTACGCTCAATGATCCTAGAGATCTTTCCAACCTAAATAATTCTATTATTTCCAGTTTTCTTTGTGCAAATATCTTATTTTTCATTGTTGAGTATTAAGGTATGAGGAATGGATTTGTTCAAAGAGACCAGAAGATCTTTATCCTTTGGCAGTGTAACAAATCCCTTATTCTCAAATTACTCAGCAGGCCTATCTTTTCCTAATACTTCCACCTGGTGCCCTATAACATACTGGATAGATGTGAGGAGCATCTTCATTTTTAACAAGATTCTTTTGTTCTGTGTTAGTGTGCTCCATAACAAATAACTTGGTGTGTTCCTAAACTTTGCAGTGAACTTCAAAGTGAAAAATGCTCAGGCATACCTTATCTAGCACTGAATACTGTAGGTCTGATCAGAATTTGTAGCAGAACTTCGTTGGCAACTGATCCCATGACCTTTTGGGGGTCTAAGAAACACTGTGAAATATTACGGGTGTGATAACTCCATGCATAACATATCAATAGAAAGTGAGAAAATCATCAATGCTTGTGTGAACCAAACAGTTTTTCACAGCTCAAACAATCCATAAAGCTTTCTCTTTGATGTTTTAAGAACTTTTCACCTCTTTAGTAAAATAAAGGCTCAAAATGGAAGAAATTTAATTCCCTCTCCTTCTATCTTCATATTTTACACCTATATGCTCTGCCAAAGCATTTTTGCACTATGTGATACAGTTCTGAACTCTCTCTCACTTTCTGCCCACCTCATACATCTGCCTACACTTCCATCTTGTTTTCTATTCACAGTCAACATAGTAGATCAAAAAAGCAATCCTTTTATCTGGAATTGTCTGAAAAAAAATACCATCACCCCATTGGAGATCACTGTGGTATATTTTTTTCTGTGAATGTGTGCATGCATGTTATATATGTGTGTGTAAGTTTCATACACACGTGCTTATAGCATGTGCCTCATTCATACTCCCACCTCTCTGTAATCAGCAGCATTTCCATTGCATAGTTTGGTGAGTTAAAAAATAGTATTGACATCCTTCTGATCTATGAAGTCAACCACCATTTCTGCTTGGCTCAATTGTTCTTCTCTTTCCCACAGCCCATCTAACTAAAGCAAGAACAGCTAGAGAAAAAGCAGATGAAAATTGGGTGAACAAACTCTGCTACTTGAAGGCCAGCATATCCTTAATTCACAAGAGTCTGCTCAAAAACTCAAGGTTCTTTATCAGTTTCTTTATAACTTTTGTAATAGAATATCTGATAATTTACTTCTCTGCCAAAATAGAGTGAGATGTACAGTTCTTCTTAACCCGTTTTCAAGTGATTTTATTCAGTCTGTGAGGATCACCATCTTCATCCACAAAGTGATCTACTTTCTCAGTGCTCTAGGGCTGAACTGGGGATGGGGTCAGGGGGAAACACAGAGCATGGGTGGTATCTTTTCTTCTGCCACACACTGAGAAACAAACAGAGGAGAAAATCAGAAGAAGCAAAGGTTACCATAGCCCTACCCTCCAACGGTAACCAGAAATGAGTCAATAAACAGACTTAGTCCTGTACGTAACCTTTCCTTCTTCACATCTCTATTGATCTTTTAAAAATTATCTTTAACTATCAGATCCTGTTTCCAGCTTCGACATCTCTAATCTCTTTCTCTCTCTCATATGTCCCCATATGTTTGTGTATGTTATTGAGATTTAACTAAATCTTTGGGCTACTTGAGACAGGACTGTCTGTCCTGTGGCCTGTTGGTCACTGGCTGGAAGAAAATGATAAATGGCAGATTAATGATGCTCACATACTAATCAGGGTCTTTGGGCAGCACCAAGGAACCAAAGTTGAGGTCAGTTTCAGCAACATTAATTGGTCATTACTAACTTCGCAATGAACAGCAGAGGTTAATGGCAAGGGACAGGAATATTTTCCTAAAAAAAAAAAGTTAATAAAATGAATGGTTGCAAAACAACAACAAGCGATACAATCAGACCAAAACTAAACTAAAATTCATAGATTATCCTCATTTGGAAGGGACCTTCAAGGATAATCAAGGCCATCTCCTGACTCTACACAGAACAACCCCAAGAACCACATTATATGCCAGAGAGAACTTACCAAAAGGTTTCTTGGGCTCTGGCTGGAATGGTGCCATGGCCATTTCTCTGGTTTCAGTGCCCAACCAGCCTTCTTCCTAATATCCAACCTAAACCTCCCTTGACACAACTTCAGGCCCTTCTCTCAGGTCCTCTCACCACAGAGAGAGATCAGCTCCTATTCCTTCGTTTCCCCCCATGAGGAAGCTGTAGACTGCACACAGGGTCTTCCCTTGGTCTCCTCCATGCTCAACAAGTCAAGTGACCTCTGCAGGCCATATGGCTTCCCTTCTAGATCCTTCACCACCTTGTTCACCCTCCTATGGACACACTTTAATAACTTTATATCCTTCTTATTTTGTGGCACTGAGAACCGCCCCCATCACTGGAGGTGAGGCTGCCCCAGCTCAGAGCAGAGCAGGACAATCCCCTCCCTTGCCTGGCTGTGATGCTGTCCCTGATGCCCCCCAGGACAGGGTTGGCTCTCCTGGCTGCCAGGACACTGCTGGCTCATGGTCAACTTGCCATCAAACATGCTGATTAATATGTAATGTGATTCATACCACAAATCTGCTCACTTGTCTCACTGAACCTGCTGCAGAAAAGTAACATAAAAAAATTTCTAGGTTTCATGGAAGAGTGGATATCTTAGTAATTTTAAAAACTTTGCTTTGAAAATAACTGTCTGCATATGAATACAAATTCAGCTGAGTAGGCAGTATTCATTTTGATAATCCCATGGAGCAAGGCATTTTAGGTTTGGTTTCTATTATAGAACTGGGGTGAAAAAGTCACATATACAAACAATATAACGGGCTCATGATCATATGATGAAAGGAGATTCCTTACACTCAGACATACCATTAAAATTCTGATCCTTTCTGGTATATGAAGCATTCACTGTTTTAGGTAGGATAAAAATTCTGTAATAAAGTCAGTGACTCAGTCCATCAGAAGAACACTTTACTTTTTCATTGCTGCTTTGATGTATTTTGAAAAAATATTTCTGATCAGATCCATTCACTGGATTTCCAAGCTTTGTCTTTTGCAGACTTTTTGTCATTTTTGCAGTTCAGTAACATATGTTATACATAAAGCAAAGCTATCTTGATACACCTTAAAGGTGCTCCAGGAATCAGTCAGCTAACAGTGTTCTTACTTTTGGTCCACACAGGACAGTTGCACATGTCAAAGATCAGAATTACATGTAGTTCTTAAATCTACACAGTTTTTCTGACAATTTTAATCTATCTATTAGCTATTGCAGCACATAGGAGAAAAAGACACCTAGTTCACAGTCAAGAACCAAACCATTATCCAAAAAATGAAGGACAGTGTACCATTATTGTAAGAGCCTAGGCAAATAAGAAATCCCAAACCATTCTTGCTAAAGAATTTGCATTTTTTTTTAGTAGTGCTCCTTTTCACCAGCACTTCATTTTTTTTTTCAGCACAGTCATCTATATATAAAAAAAATTAGTTGAAAGCTTAAATAGTTTCTTGTGGAACAAAGTTGTCCTATATCCTTCTGCAAAGTATGTTAAGAGATGCACTTAATTTGTGTTATTTTTATTCCTCAGTATCTTTCTTGAAATCACAAACCAAGTAAACCAGCATGTGTCTACAGCAACGTGTTGTTTTGAATAGGAATATGACTTTGAAGTGAATTGCTTGATTGCACCCACTTATCACATTTTGTTTGGATCTTTGTCTTGTTTCTTGAGTCCACAGACTGGATTCATTTTGGATGAAGCTTATTGGAGAGGTTTGCTTCAAGAAATGTGTGCTCAGCCTGTAAAACCACATTAGGACTGGTCTGAAGTAAAAGCCCTAAGCTGTTTGTAATATGGATATTTCACTGATTTTTTTTCAGTAGAAAAATACGCTGCTTTTGCATCACACTAATTGTCTAAGCTTGTATTGTCTACATAAAAGGTCTGAATTATTTAGATTGTCAAAACTCTTAGGCTTTTTTTGACCTGAAAATGGAAACAAAATATTTTTTCTCAAAATATTTTATCAAAGTGAGAATTTTACCTTGAACTCTATTACAGTTGACTCTAATATAGTCTAATATAGGCTTTTTTCAACAGCAAGATGGGCTGCATATCAGCATTATTAAATCCTTTCTTGTTACTCTCTGAAGACTTTTGAGGAAAGGACCCATCAACTCTGCCCTCAAGTGACCCACATGCAGAATGCATGGGCCTCTCTCCAGCTCGTGGTCAGTGCTCAACCAGACCTTTAGCAGTGCTTCTCTTTCAGTCTAAAAACACAGTTTAAGAGCCATGCTCATGATCTGTCCTTTGAAGCAGAGGCTAGTTCCCCTCTGCCTTGAACTAAGGAGTTGTGTTAACACTTTGGCCATAGTGGCAATGCATAGCTTTCCCTCCAGAAGGATTATTTTGCAATATTAAACACATTTCTTATTTTAGCATAGAAATATATTTTTTGAAGGTCCATTATGCAGTACTTGCTTAACATAAACTTCCTGTCTTGCTTACTTTGAGGTTTACTCCATGTTAAACACCACCAGCAGCTAGCTCATGAAGCAGTTCTGAAGACTGAAAGGTTGCTAGTCTGTTTGCCTATATAGAGGTAAAAAAAGAGATTATTTACACACTTTGTCTTTTTTTCCCAGTAATATTTTTGATTGAAGTCTGCATTTTTCCCATTATTTATAAACTAACATCAGTGAAACATGATAGAACCCTCATAATAAACTACTTTGCTTATACTGAGTTATCAGTCCAGGTAAGTGGGGTGGTGTTGCCTTGAAGAAGTTCTGCTTTTTAAAATATATCTTGCTAATTATAAATAAATGGATTTATTTAGAATTTAATATGCAGAGATAAGAACATTCTGTTTCCCTGGAAAATCTTTTTTTAATATTAGTCACTACCAGGCAGGCAATTTACAGAGCCTTAAGTGAAGCCCAGTGACTGACTGAGAAACTTATGATACAGTTCTTGTCTAAAAAAGAAAAATAAAACATAAAATGTAACACATTGAATAGGCAGTAGTCCTTAGTAACATTAAATGCTATAATTTTAAACAGTTATTCTTTAGGAGATTAATTTTAGCACAGCCATATGAATTTATTTCACAGATGTTAATGCTTTGATTATTAACTGAGTGTGTTTTTAAAGAACATATAATTTAATGATGTAACACTTGTAGCTGATTTTTTTCCTGCTCTGATTACGTTTTCTTCTGTCAGCAGATAAAAAGTCTTTGGTAAACTGAAAGACCGTAGAGGCAACATTATTTATTAATTTTTAGCTCTTATTTTCTTCTTTTAAGGCTATTGTATTCTTGGGGAGATGTAGGCAAGAGCTCCTACTGCCCTCAGCAGGAACTACATCTGTTACTGAATTTACAATGCACACCACAGTACAGCCCAATAACTAGCTAACCTCTGAGGAAGATAAAAATTTGGTCCTGCAGCCTTCATTCAGAATAATGACTTTTAGTTCTGTCTTCCTTGACAGAACAGGAAAGGAAAAGGTTTCTTTGAAACACTTTTGATAGAAAAGTTACAGTTTACATACATACAAAAAAAAAATTTCTGAAATATGCAGGAGCGTATTTCAGGTAGAGGTTCTAATGAGCTGCCTTAATTTAATACTATATTTTCTGTGTTCTGTTTCTCCTTTTAGGTGATTTGGTTTCTATTCCTTCTTTCTTCTTGCCACTCTTTCTCATTTTTGTGATTGCACCCACAACATGGTACCTCTGCTTCATTTCTTTATCCCTATTTTCTATTTAACATTGTGCTCTGTTGATCTTCAGCTTTGGATAAGTAGAGTGGTTATCATGAAATAACTAGAAACATGTACATGGTACATTGGATTATTTGTAAAAGATGCTCAGCTGTGCATTTACCTTCACAGTAAATGGGAAGTAACCTATCCATCCATAAAGGTAAATTTCTTACCTATACAGAAACTCTTTCAGTTGCTTCTGCTCACAGAGAAGGAATTCCCGTTCATCTATTAGTTCATCTTCTTGATCTCCAGAGAAGAGGATTCAGTTTTTATGCCCTTGAAAATATTTTTGTGATAGTTGATTAAAAATGTGTACTATAACTGGCCAAAATATATGAGATGAAATATTGTGCCACATGCTAAAGCATATTTTGTACTACTTGTAGCTACTATATTTTGTACACTTCCTAAACTTAGAGTTCCTATTCCTGATTCTCTTACTGTAATCTTCTGTTAGTTTAAAAACAATAAAACAAAGTTACAATAATAAAGAGTAAGACTTACTTATGGATGTAAATATGAATCTTGAAGTGTAAAAATCTCTTCGGTGTTTCCAGCTGGCTTAGCATATAGTATTTTATCATTTGAAATTCTGCATGGGTGCAAAACAAGTTTTATTTATACATTGAGACTTTAAACTGAAAATCTTATTTTTCAAATATGCTAGTACTTCTTTTCTTTTGATTTCATATCTGTTCCTCATAATCTTCCAAATCTTTTCTTGAAGCTTATTCTGATTCTAAAGATTACCATGAGTGATAGACTGGTATCAAACAGCTCCTTGTAATAATTTTCTTAACACTTCTGAGGAAGTATTGCTTCTGATACTAAGGAAAGTAGTTTGTGAACTTTTTGAGTGGCCATTAAAGTCAACTTGCCATCGTGTTGCAGAGAGGAGGTCTACAGAATTTTATACCTTCAGGTAAAAATTTGCCTTGCTTTAAAAGCATGATTAGAATTTTTATTTTAACAGTATTCACTGCTTACGTGCAGAAAATATTGTAAAGATTTAATAATAAAGTTTCTCGATTGTAAAAGTGCTTTCAAGTACTGAATGTGAAATTCATGTCAATAGCCAAAAGATAGTTGATCTACTCAAAAGTGTATATTTGACATTATTTCAAATAGCTTTAGAACTTTTTATAGCTGTGGTTAGATCAAGATGTTTTTAATTTTGTATCATAAACCATTATAATGTCTCTTGTTGCACAGTAACACAGGAAGAAAAGTGATAAAGTGCATTATTTAACTGCCTTGATAACCTTCTTCCAGCCATGTACAGCAGCTGTATAAATCACTCCATGGATGTGCCTTGGACTTTATAAACAGCTTCCAAATGACAGACTAAGGCTGTATGGCTGATTTGCAAGAACCAAAGTTGAATGAGATTAAGCTAAATATTTTTCTTTTTTAAGTGGCTACAGTCAAAGAGAGAGATTTTATATATTTATATTTCTTTAAAACAAAAGGAGCCTAAAAGAGACTTGGGTAAAACTGAGTTGTCAGAAATATCGAGTAGGCTTGATTTACAGCAAGTGATTAGGTGCCTTGGGAAGCTATCACCAAATTACAGGATTTTAAGGATTCTTACTGAGTGTGATTGTATATTCTACTAATTATAAAACTTAACATCTGATATCCAGGTATTTAGGTGTTTGAATATAAATGAGTTCATATGTAAATGAAAACCCTTTCATGTCTTGGTTACTCATTCTCCTTTGATAAAGTTGTTAAAAAATAAATTTTTGTTTCAACATGAATTTGTTTTTATAAAATATTTTCACTACCAGATTTTCTCTAAAGGCATTAAGTATGGAAGTCAGAAATCTCAGTTCCATGTCAATTCACGAGAGATTTTTTTCCTGAGATTTGTTCTTAAACCCTTCATTCTGAACACTGAAGTCACATGAAAAAAAGTTTCATTTATGCTGAGAGTTCTGAAGCAACCTATAAGAGTTCCAATATACAACCAGCTTATTGAAGTGCTTCGTTATTAAAAGAGATCTCTAAACCCTAAAGAGGTGCTGCTTAAAATTGTTGAGCTGAACATACATAAGAACATCTGCAGTATTTTCTCAGACTTACTGTTTCTAAATATTTGGGTTCTAGAAAGGCCATTGTTTTCCTATGCTGTATTAGATTAGTCACTATGTATCAAGACACACAATTTAAAAATATCTCCTTCTGAACAAAGTATACCAATTATCCTTAATCTTTTTTTATTAAAGCAATGAAATCTTTCATCTGTTGTGTTTCTCTGGAAACTGTATTTGTAGTCAATGGCACTGATGTACCCAAAAAATCAGTTTCCTCTCGTATGTAGTTAGTTAAGGTTATAATTCTAAGGTTATTGAAACTACATAAATGAGACTTGGACAATGTGCAGGCTTTATAGAACATTGGAATATTAGTAGGAGAAATTCTTTACTGCACGGTTTTGATGAATGTAAAGTTTGATATGAGCCAGTTGTAAACTACATGGTCTTAAGTAGCTTCAAGTCTTAGAAAGTTTTGATTTGATTTCTACATAGCATTTGCTGTTTCAGAATAAGTTCCATGAAAGAGGTAGGTAAAGCTTGTAATATGAAGAGTTAAATTCAAATGCTCACAGTTTATTTCATTCTTAATATGGCAGCTTGCTCTAATGCCAGTCCTGGAGAGCAGTCCAGCAGCTTAGTTAATAATTCCCCAGGTCTTGACCACACCATGTTGGTACCAGTCATATGATGAGGAGTGTGGACCCACGCAAAT
Source organism: Alethe castanea (assembly GCA_024734035.1). Taxonomy (NCBI): domain Eukaryota; kingdom Metazoa; phylum Chordata; class Aves; order Passeriformes; family Muscicapidae; genus Alethe; species Alethe castanea. The sequence continues at coordinate 81,717,311 of JANRGV010000001.1, read as the reverse complement.
GCATTATTAAAATGCAATCATGCTTATTCTTCAGTCTGTACTTTATATCTCCCTTTGTTCCTGTGTGTCAGAGACATTCCAGGAAGAATGTAAAGGGTTGAGTGCAGGAGGCTCAAGAACTCATATGTTTGTGTACAGGGCTGGAGCAGTGAAAGTTTTTAAAAGCATTAGATATTAACCTGATTGATTGTTCTTGAGGGAAAACTCGAGTCCATAACTGAAATAGCCAGGAGCTGGAACTGTTGTGGTTCCTGTATAACAGTATTATAAAGCTGAATCTTCATAAAACCACAGCAGGGAAGTTGAGAGGGAGTGCCTTATTTTTTTAAGCAATTCTGATAATATAAATTTGGGAAGAGTCTAGAATTATACAGTTCCTTGCCATTAGAATTTGCAAATAAATGACAGTTCCCATGAAAAATTTAAGTATACTGAAAATTAGGTGTAGATACGTGATATTTATTAGAGGGATAAATTTCCTAAATACTTGCATCAAAGATGACTAGAATCTTAAACAAGTAAATAAATTTAAAAAATATTCATTGACTTCGTTCTTCTATAATCAGATTATGTTTTGTTACAGTTGTTTCCTTAGAGAAAAAAAATCAGCAGCGCTTGTGATGCACCTCAGAGACTAAGCAAGGTAGATGGAAGACTAAAACAGCACCTAACATAATAAGCTATCTCACAATAAAGAATAACAGCACTAAAAAAATGAAACTTGCGTTGTTTAGTAAATTAAGAAATCGATAGAAAAGTCCTAGTGGATACAGAATTTTATCAGTTACAACTGCTAATATTGTATTGCCATTATGGGTAAGGCAGATCACACTATCAATCTATATTAAGAGTATGAAAAGTGGCAAGCCAACCAGGAAACTTTGAATGTGTGCTATCTTATAAATAACCAACACGCTGTTCTGCAATGGGAGCTGCCTTTCCATCACTTCAAAGTGATTTTATTAGTGATTGGGCAGAATTTTAGCTGCTTGAGGACATCTGGCTGTTAAACTCAAGAACCAGAAGGCAGAGTCCTGCTTACCAAATTAACTGTAAATTCAAAGGTTCTTAGAGGGGAAAGCACAAAGGGGAAGGGAAGCATGGGTGAATACCAAGAAAGAAGTATACTTTGTATACCTATTGTGCTTTGGGATTCCAACAGAGGGGTGAGGGAGTCTAAATTAACATTTTACTCATTAAACAGCTTCCACCTCGTCCACTGAAAAAAGTCTAAATTTGTAGGGAAAGCTCACGACTAAAGTGCATCTTTTCAATACAAAGGGATGAAGTCAAGAGAGCACGAATAAATTTGTTTTTGCCAATTTGTATGTCTACTGAACCTTGTAAGCATTATAAAGACTTTTTTTTTTTTCCTTTTTCCTCTTAGCTTTCTCTCTGTATAACTAGACCCTTGATACAGAGAAAGTACTGTGGGATATGAAGCACTGACAACATTTAATGTTATATTTTGTCAGATCGCTATTTTTTTTTGTTCTGTATTCCATGCATTTTAGCCAGTTATAAGTCATATCTCCAAATTTAAATGCTATGACTTAAAACCTTTAACACTGAAATGGAAAATATGTACAAAAATAGTGCAAAATTAATGAGAAAATAAAGCATTTTTAAAAACAAACACTGTCTTTGGCTAGGGAGATGGAATGGATGTGATAGCTCCTTTGCATCCTAACATTCCTGTGATTCTGTGCTGCAGATTCTAGTCTGAATGTTTTTCCTATTAAGGATTGTATTTGTACAAATATTTCTGAGTAAGGCTATTAGTCTTCCATCACTATATTTGATTGATTAATCATTATCATCATCATCATTATCACCATCATCATCATCTTAGTTTAACTCGGCTTCAAGAGATTTTTGGCATTTTCTCTCTATTGAATAGAAATAGCTAAAAAAGATGGAAAGTATTTCTGAAACATAAGTGGACATAAAGCATAGTATTTATGCAGATGGGAAAGCTGCAAGTCTACTGAGGGTAGATGTTTTCATTGTGGAACTGCCTGAATTCAGAAGGGAAAGTCCTGATCTATTCCATGTAATGCACCACACTGAAGGTACTCTGCAAATGGTGAGTTGATTGCTACTGTCCCAGGAGTATCCAGGGGATATCCATGGAATGAATGCTCTAATACATCCATACTGTTGTCTTAAGTGGCAAACTAATTTACCATATGAAGTACTAAATACTGCAATGCTTTTTGCTCTGATTTGACTCAGTACTTTGATATTTAACTTCATAAGATTATTATGCCAGACTATTTTGGGACAAGTCTGTCAAAGTAACAAGCACTAGATCAGGTTAGTACTTAGGCAGAACTTTAATAAGACCTTGTTGATTTAGATTTCAAGCCAGAGACCCTAAATTTCTATGGCCTGATTAAAATTAAAACCAACCAGATTGAGTTCAGACCTCTAAGTTCAATGGTGGTTTTTCTGTAATTAGGATATAAAATCTGTAATCTGACAAGGTATGTTTCAAGGGCTCTTTTACCGTGAGACAAACAAGATAATTATTTTTGTTCTTAAATTTATAAAGGGGGTCATGATAATGCAATGCTTTCATCTAATTACAAATTCAAATGCTCCATTCCAAATCTAAGTATAGTAAGGATAATAGGTACAATAATTAATCTGTATAAATTTGCAAAACTAATCTAAATTTGAAATCAAGTTTAGAAAAACAGGGTTTTTTTTAGGATCACTTACTTTGAATGGACTGCAGTTTTGTTTCGGGCTTTACCTCAGAATATTTTACTTGAGACTAAACTGATTTGTAATTTTTTTTTCTTCAAAACACAACTTTCATATTAGCTCTGGTGGCTGTTTAAAATAAGTAGCAAAAAATAATGTTGTTTTCTTGCTTCCATGCTCCATTGCCTCCTGCTCTAGACAGAAACTTTACACAGCCCTACTCCAGCATGAACCCAAGGAGCTGATCCTTGCTCAACAGGGATAGCAACAGACACATCTTTGGCAGAGGCTTTGGCAAGCTTTCACATCTGAAGAACCCAAGAATCTGAAACTTGATGCTACTAGTACCCTTTGTTGAAGATGTCCCGTAGATTATCAGCATGCTCAAAAATACACTAGTTTCCCTGGTTGGCCTCTTGGTAAAATCAGGAATTTCCTTTCCCAGAATCCAAATCATAACGCAAATCATATTGCTTATCATCCTCTGTACCTCAAGGCAAGATATGAGCTTCAGTTATACCTGAGAGATGTATTCTCCATAGGCTTTAAAAACCACAGAAGGCTACACAGACTCCCAAAGAAACAGAACTCAGTACTGCACATCCTCACCACTGGAAAGCAAACCTGTATCCTGCATGTCATGTTTGATTTTAATATCCTTACACAGGGGTCACTAGATTATAACATTGTATTTCATATGAGCTCTCACCGGTTCCTTTTACATCATTAGTTATTTTCTCTTGCTCCAAAGAACCTCTTTCACAACACACTTCCCCTTTCCATTGTGACTGCTTGTGCTCACAGTCCTCTTTAATCAAACAAATATTATACAGGTCACTCTCATTCTTCTGTTTCTTCCTGCCTATTTACACATTGTCTTTATCCATAGCTTCCCACACTTTTATTGTCAGCATTGTACATTGGGTCTTTTTCTGATTATCTTGTTAGTGGAAATATTTAGTAAGTCTGGATAAATGCAAGCTCCTGAGTAACCCCTTTAGCAATTTCTCTCTAACTCTCATTTCTTTTTTAGGATCATTCAGTAATCTTTTACAAATTTTATTCTAAACATTTTTTTTTGTAGTTAATTACATTTCAATGTGGGGCCATATCAGGCACTTTCAGATTATGCATTCATCTTAACTTACACATCACACTGTATTGCTTTACACTCACCTGCATGCTTTTCAGCATTTATTCAAGAAGTCTTTACATATTATACAAGTCTCATCAGCTGGCCTGTGATTTCTTGGATAATTTTTCCCTTTTCTGAAAAGTTTATAGTACATTTCTTACCAGTCATAGGCTATTATCACAGACACATTGAAAATCTCATATTATAATCTGTGGGTCAGTTCTATTTTGGAACATGCAAACACATGTCACTCAGACTTTCTAAAGTACATTAAACTTTGAATAGTGCATCTGTTCCCAGTCTCCATGTTTTGGTAAGGACATGACAGAATGAAAGAGGTTATGGAGTAGGCCCAAGAGCATGGAGAAATTAAAAAACCTATGTTTAGTCTCTGCAGGTTTCATAACCAAGGCTGCTCTATTTTCACTTTTTAATACAGCAAAATAGCTTGATGTTCAGTTACACCTGTTCTCTTTCCCCTATTATTTTTAGAATCTCTTTCCACATGGTGTTTCAGTAGTTCTGCTCCTGCATGCTGCTGTGCAGTGCTCTGTTGTCCAATGCATCATTTATTCCACATTGCCATCACAAAACCTGTGCACTAAGCATAAACTCCTTTCACTTACTGCATCATCTGCCAATCTAAATCTTTGTATCAGACCTTACATTCATCCTCTTCTCCATGCATCAGTCTCAGGCTCTTCAGTGTCAATATCCTGATTTGTTTTTCCACCTCTGCTTTTCTACTAACATGGCAGGAAACACTGAGCTATTTTCTCAACTTCTACTCCTGTTTCCTAGTGTCAATCTCTTTCTGAATTAGTTAAATGTATTATCCTGATTAGTCATTATATGTTGTACCTATCTACTGAGAAATCTTTTTGGCAGAAAACACAGGTGGTAAAACATATCAAAGTTTATTCATCCATAGATAAGCCTCAGGCTTTACTGAGCAATTTTGTAGAGGCAATGTCTTAAAGACATAGAGTTAATGATGATTAATAATTTCATTTAGCCTTCTGCTTCTATAAAGCAGTCGTGAATTAACAGAATTGATAAGCAAAAACATCTGAGAAATAATTTAATATAACTTTGCATTAATTTTAATGCTTTTCTGCTTTTAAAATCCTGTTTTATATTAAATAAGGAATGGTATTTCAGAATAAGTTAATTAAATATTTTGGCAATGTGTTTGATCCACCATTAAATTTTACTTAACATGAGCAATGGAGTCACTTTCATGTCATCAAAACTTTTAAATATAATTTGTATGCTTTATAAATATATATATATATAAATCATACGCAGCTGTGAGATTAATATAGTACAAAATGTCATATGTTTCTTAGGCCTTCTCTGGAGAGACAATTTGATATGAGATGCTGTAGAAACTTAATGAAATATTTTTATTCTGCAGAGCTTGATTTCCGAGGTATTTTTAGTAGACTAGATACTGAATAGTCAGTTCTAATTTGATTTTCTTCAGCTTTTTCTCATAGTATGGTGATTATTTATATTGCAGAAATGTAGGAACTTGAAAGTTCAAAAGGAAAAGTATTATTCAAAGAATACTGAAACAGAGATAAAAACAGGAAGAAAGTGCAAAAAAGCTATTAGTTTACAGGATAAAAGAACAAATTAGGATGTGTCCATTTTGGTTTGTGAGGTGTGATGTGGCAAGAATGTCAAATACGCTGTAAAGAGTATTTTGTTAAGATTTTTATGCTTTCAAAGTAAATATAGAGAAATAGGAGTTTTCCATTAGTGACAAGATTGAAACATCTAACAGTTAGAGAAAGTTTCCAGTAGCTGGCTAAGTATGCTACTGGTCCTTACTTTAGATTCCTTTGTGCTTTTTATGCTTTCTGATAGATAGCAAGCAGATGGCAGTTCTGAGAAATAAAGTTTTTATCCCATTGTAAGAAAAGTCCACCTTCCTACAATTAAATAAACTGAGAATTCGGAAGGATTTCCTAGAAATGTGCCTATAATCTTCAATAAAAAGAGAAGAATTATTCCTCTGGTGCACAGGATGATGGATTTTCCAGACAGAAAGGTTGGAAAATACCTTTAGTTACCTGTAAAGCTTTCTTTTACCAATGAAGCCATATTGGTCTGTCTGTACTAATGCATATTAAAAGGCAAGGTTCTGACATCACCTGCAGAGGACTCCTCCTTCCTTCTTTCATAACCTCCAAAACCCCTTCCCCATCAATAGCAGTGGCAAAAAATGCTTGGTGAGTGAGTAACAGCCACTGAGGATCCAGGGAATTCTGCCAGCCTCAACAAAGAAAGATAAACCAAACCAAATACTGAAAAGCCTGCTGGAGGTTCATGCAGCAGTGACTGTGATGTCAACATTGAGACAGGCAGAAACCAGCAACAAAGGTAACTCTACAAAAGGGAAGAAGGCCTTAATTGTCTTTGCATACTGAATGCTAATGCTGTTAATTAAAGGTCTATCCCAAAGAAAGGCTACCATTGCCAAATCGAGGTATGATTCAGGACAGTCATAACCAAGTAGCTCAAATCCTGCTTTTTTCTGCCAAGAGCACAGTGCTGTGTTAGTCTTCTGCAGTGAAGTCATTCTGCAGGTGACTGTGCAGACTGTCAAATGGCGTAACATGAGCCAATAGGACAAAAAGATTTCATTCAGAACACTTGTTCTGCATCATACACTGATTTCTGGTTTGATGTATTATTTTTGCACTACTTCTTAATAATTGCTGGAGCATAAAGTCTAGCTTTATTTTGTCTTGTAGTGCTTATACAAGGAGCTATAGAAATGTATTTAAAATATTACTGCAATTAGACCATGTTAAAATGTAATTGATGGGCATATCCCCCATATCTAAATGGAGTAAAAAGTGAAGAAAAGTATGGTTTAAGAAATGTGTGATGTATAAAATACATACATTTTTTTCCTCATCATCTCAGAATGCTGAAGAAACCTATTTCAAATAAAAAATGAGTTCTGAATATTCTGAATGTAAATATTTTTATTAATGTCACTGAAATTCCACTTTTTTTTTTTTGGCCATAGTCATATGCAGTAATGAAATTCACTGTCTTCAGTGTGACAGTGCTTGACATATGGAGTAACAAAACTGACATCTGAGGCAACCTCTTGCAATAGGTCTTATGTATGTTAATATAGAAATATGAATATTTTAAAAATGCATACAGTTTGTTTTGTTCCCATAAATAGAATACATATGTTTTTTTAAGAAATAATGATTTATCATCATATTGGTTAAATCTTTTAGGTAATACCACTTAGGACTACTTAATTTTTAAGGTCTTTAGAGTTTCTGCTAGGTTAATACTATTAAATATTTGAATACAAAAGCAGAGCTTGTATTTTCCATACTTAGTCCTTTGCTGATAGATCTCAGTTCTCTCCACATGGGCTGATGTAAGGAGCCTGTACTGCAGTTTTCAACTCCCTGCCCATTCAGTCCTTGGTGAGGAGGATTAGAGCAACTCATAGTATATGGGAAAGGTCATGAATGCAGCCTCCAAAACAAAAACATCCTAAAGTCTTTCTTTCAGGATTAATTATACTATCACTACTGACCCATTGGTAACTTCTTCCCAAAGGATGTAACATACCCACTTGGGTCAGTTATCTGTCCATCTTTAAGAGACCATGTTGAGCACAACACTTTTGCTCTTACCCAAAGAAAACAAACAGCTACATGAAGTACCATGATACTTTTCTTGACACTCATCTTCTTTACTTTTGTAAGACTGCTTGGCATTACTAAGCAGTGGACTCAACGCATTCTTTGTCATCATCATTCACCAAGCACCTTTTTTAAGCTGGTATTCACTAGTGGACTCCTGTATAAAATCCTGTGTGTTTTGTATTTGCAAATTGCTTAGTTTTTAATAAACATTACAGAGTTTATAATCTTCCACTTCTTTTCCATCTAGTTCATGTATAACAATCAGCTAGATGTTAAAGCCATTTGTGCTGGTTTTGGCTGGGGTAGAATTAATGTTCTTTACAGTGGCTGTTACGGGCCCGTGCTTTAGATTTGTGCTGAAGGGTTGATAATAAAGAGATGTTTTTGTTATTGATGAGCAGGGTTTACACAGAGTCAAGGGCTTTATTGCTTCTCACACTGCTGTGCTGGTGAGAAAGTTGGGGGTGGCTGGGAAATTGCAAGGAGACACAGGTAGGGCAGGTGACGCCAATTGACCAAAGGGGTCAAAAATTCCAGATTATCGGACATCATACTCACTATATAAATATGAGGGAAAGAAGGAAGAAGTGGCAACATCTGGAGTGAGGGTGTTTGCCTTCCCAAGTAACCTTTATGTGTGATGGGGCCCTGTTCTCCTGAAGATGGCTGAACACCTACCTGTCCACGGGAAGCAGCGAATGAATTCCTTGCTTTTGCTTGCGTGTGTGCTTTTGCTTTCCCTATTAAACTGTCTTTTATCTCAACCCATGTTTTCCAGCTTTCACACTTCCGATTCCCTCCCTGATCCTGCTGGTGGGGCAGTGAGCAAATGGCTGCACAGACCTTGGTTGCTGGCTGGGGTGAAACCATGACATCATTTTCACCTCTTTGTCATATGTGGAAAATGAGGTTTGCAGGTACTTGTTTTTTCAAGCACAAATATGGACCACAGAGATAAATATGTGTCTTCAAAAACTCCACTCTGAAAACAAGGACTAAAAAGAAATACTGTCCTACATCTAAGAAGCAAGTTCTCAATATGATGTATTATCTTTAGATACCATACTGTAAGATTCCCACTAATATCTTGTTAATGTGACAGAGCCTGAAGGTCCAAATATATTATGATCTGAAGGACATAAAACTGAAAACAGTACACTTGAAAGTAACTAGGAAGACTGTGTTACTTGCCTTTCTGGTCTGAACTAAGTATATATGAAGTTTTTTGTATGAAACATATGCAACTAAGGCACTTGGAAGAAAATGGAAAGCAAGCATATTTAGTATTCTACAGTTACACTGTTAACTCCTCAAATATCAGTATAAATGTCATAACTAGCACAATACATAATTTAGCTCTTTTTGTGAAATGCTATTTGAAAATAAATAGCAGGGAAAGAACCTTACAAAATATTTGGCAGTTAAGAAATTGAACTTTTACTGTAACCCTTAAAGGCCACCTATTCCTTATTCTCTTGTGGTAACCAGAATTGAGCAGACCACTGGGTTGTTACATTAGGCAGAAGCACTGCATGTCTGTGCTATCTCCATGATTTTTCACTCACAACAGCACTAAACTAGTTAGCATTCATTTCAATTAGCAGTGGCTAACAAGAGAGCATAATATGCAGTATTGTTTTTGTGAAAATACAGACTTTGGTTTTATTAAACAAATACAGCATGTGGACCTTACTGAGGTATGGAGAACAAACTAATTTGAGAGTTACCCTCTGAAATTGATACAGATATTTAAGGAAAAAGACATTTAGGTTAAACAGCACTTTGACATTTTCATAATTTGCCTTCATTTATATCAGAAATGGGAAGCTCTAATTGGCAGATGATTTAATCAATTAAAGGCATGTATAGATTTGCTTCTGTACTTTGAGAGAGAATAACAAAGCTGATGTACTTTTCACTGGGGTATTATACACACTAGAATACTGAATTTCTTCTCCGAGCATCCATTTACGGATTTTAGCAAAGTACAGGAGTAGTGGTATTTGGTCCTCCTGATAGGTGAAATTAACTTTCTTTCACAAAGTTTTCACAGCCTTTAGGACTTACTGGAAAAAGCAAAGTAAATGATTATAAAGGTTTGTCTTTAATTTTGTCTCCTATGAACAAAGGCACTTCACACAGGATTTCTGAATGTTCCCTCTCATTCACTGACTGCAGTCGAGTACAGAGGCTTTATTATTTCCACCTGAGGAAGAAATCCTGATCTCAGGATTAACAGTGTTAACCTGGGCTTCTAAAATACTCTTGTTTTATGATGATTTAGCTGAGAAAATAATTTTTTCCTATTACTGATAATTTATTATTCCATATAATTATTTTCACTACTCTATAACTATTGAGTGACACACTAGTTTGGAGTTTTCCTGTATTTCTTTTACAGGCATATTAAATAAATAAAGAGATAAATAAAATACTATATTGTGTTTATTTTTCTGCCTGCTATGGAAGTTGTTTAATGTGAAATTTCAAGAGACTGCAAATTTTAATTTTCAGTGTGGTTGAGCCTAAATATAATTTCAAAGGAAAGAGGATTCTGGGAAGGACCGGCTGTCATCTCAAAACTGAAGAAGTTATGTACTTTATAAAGTGCATTTACTTTAGAAAAAAAGTAAATCAATCATCACCAAGAAGTGATGAAAAATTTGAATTCTTGGATATTCAGGAAAATAGCCTGTGATAGTCAGTTCAGTGCTGTCTCTTCAGTTTGAGTTTGGTTTTTAATGCAAAGGAAGTTGCATTTTTGCAGAGAGAAAACCCATGTTAATACTAGCTGTGAAGAAAACTCACTGCCTGATGAGGGGAATAAATAGAGCATTTAATTGGATTACATTGGTTTCTTAAATAATGTGTGCCTTTAAAAGCCTCCTATGTATCACAGAGCTACGATAACTTACTTATTAAAGTTACTGTCAAATGTAACATCAAGTACTTTACAAGCCTGACAGTACAGTTCCCCATGTAGAAATAGAATAGCTGTTTTCCAGAGTGAGGGAACCTTTCATCTTATCTTTTTCTTTTTTGTATGTATTAAAGATTAATTCAATGTCATTAGAAACTGGGTTTTTAATTTTATACCTCTGGAGATGATCGCATCAAATATGTTACTGACTGCAAGTTCAGCTACAGCAGGCTGCTCAGGGCCATGCCCAGTTGGAATTTGGCCATCCACAAAGACAGAGACTCCAAAACATCTCTGGACAGCATCCTCCAGTATTCATTCACCTTCACTGTTTGATTTTTTTCATTGGCAACTAGAATTTCCTGTATTTCAATCTGTTCCCAAATACTTTTCTCATTTATTTTTCTTATAATAATCTCCAAAAAACTGTTTTTCTCTTTTGTAGAACATTCCCACTGTAATGCTCAGCTCATCTGTCTCTCATATTTCCTCTTTTTTCCCTTTTGCCTTTTAAATCCCACGTAATATTTAAGTGAATATCAGCTCTTCCATTTTTGTGGCTTAAATAAGTAGTATAGAGAATCCTACTGCACACTAACTGTGCAATTTTATAATTACCTGAAATCATCTAGAATGTAATCTCTTCAGGCACCTGCTTACACAGGTTGGAAGACAAATTCATGTATAATGCACTTTTACAGAAATGGATTGTCTTGATTTCAACTGGGAAATAAGCAGAAGCAAGTGAAGCAGAAGCAGAAATCTCATATTCATACCAATGCAGCTACATGAGAACATCTGAGAATATTCATTATCCAAGCAACAAACCGGCAAATACAAAATTATTCATGAATTATCAGTGTGTCTAGAAATACAGCTTTAACAGACAAAACCCACCTGCAAAGCTGAAGAACCCCTCACATGCAGGATCCATAATCCTTTTGCACTGAAGCAAAAACCAGATGAGTATCTAGGCTTCAGTAGGAGAGACAATATTCTCTGGAGTTTAGCTGACTGGAAATGATGCAGATGGCTTTTCTCTTCTTTTTGAATGTTACATATAACAGGTATATTACATAACCAAAGCATAACATTTAGATTAGTACATGTAGCCACCACAGCAGTTCTGGGGTTGATTTTTATTGCTTTGAGATTAAATTAGCTTAAAGGCAAACGGTTCCCAAATGCATTCCATAATGGCTAACTTTAAATTTTACTTTCCCCGTTTTCATTATCAGCATCAATAACAAAATTTTAAGCCTGTCTGTGTGAAGTAACATTACACACCAAGGTGCAAATCTGAGCTCCCTACTCTGCTGCCAAAGGCCCATGTGCTGCTTGGTGCAGTCACCGGCTGGAGTCCGGCTTTTGGGGTGCGTTTGCCTCTGTGCCTGTGCGGGGTCGCTGGTGGAATCACCACATGCTGGGATGGAGCTACACTCTGTAACAGGCAGTAGGGTGCTGTGGCTTAGACTCATGGCCAAAGCAATGCTGAAACACACGAGTGTTTTGGCTAGTGCTGAACAGGGTGTGCACAGTGCCAAGGTCTTCTCTGCTTCTCACTCATCCCCTGCAAGTAGAACGGGGCTGTGTAAGAGCTTGGGAGGGGCTCACAACCAGCAGGTGACCTGAACTGAGTAACCAGAGATGTTCTATGCCACACAGTGCTCTGCTCAGCAGTAAAATGAAGGGGAGTGAGGTTCAGGTAAAGCTGGCTATCTTTGCTTGGGAACTGGCTGTCCACCGGTCTGCCCATGGAGGTGGGGTGTGATGGTCATTGCCATGCTTTTTTTGTTTCTTCTTTCTTCTTTCCCTTCTCTCTTTATTGAATTGTTTTCACCTTCACCCGTGAGTTCTCTGGCTTTTACTCTTCCCTTCTTTTCCCCGATTCCACTTGGGTGGGCAGCTGGGGAGTGAGTGGCTGTGTGGTGTTTAACTCCCTACTGAGGTTATGCCACAGCACACCATGTGCCAACTGGGCAAGACTGGTGAGATCTGCCCAGACAGAGCTGCTCAGCTCCTTTCCCTATCTCAGGGATAAACAAAGAGCTCTCTATGGTAACACTACAGGCCAAAGCTGGATGTGACCAGTGATCTAAGCATAAAGAAGGTGAAAAACCCAGTATAACTTCATCATTCCAGAAAAAGAAAAAAAAAATCTAAAAATATCTGAAATTTGCTTCTCAAAAAAAAAAAAAATATATATATTTACATATACATACATATAGCTCAAAATATAATCTCTTTCAGAAACCACTCACAACTCTGGATGTCAAGATGAACAAGCCTGCGAAGTTTCACATGCAATTGAAAGGACCATTCTACTACTACAGTAAAAACCATATTAGTATGTTGCCACCAGGACTTAAAGACAGAAAAATACTTTTGAAAAAATGTGCAACAGAAAATATTTATAAAAGCTACACTAGACTCTAAACCTTTAACTTTGTACTTCCTACTTCAGCAAAGAAAACTGCCTAAAAGAACAGAAATTCACCCAGGAAACCGTACAAGGCTTAACAAGAACCTTCAATGAAGAAGCAGCAAAGTGTGAGTAGTCTGAGGTGAGATTTCCAAAAACTTACCCACTGTGGCCATACATTGAAGGACACAAATAATGAGCTGCTCACAGTTCACTGAAAACACTTGTGTCTCTTAGAGAAACCAAGCAGCCTACTTGGAAAGACAATCCCACGCTGAGTTGCAAGTTCACCTTCTCTGCTCAAGTTTCATGGCTGCTTCCTACATGGGTACTTCCACTTGCCCTGAGAAGTCATGCATGGAAGACCACTGGCACTCATGGCACACACTTAAGAGCTGTGCAGACACTTGATTTCAGTAAGCAGAAGCTCACATAGCCATGAGGCATGGGTCTCACTGGTTTAGGAGCTAGCTTTCTGTCGTTTGACAACTAATTCTTATGAAATGGACTGGTATACTTTATCACGAGTTTTAGACAAAACACACATTATTTACTCCAAGTAACTCACAGTGATAGAAATATGCTCAAAATAAGGCATGAGGTGATAACTGGGATCCACTGAAATCACTGGCAAAAGTCCCTTAATGTTCAGAAGCAGAAGGAAGTCATACTTTGTATGGATGCAAAGCTGGTAACCAGGTTACACCATACAAGAAATCAGCAAGTAATAAATGGGAATTTAAGCAACAGTCTTCTGGTTTCAGGTATTTATTAATCAAATCTTCCCTTCAGCAAAAGCTTAAAAGTAAATCCATATTTCTTGAGCCATTGCCTTAACAGGTATCTAAAGCAGACATATTATTTGATTTGGTGACAAACTGAACTAAAACTGAAATGAATTTAAGCAAAGGCTGTTGGTGGCTGAAGCAGGGAGATGCAATTCACCTCCCAGGCAGTCAGGGTCAGATTATGTGCTAGAAATCCTCTGATGGAATCAAAGATGGAGTTTTAAACCTTTCACTTCAATACAGAGTGCCACAGATCCTGTACATGCTGCCAAACAAAATGCTGAACCAGGTTCCAACAAGGTGGCAAGATCAGGGTCTAGGGAATGGTGCAGGTACTAAACAGCTCTCCTCCCCACAGTTTAGCAATGTGGAGCCATGTCAGTGAAGGCTTGTTTGGCTGCTGTAACCCTTCCAAGCTGCCCTTCTCCATATCCATTATGCATCACATCAATGATGCTCTGTGGTTACTTACCATCACTTCTACCAGCTTGGTGATGCCATATTATGTCACAGAGATGTCTGTCCTGCTGATAAATTTTATGTCTGAAATGAATATTAAGAATTGAATTAATCTGAATAAATTTTTATAGCAGCAGCTGTGAGAGACCACTTTCGAATTACCCACTGCTCCAAGTTATCTTGGCTGTGGAGCAGGAGACAGGAGCACAAGTAAAACTAAGATATGGAGCTGACCCACCTCTACATTACAGCTCATTTATGTTCATAAATGAACACATGTTCTCTGAAAGCCTAGTCTTCTCCTCTTTTTTTTTTCAAAAATTGAGAATGTCGAAGTTTTGTCATGTGCTATCTCCTGCCTGCCCCAACAAACTCAAAATAAGCAACAGCGAAAAAAACCCAAACTCAAAACAAAACCAAAAAGCACACAAGAAAACCCTCCTTTAGTGAAACTGGAACAGAAAAGTAATGTTTTAGCACATATATACAAGAAGAGAGGCAATGATACAGTTCTTCAATCTGTATTGTCTATATAAAACATTTATTTTTAAGCTCTATAATGGTATTATAGAAATACATAGAATATTTTATAGTGTATTTTAGTGTACTCACTGTGAAAATAACACATTTAAGACAGGTATTCTTATGTCCAAACGTTTTAAATATATGCACTTCTTTGCCTTGCAGTATTATATTACTTTGAAAAACAAAATACCAGTATTTAATTCCTTGCTCCTTGCCAGAATCTTCTCATTCAGATTTCCCTGGGTCATCTTGGGTGCTGACTGCAGTGGGGTATTTTATAAAAACCACGAAAAGTCCGTAGATTTGTAGATCTCCTAGATTTGCTTGCATTCATGTCTAGTGCACATGGCTTGCCGTTCAATCCTCCAAGTGCCTTCCTCGTAAGTACAGTGACATATAGTGCACTCATCAGTTTTCACCTCCCGGCCTGCTGGAATGACAAGGGTTTCTGCAAAGCAGTTCGGGCCTGAAAGAAGGAGAAAGTTCATTATGTGACACCAGCAGCACACTGCAGTCCAGCCTGGCACGGTCCTAGGCCTGGGCACAGAAAATCTACTGCAAAGTGAGTAGCTCTGGGCACATTAAACAAACATGGGAATCCTGCACAAGGCATAAAAGCATAAAAGCAGCAGAGAACGCAAGGACCCTGCCTGCCAAAGTGGCTGGATGTTTCTGGTACAGACTGTCCCTGCCCTCCATGCAGGCAGGTGCAATAAAACCTTTCTGTGCAACATGCAGCTTGTGACAGGGACCTGGGCACATCCTGATGGTGCAGATGAACACAGATTGAAGCTAGAGAAAATGCCAGCTGTTGATAATTCAACAGTGCTACTGTAAGCCACTAGAGAGTCGCTTTTACATTTTATTACTTTTTTCCCACTGGAAGCTAGTTTCTGTAGTAATCATAGTATCACATTAGTTTATCTTCCCTTTCATGAGAAAATAGTCTATTTCCAGCAGAGGGGAATAGCTTCAGCATCTTCTGAATGAGAACACTTTTCATGTATAAAATAAAATATTCCATTTTATGTAAGTCAGTAAGTCTACAAACATCTCTTTTCATGGTACGCTGAAATAACTTCATTTCCAAGGATGAGGCAGGAGAAAAACCCACCAGCACAATGTTCAGAAGGCCAATCTGGTTCTTTCAAAAAGCAGAAGGCTGTGAGGTCTGTATTATCCATATTTCTGCCTTGAAAACCCACTTGAAGAGCAGCATTAAACCCTCCAACCATATATCTATCCACTGTTATGCCCGCAGAGGAACTCAGTCCTTCCATTCAAGGAGCACACACAGCAGCTGCTCGGGAACAGCCTGATCACCTCACAGCACTTTGGCACCACTGTCACCAGCGCAGGATTTGTAGGAGGGGCCAGGATACACTGATCTGATACTGCTGAAATTCTTAAAGTCTATGGATACACTGAACACTTGTTGACTGCCAGCCTGTTTGCCATACAAGTAAATATATCCCAGATGGGCTCAGTCTATCCATTGCTGAGGGTTTACTCCAAGACCTGCACCAAAGAGCATGGCTTCTTCTTCTTCTATGGAAATGAAGCCCACATCATGGGCTGTACATTTTAAAGCACAAACCAAATAGTTCACAAATCAGTTTTAACAGCTACCTCATTGAAACAGGTTATGTCTTTGTGTGCACACAACAGCCTGAGAATTAGATGCCCAACTGGCCATAAAGAAAGCCTTTCCTCACTGAAGAGTTACCTCTAGAAGAGATCTGCAAGGCCTGCAGAAATTTGCTTCCCCAAGTTGTACTACTTCTTAATATTCTGAATATTGAAGCCCATATTTTGTTTTCATAGAATCACAGACTGTAGAATCATTAAGATTGGAAAGTCCAACTGTTAACCCAGCATCACTCAACCATGTCCCCAAGTGCCACATCCACACACTTTTTGAACACTTTCAGGGATAGTGATTTCATCACTTCCCTGGGCAGCTTATTCTAGTTTTGGAACTGACTGTTGACAATTATCTCCAACATGTGTCTTCTTCCGCAATTTTGGATGACTCCTGCCCATTTAGATGCAGAAAGTGCAGCAAAATATAGCATATCTCATCTAAAATCACCTGCTTTACTGTCCTAATGTTACAGTGATATTTCTGTGTTTTCAGTCCCTCTTTCTGTCCATGCAAAGTATTACTGAGCTGAAAACACGGGAAGGAAGACTTTTGGGGTGGAAGCAATGTTCCTGGGTCCCCACTGCACACTTGGAGGTGCCCTGGGTTTCAGCCAAGGTAAAGCAGAGTTAACCACACTGTCCTCAGTGGGACTTTGTTTAAAATATTTGAATGCTGATCTGTATATTTCTGTGGAATACAGTATTCTTCTTGAACCTAACAAAGTTTCACCCCAAAATGAATTCACTTGCACATTAGGTAAAGATAATTGAATGTTTTGAATGCTGGACTGTAACAGTCCCATTATTTACAAAGCTGTATGATACACAGAATTAAAATATTAAAAGTAGAATCTATTTTCCATGGAGAACTTGTATGAAATCTACAAGACCACTTGAAATTTAAAAACTATTTAAAAGGCACCATAGGAAAAAAGCAATGTCAATGCCCTGTATAGGATTTATTTTATTCTGGAAAAGCAAATGTTATAGGTTATACTTGGTTAGAAAATCCAGCTGGGGAATGAAGTAAAAAGGGTGCAACACACATAATATAATTCACTTGGATTCAGAATGTAAATGCCTCCAGTCACAATCAGCAACACTTTAATGTCATGTGTGATGAGTCCTTTTTAAGGAAAAAAAAAGTTATTTAATGCAAAAATTCAACAAGCTAGATCTCAACTGTTAAACTATTTTATATGGAGGAATAGCATTGCTATGGTAAATCTACAGAAGAGCAATAACCATCTACCTGAGAAAGGGACCTGAAAAAAAAAGGCAGCAACAAATGTTGCTTTAGTACTGGGGAATTTTTCCTTAGAAAACTGCCCATTTTCTGGTTCTTCATTTGCACCCATCGTTACTGTAAATGCAAATCTTATATTGTACTTAAGCTGACAACAGTCACCTGGCATCCTTGCCCTCACCTTTTTCTCTGCAATATCACACACAACATTGTGGGTAATGTTACAGAAAGGTCACTAATGAAAAGGCTGAACTGACTGGATTACTGCAACATCATGCACATAAATGTCAGTGCAATATAGTGTCCAAACAATAATTCCACAACTCTCCTGTTATTATTTCTCCAAACTCTCAGACTTCTAGGGAAAGTAACTCTGAGCTTCACCCCAAACACTCATTCAATTTTGAAGCTGTATAAGCTTGTCCTGGCTCTTGCTGTACTGTGGGTGGCTCTCTTCCCTCCAAGAAAGGAATGCTCATCCCTTTTCTCTTCCTCTGAGGAGCAGACACAGAACACAGACTGACAAGGCTGGACTGATAAGACCAGCTTGCAGTGATGGGGTATACATGGGACAGCAGTGGTGGGACCCTTGGGGAAAGGTTGCTCTGGCTGCTCCTGTGCCTCCAGCAGCCTTCCCCAGGCCCCTGCTGTCACACAATCACTGAATATTTATTCTAAGTTGGAGGAGATCCACCAGGATCATCAAATCCAGTTAGAGGGACAGTGATGGTGAAGCCACTAGTGATTCTCTGCCTGTCTAAAAGGATGGTAGGGAAACTGAGGAATTGAAGATTTTGAACAGACTGTGGTAAGGCCAGGAGGCACGGCAGGCATACAAAGGCTGGTTTTAAAAGCTTAAGAGTGCCTTTTCCTCAGTCTCCCTTTGAAGAGGGAGATCCTCCACACTGAGAGTGGAACAGCTGCCCCAACGGCAAGGCACTTACTGAAACTACTGCTTTACTTAAAACTGGGCAGTTTATATTGATTTAGCAGGATTTTCAAAAGGTAAGCCAATTTGGAGTTTTTAAGCTTGCAAAATTACCTGACTTAGCACATGAAAAGCATTTCCAAGTAAACTGGGGCTGTTTCAACCCCACAGCAGCAGTGGGCTTTCTCACTAGATGCTGCTGCAGGAGCAGTGAATTTGTTCTCTTTGGTCTACAAAGGAGGTTGCCTGCCTTCTGAGCTCTTTCATGGCTACATCACTACTCTGCTCAACTTCAGCACCCAGTACTTGCTCAGTGCACCACCGGCTGGTTTGCTCAGCAGTACAAAACCCATTGTCAACTGTGTACACTTATATAGCACTAAGGCACAGTCAGTGGTGCTGCACTTCTTCACAGCAGATGAAGATCTTGCCATATCACTCTGAAATCTGGCAGAAAATTCATTACGACATATTGTATCAATTCTGAGTGCAGCCTGAAATCTACCAGGAAGCTGTTTGTTTTCCTGAAATACACAACTGGTGCTGTCAGACTCCACTTGAGCCATACCATGCTGGTATCAGCACAGATTTTTTCCCCAGGGCTAAGGCACAGTTGCTGCCATTGCAGCAATGTCTCAAAGCAGCAAGTTCAGTGCAAATCCTCAATTCTCACACTGAGCACCAGACTGGCAAGCAGCTCTTGGCTTCCCTGCATCTGAAACAGTGAATCCTAGCTTCCAAAAGCAACATTTTTACTGGTATCTAAAGAACTAAGAAGGCAGGTTCAGGGTGTTGATTCACTGAGTGATTATAAAGAGATCCCCATCTCGGAAACCCTTAAAAACTAAAAAAGTTTCAAAATATTATTGGGGTAAATGCATAATTTCACTGGTCCTGTGGAAAGTTTCCAACTACTTATATGCTATGCTTCAGTGTTGACAATGGCAACAATCTAATTGAAATGCAAATTTTTTTATCTCAGAAGGAAACAGCTGATGCCAATTTTCAGCAGAGAATGCCCAAGCCACTCACCTACAGAAGTACCTGTAACCTTGACAACCTCAGAAGTGCCTCTCAGAAACTACTCCTCCCTCCTTCCACAAAACCACAGCTGTATGTCACGGAGCTGCTCCTGTTTCCTCTTCCTCCTGCCCTTGATTTGTATGGGCATATGTTCCAATCAGTTAAAAAATATGAGATACAGCAATTTGGTAAATCACTATTTAATCAGCTGTTTTCATCATGTGTTAAACCGAACAGTGGACAACGTAATCTGTTCAACTGCAAATTAATGTGCTTGCCTGGAGAATAAGTCACAGTGAATTTTGGGCAATTAAAACTACAGTGACAACCTCTGTAATACAACACTTTGATGTAAGACTGCTTTAGGCTCTGGTTTACACTAAACTTCCTCACAGCTGGCACTCTGATACCTCCTTGCAGCAGTCAAGCAGGCTATTTCCAAGGCACCTGACGGCACTCCCATCTACCCTGATAGTTTTCTGGCATTCATCACTGGCATCATTCATTCTGGCATCATTCATGTAGTATTAGAGCCCTTTGTAAATTACATAACCTCAATATTTAGCTTACCCCCTTGGTTTCATTTACTCTTTTTTTCCTCATTTTTTCATGGAGACAGTTCCAATGGTTGCAAGGAGGTCCACAGCTAACGTGCACAGGGTAGAACAGTTTTCCTTTGTTGTCCACCCACTACCTAAACTTGGTATTTCAAAATCCTGATAGTGGAAGAGGTGGTAACAACCATCCCCACCTCTGTCGTGCTGTTCATGATGTTACTGACCTGTATCACGCTTCCCTACTGTCCCATTACCTCACTCCCAGGTTGAGGAGGTCAGTTCTGCACTCTCACACTATCCCTGCTGACTTCCCCAGACCTCCCCCAGTTCTGCTACTCTTTTTGCAGCTGTAAGGATCAGAGCTGTGTACCACACACAAACTGTAGAAACACCATGGACCTGTACAGTAGCACAGTGCTATTCCCTGTTTGGTTTCCTATTTTCCTCCTATTTCCTGACATTTGCCTTTCTGTTGTGACCACTGATAAAAAAGTTGAGCTGACGCTTTCATTACACTTGTGAATTTTACATCAGAAATCTCACAGAAACAAATGTATCATTGCACTCAAGTAAAATCTGCCACTGCCTGTGTTACGTAAACATTTCGCTGTCCAGAAATGCTACTTGACAGTCTTCCATGTAAGGCAAGAGCGTTTTTGCTCCTCAGTAATTTCAGGAACATGCTGAAGAAAGCAAAGCCTTCCCTCCCATCTCTCAGATCTTTCTTGTTTCTGACATTTTGAGACTTTCTCCATTGCAGATGCCAGGGAGACTAATGAAACACTGAGCTGGAAAATGTAGCCAACCACCTGCCTGCATTTCAACCTGTCTACTGCTGCAGATGACCTGCGACGCCACAGTACAAAGCCAAGGATGTTTTGGAAGTTGCACTGGGGAGTGAGGACAGCTGAGGACCAAACCACAGGCAGATGCTGGCTATGCCTGCCTCCCAGTGCACAGGGACACCACGTGCCTTCTCACCTGCTCAGATATTTGAGATGGGCTTTGAAACGTGCTAATGTGGCATGGTGAGACACTAAAATAAGGCTGCTTTGCCACGTAGCACCACAACAGAAAGATATCTGAGACTTGGGCGTTATCTCCCTCATCCCACTCAAACCTAATCACTTTCTCCAGAGATGGTATCGGTACCTACTCTGTGTCCTTCCCATCTCTAATCTCTTCTAAGAGGTCTGTAACTCCCTGACTTGATTTTGTTTCCCTCTCACGTGGATGTCTGTGTATATATATAATACATCTATCTCCTGTGAAATGTCAGCTCAGAAGATAAAGCACAAAAAGCAGCTGGCAAAAGGAGTCTGTGACCAGGATTACAGCAGACTCTCATTCTCTCACAAAAATAAGTTCATCACCCCTGCTACTGTCATGATTCTGACTTTTCCCAATCCATTGAAATCTTTTACTTGCCTCAGTACCTCTGGACACAACTGAACCAAGTCCAAAATAGAGTTTTCAATTAAAGGATTCAGGTAAACCAAATTTTAAAAAGCAGTTTGACACCCTGAAAAATCATGTACTATTTCCATATTGTATCAATGCTGTAAGATACTGGCAGCCAGAGACCATGGCAGATATCTTAACAGACTTCCTGTAAATGTGTGTATTTATATGTATGACAAGGGAAAGCAAAATAAAAGTTTATCCATTTTGTGATATTTCTTAGCTTCTATGGGAAGTAACAAAAAAGCAGCGGGTGCAAATGCAACCTTCCATGAAAACATCATTTTTTTTCATGCTAGACAGCTTTGGTAATTTTAAGAATAATAAAACTCCTCCTTCTGTTAGGGCCATATTTTGTTAGATGCATAGGGAAATGACAGACTGGAAGAAACAATTTAAAATAAAATTTTGACAACTAATTTAGAAGGATGTGTACAGCAGAGTCTGCTGTGAGTGGACAGATAGAAGAGAGCCCAAGGAAGCTCTTCTGTAACTTAACAGGGTGACCATGTCATCAATGGCACTGTTGTGACAAAGTGGGTATCAAAGCTCTGGCACTTGCAGTAGCCTATGTATGGCGGTGTGTATGTGCTTTAATCCAGAATATAAACCAGCTATAATCTACTTAAGAGTTAGGTTTTAATGTTCTGCTGATGAGACTTGGAAGTGCTGTTTATGACCTTGTTTTACTTTTGCATTTATCATGTCTGACAGCACTACTGATGAACGTTTTACTCTGGCTCCAGTTCTAGAAATTGCAGTAGTGTCAAAAAAGACCCACAGAACATGAAACAATGCCATCATAGCCACTGGACTGACCCTTTTCAGCACTGCTTCCTCCCAGCTCTGATTCTCCATCACCTTGCACTTGGTGGTGATCCTTGGAATCCTTGGAATGACAAGGTCAAATACTACCAAAACCACTGACAACAGTACCACTACCAAAAAGGGCTGCACAGATAGATAGTTTAGCACAGATAGAAATGGCTTGCAGGAAGAGAACAGTCTGCAACATGCCACTGCTGCTGTCTCCTCAGATTTTCGGGTGTACCCAGTGAGCAGCATTTCAGATATCTGCTTTTTGTGTACTGAATACAAAGAAGCAAAGGAGCATCGAACACCACAAAATCCAATACCACATGAGCCAAACAGAAAGCCTTGAAGCATAAAAGGGCCCAATTAAACATGAAGCTTGCCTGCCATAAAAATAAACTGCATCAAACAACTTCCTTTATCAGAGAAAATACAGATAGACTCTACTTAAAATGATTTTCAAAGGTCCTATGACTTGTAAAAGGACATTGTATTCCACCCAGGAACAGCACCAATTAGACATGAGCTGAACATTGTGGGTATCTCACAGAAAATTACATAAACACTTAGAAGCCATCAAGCTGTGCATTGATTTTAGGCTCAGCTTTCTTGCAGGTCTGTCACAATGATTAGGAAATTAAAGACATTGGGCTTGAATGTATGAATAAAAATCATGTCAGATTCCCAAGATAAAAAAGAATCACAGAAATGTTTCTCTAAGGATCATTGAGTCCATATGTTAACCAAGCACTGCCAGCTCTACCACTAAACCATGTCCCCAAGTGCCACATCCACATGCCTACTGAATGTTTTCAGGCACGGTGACTCCACTGTTTCCCATGGCAGCCTGTTCCAATGCCTGAGCACACTTTCTATAAATAATTTTGTTTTAATATCCATCTAAAACTCTTTTAATCAGTCTAAAACTCCCCTCACACAACTTGAGGCGACTTTCTCTCATTCGGTCACTTGTTATTTGTGAGAAGCGACCTGCACTTGGCTGCAACCTTCTTCCAGGTAGTTTTAGAGAGCAATAAGGCCTCCCCTTAGCCTCTTTTTCCCCAGGCTCCCTACACCAGCTCCACTGCCCTTCTCTGGACATGCTCCAGCACATCAATGTCCTTGTAGAGAGGGACTCAGAACCGCACACAGGATTCAAGGCATGGCTCCAGTGCTGAGCCCTGGGAACACCAGTAGTGCCCAGCTGCCAGCTGGATGTAACTCTGTTCATCACCACTTGCTAGGTCCAGCTGTTTTTTTGCCAAGTGAACAGTGAACCAGTCCAAGCCATGAGTAGCCAATTTCTCTGTGGGAATGCTGTGGGAGAAACAAGAACTCTTGGGGGCTGGTGTTCCTAACCCTGCTTACCCCTGTCCCTGCCTGCTGGAGCTGCCTGCCTGCACTCCCCTCAGCTCTCTCTGCTTCCCCCTGCACCATCCAGACTGGACTGTGAACCAGCCTGTGCTGAAGCCAGCCTGCAACAGAGGAGGGTGGTTTGGTCTGGGACATGAGCTGCGGTGCAGCCTTCTGCAGAGATGCTTGCAATGGAGTAGAGCCCAGGGAGTGGTGTGGGAGTAGCCCTGACTACTTGGAAATTACTTCTGAAGCCCAGAGAGGGCAGTCATGTCTAAGAAAACAAACTGAATAATTGCTATTTTTTCCCTCCTTTACAAAAACTGCAGAAGCATTGCCAGACACTGCAGGGACTGCCAACAGTGATGGGGCAGTCTGTGGGCTGCAGTGGGGTAAAATGCCTGCCTGACCCAGCACTTGCTAGCATGGGAGCTTAAAAACCCTGCTGCTGAGGTTAATGGGGTTAATCCTTCCCTCTCTTAAGCTGTTTATACACCCCAGTGACCCTGCTGGGCTTGGCAGGGTAACTGGGGGCCTGGTGAAAGACCTGATCAGCACTAAGACATCTTCTTTGCACTGGGAAACATCAGTTTACTCTTCAGATTAAGCAAGCCGTGTGAAATGTCTTTGTTGAAAGATCCTCAACAAGTTATCCTAAAAACTGTTTTGCAAGTTTAAAAAGATTCTGCTCTTCCAAAAGCACATGATACAGGCCTTGGAGATCTGCTGCAAACACTGTAACTAAAAGCCCATTATAATTAGCCAAAACACTGCAGCACTGGTGGGCTGTAGTGCCTATCAGTTAGGTTAGGTAGGTTGCTGAGAAGTGGTCAGTAACTTAGGCAAAAATACACACACAGTCAGGATTTTGTATGTCCTGAAACACAGGCTAAATGCAGGATACTAATGAAGGATAAGATTTAGAGAATTACTTTGGAAAAATCCCTGAAGATTTCAACTAAATCAAAGCTAAAGTGGTACCAAAACACAGTATAATTCTGCTTCAGCAATTAAGCAGAATCTAAATCAGAATATTTTTCCAGTCACTATAAATCACTGGGTATTGAGAATACAATACGTGAGGATGGTCATGGCTACCTGCTATTACAGGGAATTATTCAATCAAACCAACAAAACATCATCAGCCAAGCCTCAACCATTTTTTCATACATTTTAGAAAAAAAACCACTGAATACAGTTAAACCAGAGGTTATCTTTCTTCCTGAGAATGATTTATACCAAAATCCTAAATGTACTATAATTCAAGTCCTGACAGACTGTCACAGCAGACACTGACAACTCTCCCAATTACACAGTCCCCTTGCAAGTTTAGGTGTTTTACAAAGGCTTGGTTTGGCTTTTTGTTGTTGTGTTTTGTGTCATCATTACTGACCCTGTGGGGCTTTTTTTCTTCTTTTTGTTTTAGTTATAATCTTAGGGGCTTGCATACACAGTCAAATTTCTAGTCACTCTTCACTAGAGTTGATTTGTTCTGGTTGTAGGTGTACAGATGTCCCTAACATGTCTCTCTCTAGATAATCTGCTGCTGAAGTGGAACACACAAATGAGAAAAAGGTTCCATCACTGAAGAAGCTGCAGTTTGGGATTTCAGACACCTGTGTAACCCTCTCAAAAAAACAAGCTGTGAGCAAAGCTGACAGCTGCAGAAAGAGGAAACAGAGGTTAAGACTCTTAAAGGGAATAAAGTTTGTGCAGTAACAGAAATAAGTGGTCTGTCACATCTTAACTGTTCAGCTTTTTACTTGAAGACTTTGGCCCTGTGGCATTTTCTGTAATGTTGTGCTTATTTTATCCATTTTCTTTGAGTTACAAAAGGTAAGTACCCAGTCAAGACCAATACCAGCACAACTGTTATTTAAAAAACTAAAAAAAACCCCAAACAGTTCCACAAAGGATATTCTTCAATATATACTGAAGACTGACTACTTTCCTTCCCTCTTCTACCTTTCTCATTTAGAATGTTTCCAATAATCTTCCTCCTAAAACCAGAAAAATAGTAGCCCTTCCTACAGGAATAGAAGTGTCAGGGATCTGTGCCAAAGAAAGAATTATGACTGTCAGCATGTCATGCACCGTTTTAAAATACAATAAATTCTAACAACGTCCTTTGCTGTGCATTGTTAGCTTCACTGACTGAAATAAAAAGCTGTCCTTGTGAAAAAGAGGTGTAATGCATGGGAACCAGAACAGGAAAATGAAGAATCTGTTTAGTCAACAGTCTTAACATATTACTTCTGTAGGTGTGAAAATTTACAAAATATGTAGTTGTAATTGCTAATTGATTTAATGTCATACTATTACTATATAAATATACCTGTAAAAAACGGAGTTGTTAAGTTTTCCTAAGGAAAAAATTCCTTATCAGCTAGCTTTAAGAAGTACCTAGGTTACTCCACAACTGAGAAAAATCACAGTATTTTTATGAGCAAAAGAGAGGTTATGCTTTGCCCTCCATGCTACTCAATCAATAATTCCAGCTTTTTATCCCCTTTAACGATTTTCCCCTGGTGGTTATGAAACACAGACCTGACACAGCTTGCTTTGGAAAGACTGCATTTTGTACCCGTGGAGGAAGCTGAATTCAGAATCAGAGGAACATGTCTCTGAGAGAACATGCTCTTCCTGCCTCTGGTACCCAAAGCAGGGTTCCCTGAGCAGCCCTGCTCCCTTGGCTGGCCAGAATACGGTCTGGAAAACGTTTGGTATCAATCCCTGTTCCAGCACACTGCTTCTGGACAGACACAGTTCTGGGGATGGGCACCCAGCTTTGGCCCCTAAAAACGAGGCATCTGCTCCAAGCCAGCCAGCCACCTGCAGACTCTGTATACAGAGGGAAAGGAAGAAGCACCTGTGGGGACTAGCCCTTGAACATCCTGCAGGCAGCTGCTGCCACAGCTGCTCTCTAGTCTGCTCTGCACACAGGCATCCTCCTCACATTTCAGCCCCGTTTCTCACATGGGCTCCTTGCATCACTCTCTCACCTCATCCAGGTCTTGCACAGAATATTGAGGGAGACGCGAAAACAACACCATTTGGATGAAAGAAATACACAGGATAGGAAGAGGTGCATCAAATACTAGTTATTCTGTTGATGAGAAACTGTCAACAAGTCAGAACGGAAAATCTGAGACGCTGTTCCTGACGAGACACCACACACTCCACTTAGGACCATGCCTAAGGCCAGCTTTTAAGAATTACAAGCAGTATTATGCAAATCTAAGTATATTAAGTTGCAACATGAAAACCCATCACTACCTGAAGTTAATTTCCTCTGATTTCCATTTGCATCACCCTCTCACAACTCATGAATCAAAAACTAGCTAACAGGGATGCTTTGGAGTAGGAAGAGTGGGAAACCAGAAGATGGAAGGATTATTCATTGCAAAAGCAAAAGATGAGGAAGCCACTGGTGCTGGAAGAAACCAAATTAGTGTGATTTCAAGCAGGAAGGAAAAAGGAAGAAAGCAGGCAGGGTGACTGGCGAAATTATTTTAAGGAATCACCTTTTTGTTGAGATGGAGAGACAGATGGTTTGAAGTGAGAGACATGAATCATGAAAGGTATGAGAACCAGCTTTGTTAAATGTAAGGACTGCCTGTGAGTTATACAAATCCTTTCATCCAAGAGAAGTGCAGCAGCACAGAAATTGCATGTCATTCACAGGGGCACACATAAAAGGACACACACTACCCAAAAAAAGTCTTCCACATAACATCACTCAACTTCTTCACTTTAGAATCTTAAGCAGCATTTATCTGTGTGCTGCAAAGCCAAGAGCACCATTTGATCGTGCAGCTCTTCTCCCATTATGTTGTTAGTGCAGGCTCTCTCTTTCCATTACAGAGATGTGAAAAATTGGGCAGAGCCCAGTAGAGAGCACAACCCCCTTGGAGCAGACAGATCTTTGGCTTCCTAGACATATACCAGCTGGGCCAGGGGCTAGTGAAAGAAACAGAGAGTGAGGATGATCAGTTCAGCGTTCCCTTCAGCATTCCCATGACAACTCGTTAAGGAGTATGAATGGATCGAGTCTGCATATCCAGCCACCAACACTAACATCACAGGGTGGGCTGTTTTGGCTAGGAAAATTCAACAGTTCATTCCAGTCACACAGCAGGATACAGACACCCTCAAAAAACACCAGGGCTCATGTAGAGCCCTCTGGTTTTAGCCAATGCAAATTCACAATCTAAGAAATCAAAATGTGTGTAATGGAGATTGCAAAGATGTCTGCTCTTCTAAGGAGAGACAAGATATTCCCAGCAAGGGGCTGAACTATTTAAATGCCCGACCAACAAGTCAAGGCACTAAGCCCGAGGAGGCAAGCATTACCACCAACATTACTGGAGTTCCTGTTCACAGAAGTAGCCATCAAGCTCCTGCAAAGATGCTCAGGGAAAAGTAAGGTATCAGGACTTCCATTAAATTAATAGTCTAGAAAAGTCTAAAAAAAATCAAATTAGATTCCAGAAACGGCCCCCAAGATGGCCAAGTTGGCACTGGGAAGCTGGGCTGCTTCTGAGAACTTTCTTTTCTTTCTTTTTCCCCTTAACATATAAGAACTCTGGAGCAGTTACTGAAGCATGAAAACCAGTCTTTGTATTTACAGTAACAGAATTATTGTAAACCTATTCATAAATATTTCCACATATTATATGCTTCTTCTTGTAAAATTATCTCCAAAGGCAATTATTATGGAAATAAAAGTTCTGGAGGAAAACAGCTGGTGTTTTTATGTTTATCTGAAAGCTATGTTTGTTTTTTCCTAAGCAAAACCAAAGCATTATGAAACTGTAAATGATTCCCAAGACATTTTGAACCGATTTTTTTAAACTCAGATTAATTCACTAGAGAAAGAGTGATAAAGTAATACGAAAGTGGTAAAACTAAAAATTAAATCTCACTTTTCTAATGCAGTTATTACTCCAGAATGTCCTACAACCAACAATCAAACACTTGGTGTATGATTACAGTGATAGCTACTCAATCTGTCTTGGGGGAATTCTTCTACTCACTGGTGATAAAGATGATCACTGCTCACCTGCTGCATACACAGCACAAGCATAAAGAAGACTTGAGAAGTTTGTGGCAAGCAGAAGCTATTACTTTCAAGAACCTCCCTAGAAGACAAAACTAAATCAAAATGAAAAGCTCTTAATAACAGAGTAGATGGGAATGTTGTAAAACGTGAGATTCTTCTGCAGAAGAACTGGTGTCCTAGCAATGGGGGAATATCAGCCCAAGTGGAAGAAACCAGCAGATCTAATTCACTCCCTTTGCAAGGTGAAGCTCATTTCTGTCTTGCTTGCTTGTTTAACTTGCAATTACTCCCTTTGCACTGATATCATAACCATTAGTAGCACGAGATGTACTTGTAAAGTCTAAAACCACTACTGGATTGGTAATTTATTTTCTGATTCTTTATTCCAAGTCTATATGTAATTTATGCATGTGCAATTGTAATCCATGTATTAACATGCATAAAAATGAATTCCGTAAGGAATCTTTGTGTAACAAAAGCTGTGGATGCGTTTTCAAGGGAGGAGAGAAAATTAGTCAGAACAGAAGGAAAATCAGGAAAAAACCTCCAAACAAAAAATCAAAACCAAAACTCCACAACAGTTTTTAAGGGAAATCTTGACCACAACACTGTGAATAAGACAATGTAAATGCTTTAAAATAGACTAAAATACTCGGGAATGGACAGTTTTATATAGAATATGTATCACTCCAGGCACATTACATCAAGGAATAAAATATGTCAAGGAGTCTCCTTCCTCAAGCATGACTGCCAGCTGATTTCTACTGTATTAGGAACACTGCTCCAGGTAAAAACATCTAGTAGCAGGGCAAAATAATACAGCTGCAAACATGACATTCCATGAGGGAATCATACGCAAACAGATCTCTTTCAAACATCTCTTCAAAACGCCAGCAACAAAAACCATGGTTAAACATATCTTCATCTTTGGCTAGTGCTGCAAACAGCAGAACCTACAAAAAATACTGAAACTAACTCAAAACCCTAATCATGGTTATATAATCGGATTGATAAATCTAGATTTCAGATTTTAAGCCTTCTTGGCACATGATGTCATTTTTTTCCTCTGGGCACAAAGTCTTATCAAATAAAACACCTCTATATCTCTAATTATGAGACTGGTATTTCAGCTAATTATGGCATATTTATTCTTACTGAATAAAATTGTGTTGTCAAGTAATGACTGAATACAGATGCTGACAAGCCAGAAAGGGGAAAACTTTTAAAAGAGGGTAAAAAGGCAGCTATAATGGAAGGCAGGAAGAAAAACTGCTTTTTGGCACTTTCCCTCCTTAACTTTCACTTCTTTTCAAAGCAGAACTCCTAGAAGCTACACTCAGACATTTATTTTTTTCCCCAGTAACTAATCTGTTGTGAGTTCTTCCTGCAGATGACATTGCTTTTAAAATACCACTTCTAACACAGGTTTCTGGCTAAAAGACAGATTCCACTTCCAGGCTGTTAAAAAGTGAGAAGAAATGTCTAAAGGAGAGGGACAGCCATATCTGACCACATTATGGACAGAACAGATACGGCTTTGTTTCTTATTCATTTGCTTAGTGTTTAGAGAAAGATTTTAAGAAAAGCTTCAACCCTCACCACATTTATTTTTCCCCCTTAAGATATAGTCCTGCCCTGTGTTCAGTTTCCACATGTGAGCTGTGTGAAAGGATTGTAGGAAGACTGTGGAGGGCATTAAAGCATACAGACTTAGGAGGAGAGCACACCTTGGCCATACTGCAGTAGAGAGTAATGAGGATGATTAAAAAAATTGTGGAAAAATAAGAAAGTAAGGAAATGAAAGAATCTGCAAGGTTCCCATGCAGAAATGTGAAAGTCTTCATGTTAAGGAAACCAGGCCCAAGGCACTAAAAAGATTTCAAAAGAGGTCATGCAATATGAATAAAACTTAAAAGCACTTTCTCTTCCTCCACCTATCATGGCATGGCCATGTCACATATAAACAAGTTTTCTCAAACGTACCCCACTTCCAAGTCTTTATGTGCTGCTGCCCCCAGCATCACCCTTAGCACACTACTTTTCTTACTACCTAAGTCCCTCAGCTGCCATGTACACACAAGTACAATCTGTAAGCCATCTTTCTACCTTTTAATAAAGTTTAAAGTTGATAAAATAAAATTACAGTATGCAAAGATCTCCAGGTTCTCATTCCATTTATCTTTCTGTCTTCATCTTTAGTCTTTCCATCTCCTTCTGCTCAGATTTACTTTGCTTCCTTTCTGGCCCATAACTCCTCCTGATTTCTGAGACAGCTGCAGGACCCCATCTGCTGTGCAGTAGCACCACTTCATGCTGCCAGCTCAAGCACAGACAGCAGACCTGGCCAGAAAGGTGCAGGGCATCATATTCTCACAGACAGGCACCACAAGTATTCCCAGCTCACAGGAGCTTCAGGAATTCCACACCCTGGTGAGGGATTTGCTTTCTCCTCATGAATACTACAGCTTTCATTATAGTAGTGCATGTTGCACGAATTCACTCACGTATCTCCTGAACTCCTGCAGAACATGGATAAAAAAGGTGGTCCTGATATCTTGGCTGTCCCTAACATTCTGAGGTGTATTCAAGGCAGATCAGAAATACTGCAAACACTTTGGTGCTTCTGAACAGCTACTGTAGGTTTACATCTCTCAGAGGGGCATTTTTTGGATTTTTTTTCCACAGCAGAAATCAAAGAGCCTTATTAAGATCCCAGTGGAAATCTAGAAAAATAATTGCCTCTTGTTTTTATGACAGGTTCAGGTTCAGGTTCTTGAAAATTTCCATCTTTCGAATACAGGCTAGTCATTGGCTTAAATTGATAGCACTGGAGTAATACAGAGGTCCTTCATGTAATTTCTTTTCAATCAGTAACATTTTCTTTTAAAGATTTACCCAATATGTAGCATATTGGACACCTCAATAAAGTTTAAATTGTTACTTTTCTCCATCCAATATGCTGCTTCACTTCACAGTTGCAGGGGTCCCTTGCTGTATGACTTTTTGCCCTATAGTTATTACATGGATTGAGCTGCTAATTTAGGCATGGAATTCTGATGACCATCCACATTTTTGCTCATTATTTTCCTCTGCATTTTGATAGACTTTTCTAAACCATCCAAAACCTAAAGATTCCCTAGAGGTTTTAAGAGAAACGAAGTTGCACACACAACTCCAACCCAAAACTCTGATGTCACACTGCTGGAAATTGCTGTCCTCATGCACCTGTGCATACACTCATATAAACCATTAACTCCAAAGTAGTTCAGTGAATTAAAGAGAACTCAAATCTCCTTTCCCAAAAAGAAAGAAACTGAGGAGACAAAGTGAATAATTATGGGCACTTGGGCACTTATAATCTATGCTTTTAGTATATTATAGAAATATTTGGATGTTCCTTCATGCTCTTAGAATAATGGTACTTACAGAAATTACAGGCCAAGCAGACTGCAAAGCACATTTCAGAGCATTAATAGCAGCCTGTGAACTTTCAAGGAGGAGACATACACCTGTCATCTTCTAAGGTTATTTTGGTATAGATTTAGTGCACGTAAGAAATCAAAATATATGATCAGCAGAGACCCAAGACCTCGTGGCTAAAGCAGCCTGTGTTCCTGCAGACCCCTGGTGCAGGAGGGGCAGTGCTGATCATTCCAAAGGCCAAACGAGATGTCAGAATGAGAATGAATTTACACATTCAGCCAAGTAAGACCCAGGACAAACAGAGGGAAGGTGTTTCTTTTAAAGAACTTGGGAAGAAGGGGAGAACAGAACAAACTGGCTTCCAAAACTCACACCATGAACATTTTTTTAATTCACAAAAATGTTATATATGGCTAAGATAATGCAAAACCTGATCAATTTCAAATAGGAACGCAGACTGGTGGTTATTATGACAATTTCCATATGAATTTGAAACTTTCATTTACAGAGGACATATCAAGTCAATAAAATTCTACCAAGGCTTTGTAGAGTAAGACTATATCGGAGTCACAATTAAAAGCGCCACTTTGAATAAAGACTGCTCTCCTCCTTCCCAACATCTATTCAATAAATAGAATAGTGTTAGATAATACACATAACTTCTGTTGTTGATTCTGTGTTCGGGTGGCACACATACAGACACACACACTCAAATTACTATGAAATTTAGTGTTACCTGTCTGTGCAATATCAAATGAAGCACCTGTGCACATATGCATAAAGAGAGTACGAGCATGGAAGGCAACTGAAGAGCAAGAACAACTGCTTAAATGAAAATTATGCAGAATAATAATACATAATGCTCCAGCAGAGATCCTAATCATGATACAATGT
This sequence comes from Alethe castanea, assembly GCA_024734035.1. NCBI lineage: Eukaryota > Metazoa > Chordata > Aves > Passeriformes > Muscicapidae > Alethe > Alethe castanea. The sequence goes on along the minus strand of JANRGV010000001.1, from coordinate 81,684,260 downwards.
ACTACTCTATAATAAAACTTGTTCTGCTATAATTCACATTCAAGCAAGAAAAAACAGATGAGGGAAGAAATGTTTTCATTCTCATAATTTTAAATGTAAGAAAGTTCTAAAATAATTTTTTTTCCAAGGTCATAAGGAAATTCTGTGGCAAAGTAACGGGTTTGTATGAATATGTTTAGTGGTGTTCACAGCATGTGAAAAGTGAGCCAGTTCCATGGCTGTTACACACCTGATTACCTCCACGGGCTTTGAAGTATGAGCTTGAATGACTTGTATTAATAGGGCCTTGCTGACAATACAGACCAGGGTTACTTTGCTGTACAGTAGTTAACTATATGATCATGAGTGAAGGTGAGAATTTAAGCATTTTCTTTTGAAGGCAGGACTAATGTTTCAGCATATAGCCAACACCTTTGCAAATGGAAATGAAGCTTTCTGTGTCCAGCCTGAGGGAGATAAACCTACTAGGTGCAGTGATGCCTAACTGGTACAGGGAATGCAGCACAGACACAGAGCCTGGCACAGCGGGAAATGTCCAGTGCAGAGAGACTTTTTTGTATTATAACTTGGGGAGAACAATTGGATAAGCCTTTGAAATGGAGCAGCGTAAAACACACGGTGGCCAGGTCTGCGATTAAAACATTTCTGGAACATCTTCTGAAACTGACTCAAACATGAGTGTGCAACAGACCCTCTGCAAGCTCTTCAGAGACCCATGTGTGCCAAGAATGTCCTCCAGTCATTCCCAGTGACCAGTGCTCCCAAAGGGAAGAGCCTGAGTGAGACTCATGGTAGGCAAACAGCTGGAGGAATCTGAACTAAAGCATGGAAACAGACAGCTCTCCCAGAGCAAAGGGGGGTTGATGACAGAGACTACACAATATACCAGCTTCTGCACCCTATCATCTTTCTGCACAGCCCAGAAGAACAGAGCAGGATAAGTACCAAGCCTTCCAAACCATCCCAGTGTTGGGGAAGCATTCGGAGAATCTGGAGCACCCACAGAAAAGAGCATGGCTTGCAGGCTGACTAACCTCAGCTCTGTCCTCAGCAGCTGCAGACAGGATTTTCAGACAATTCTTCTAGCATTTACAGCTGACAATTCTCATCTGAGATTTTTGTCTCACTGGTACATATGTTTCAAAATAGTAAACCTCCGAGGCCCTGGTTTTAGTATTAGAATAATTTTCTGCAAACCTCCTGAACACGTACCATTTGATTTTTAAAGAAACTTCCCCAAAAATCACTCCTCTCTCCCCATCAGAGCTTTACACTGCCTGCAGAAATTACATTAATTCTATAAAGACAGACAAGAGTTTAGTAGAAAAGCAGTCATCATTCAGAACTCATCATTGGCCATGCTGAACATGCATTTGTCTCTCAGTTCCTGCTCTCTTGATAGGTGATGCAAAAAGGCACAGATACCAAATAATTTCAGCAGCTGACTATAATTAAAAAAAAGGTTTTACATGTTTGTTTGAAGGATTAAAAGAGAAAGATGATTTTAAGGATTAGAAGACAAATAGTAGGAAATTTGAAACAGTGCCACATACCTTATGCTGCATGAGTCCAGGTACAGGCCAGGGACTTTTAAAACTTGTGGGTAATTTTACCCAGCTAGAGGTGTAATTAAACACAGCTGGAGAGCAAACTTAGAGAGTGCCTCAAGGACTGCTCTTGGATGTATGAGTTTTGTCCATCTTGCTCACAACATGGAACTTGTCCAAGCACTTTCAGGAAAACACAACCAGGGATCACTCTGCTCCTCAGGCCCAGCTGGCACTCTTTGGTCTCCACAAGTGCCAGCTTGTAACTCCTCAAATTGCTGCTCTGTGCTGGTCATGCTCTCACAACAATAGACAGAATGAAGTTCCTTGCAATAGAAAAAAATTGTACTGAGAGCCAGTGTCCTTCAGCCTCATGCTCTCCTACTGATGGCTAGGGACTTGGCTAAAAAAAGAAAGATTTTGTGCCATAAAGTAAAAAGAAAAAAAACTGCTTTAAGTGTGTCACATATTATTCCACAGATACATTCTCAACAAAGTTTTCCAAACATGTGGGACACTACAAGTCACACTTCAGAAGACCCAAGTTTCAGCTCATGACAGGGTATAACTTCATGGAATATTCTTAAATATGTTCTACAGATCTGTATCCAAAGTGCAATTTCAGCTCCTGACAATACTTTGAATTAAGGTGAGATACTAGTGAATAAGAATGCTGTTATCACTTTGGGAATTTACACAGATATACCACAGGTTTTTGGCTGTCAAAGAACTTGTTGAAGACTGCTGTGGGACGTGTTGTACTGAACAATCCCAGAGCACAGATGCATGTTGGCCCTATATTTAATATCTGAAAAGATCTGAGATATTGATTTTCATTACTGTTATTATTTCTTATTATTATTTTACTTTACTTCAGTTATTAAACTCTTTTAATCTCAACCTATAGGTTTTAGCTTTTTTCTTATTCACCTCCCTATCCCACTGGGGGCAGGGAGGGAAGGAAGTCAGTGAACAGCTGCATGGTACTTACTTGCTACCAGCTGGAGTTAAGCCACAACAGAGGCAAAGAGCTGCAGTTTACAGTAACAGAGGTCAAAAATTATAATCTCATCAAAATTTGAAGACTCATGAACCTGTGAGTCAAGGAAAACTAGCTCAACTTACCTAACAACACAAAGGAGCTGAAAACAAGTTTCTCCATGTCTTAGATGAGTTTTTCTTCCAGCTAACCAAAGGAAAAAAAGATCCTTCTCAAAAACCCTGTATACCACAAACTACTCTGCTTGTGCTTCATCTGACACCTAGTAGACCCAATTCAGACCCCATATTAGTGTACACAATGCTTGGGCTCTTTAGTGATCTAAAAAGTCCAGGATACCAGAAATCTGGAACATGCAACACAAATTAACCAAGAATTAATCATGTTGTTAATATAAGGGCTCAAATACGTCACAGCACTAACACATCAAAATGCCTTTTTGTGTGGTAATCAATTAGTGCACTTGCCGGCAAAGAAAAATGGGAAATCTACACGGTTGGACAAATATTTATTGGGGAATATACTCCCTTCTGTACTTGTGAAAAGTGCCTATTCATGAACAGTGCTTCCACTGTTCTTTTGAAGAAACCAATTCATGTGCCATCTCCACATCCCTAAGAGCACAATGACTGTTACCAATCAACACCGCTGCAAACTCCTCCGCCAAAGAAAATCTCCTATCTATTGGCCCAGCAGACAGGAGAACAAAGTAGCAGCTGGAGACAGCTCCTGCAAGGCAAAATCCTCCTGGCATGACCAACAAAGTACATGGATGGAGCCCAGGGCTTTTGAAATTAATTTCCATCTTTTCTTACCAAAACAGTCACAGGAATCCTTTAGTTCCCCAGTGGTATTTCAATGTTATCCACAGATACTTTTATTAAACTTTTTCCTTTTTTTATAATTAGTTTAAGTAAGGTTATCTCTAGCAAGCATATATATGCTCTCTCTCTATATACACACATAGATGTAAGGCATCAGTAAGAATGTATTTATCACTCCTAGGCTACCACTGAGAGGTGCTCATCAGGGCCAAATCAGAATCTACAAACACACACAATGCAGAAGAAAACCCCCAAAATTTGTCACCTCAAGCTGCAACAAGCTGAAATTTCTCAGTGCAGCTCAATGACTAAAACAGTTTTGGGGAGACATCTGCTCTATTAGAAGCATGGACTGAATTATATTTTCCATGTATTAGGGCAGCCTTTCAGTGGCATTTTCTGCTCAGGGGAGGCTAAGAGAGAGACCAATTAAAGCAATTACAGAATATGTACCAGGGGACATTTACTAATGGGACTAAGCTGTGATCCTGCCATTAACTTATTGTAAGTAGATGATTTTATACACAACTTACGCGCTCTCATAGTCAATGAGATGCTGCAATTACACCTAAACCCACTACCCCTGCAGGAGTAGGGTATTTCAAAATAAAGAATATGACTGTGCACACATACACCTGTATATACGCACACACACACACACAACTAACTTTATGCTGTGTGCCTTATACAGTATATTATTGCAGAATGTATTGTACATGCAATTATTATATACTACACCATCTGTATGCATTGCATAAAGTGTAAAAGGAAAGAAAGTATTCTATATAGTATTATAAATCAGAGAAAAAAGCCCACGTGTATTTGGTTAAAATATTAAAATACAGCAGCAAACACGAGCCTGTCAGTGACAATATTTTCTTCCTTTGTAAGATCTGGATTTCCTGTACCATGCTGCTTTATAAACAACTGATTTTTTTTTTTTTTTCTAACACTAAAGCAGCATACACGTTGCAGGGATAAACTCATGTTCCTCCAGGAGAGGAACACCAGACTCTGTGGGAAGTGTGTTGAGGCCACTGGCTCAGCATGATTCATTTGAAGCTGATACTGAAGAAAGCTCAGCTCTGCCGGTCTTCACCTGCCCACAGTGCAAGATGAATACTTGATCCTGGGAGAAAACAGCTTTGGTTCATCTGGCATGAAAACTCAAAGCAAAGGGAAGCACAAAAAGACTGACAAAGTCTTTGTTCTGCAAGATGAAATTTGAAACTATAGGCTTAATTGTGAATCACTGTTTTTTTTTAAACCAAGACTATGCTATCTATCCAAAAACCACCAAAACAGAGCTCAGCCTCCCTTACCAAATAAAATAAATGAGTGCACAAGCACAAATTTCCTTCTCCACACAGCTAGCACACTCTTCTCATCCACATCCTGACAGGTGCCTCTGTTTAGACAGTGATGTGCTGGAACAAAAACACAACTGCACACAACAAAACAGGAGCACAATTCAGATGAACTCATTCTTAGTTCTTTAGCCACTTCTCTTGAATCTTTGCCTCAAGGAGAAACTGCAACTGTTTTAAGGAACCAGTTGAAGAGAGCAACTTAAAGGTCTGATAAAGGCTCAGGATTTGGGCTGTTGTGCCAGGAAGCCAAGAGCAGGAGTAGAGTCTGATCCCTGTAATGAATAGAGCTGGATTCTCCACAAAGCTCAAAAACAGGGATAAACTACTTCAAAGTATTTTTCCTATTAGGCATGTAATTATGGGCAATTATTACAGAAGTGATATCTGTAATGTCACCTGTCCAGAATCACTGTCATCCCCAAAAGATAATTAGAAGAGTCTGTGCTCATCATCCACTAATTATATCCATTTAATTCTCTCCTCTACTTTTAAGGAAGTACTTAAAAACTCCAATAATAAAATTAAGGAAAACAAAGAATTGTGTAAGTGTGACAGCATACTGTATAGGAAAACACCAGTTTGTGGATCCTTACCTCTGACAGACTCAAACTATTCACTGCTGTTGAAAACACCTCAACCACAACCTCCATGTGGGATTTGAACATAATAATGCCACTCAAGAAAAGAGCAAGCAAAGAAATAATTACTTGCAGGCTTCCAATTTTGATTTATGTTTTGTAATGTAGCAGGAATAGGGTATGATTTAACGGTGCCTGGCCAACAATTTCATATGGCGTGCCTATTTCTTACAATAGCTTTTACCAAGTTGTAAAACTGAAATCATTAATTTAAACCCTTAAAATATTGACACGATGTATTTACCACCAAGTCTTAAAAATAATTGGATCATTATCATTAAAAGCTGCTTAACTGACTGCAACTTGAAAGTGCTTGCAATGGTGGAGACATGATGTATAAAATGAGCATGTTTTTAATCTTGTTTTTAATCTTGTTTTTAATGCTATGTGATCTAAACAACCAAGACATCAAAGACTAGCATTTTCTAACAGTTTTTTGGGGGGTTTTTTCAGTTAAATGACATCCAGTTTTCCTTTGCCATTTTCCTCTGTCTCATGCCTTTCAATTTTCCCATTTATTTAAAATCAGATTAAACCTATAGCAAAGAACAGATCCGTAATCCTAAATGCCTGGGTGCATGACTCTCACCGTGGCAACCCCCATTTAAGAGCAGCCAGCACCATCTCTCTCAGAGGTCACTTTATTTCCTTTTCAAATATTCATCAGCTTCACAGCACAGGCAAATGAGTCAACATATCCCCTAATTATCAGTAAGCCAAAGATGACTTGAAGAGATAATGAATGACAACTCTGATCTACTGACTCTCTGCTGCTGCTTTTGTCCTGATTTCCACTGCTTAACAGAGTTGTCCTTGACCATGTGAGGGCACACCTGACTATGACACTGCCACATACTAATGCGTATCCTTCAAACCACAAGGTGGTTTAGAGATGATTTGCTTCTACCCTGCTTTGTGTGAAAGCAGCTTCTGGGTGCTGCAGAGGCTCCTTGGTGAGCACTGCTGGCTGGCTCGGCTTCCCAAGGCACTGCAGCACTCATTCCTTCAGCTCCAGCCAGATGTGCACACTCACTCTGCAGTCACATTAGATAATCTCGTGGTTTCTCCACTGCCAGTTGTTTGATGCCAAATGAGCTGCTGAGATTAAGGTTTAACCCTGTTTGGCTTGCTGGGACACCTGGGAGCCAGAAGAGGAGGTAGCAGCAATCCACATGTGAAGAGCTGAGGGGGAAGGGGTTCCTGCCCCTTTGTGGGACGTTCCTTTCAAGACAGAATTTGAAAAGTGCAGAAAACTGCTGGCCAAAGATAGAAAAAACAGAAATATCTTGGAGAAGACTAAGCAGTACTGCAGGTAATGTGGAATCTTGATTGAAGAAAGAGTGATCTCTCCTCAGTCAAACCTTTCCAAGCCATCCGTATCACAGCTTGGGAGACACAGGAATGCTGTGGACCATCTCCTATGGTGGAACAAAGTCTAAGTTGACATAGAGGTCAACAGCTCAGTAGAGAGTCCAACTCACAGGCTGCAGAGGGAAAAAGAGATCTGAATAGCTCAACACCTGTAACACTTTCAGCACTGAGGAGCACAGGGTTACAGAGCATCTTCACACACCATGATGGTGCGTGCACAAACTCACCTTCTTCTTTCTCCCGTTCTCCTTATGCTTGCATTATTTATTTAAGATGTGAGTTGTTCAGAGGAAGGACCATCTGCTTTCTAACCTCAAAGCTGCTCTTCCATTATTGAAAAACTTCAAATAACCAAACTCTGTCTCTACTGTAAAGCACATGTAATATAGATATGTTGGTCACTTAATGGTGTTTTTTTCTGTGGTGAAATTCAACTGTTAGTGTTTATTACAGGTAGAAACAAAAGACTTTGTCCTAGATCAGGATCCTGCTGAAGTGCTGTACTCGTTATTTTCGTCTTTGGTTTTTTGACTTGCTTATTTGTTTGTTTCCCTTTTCTCCAGAGATAAGGATAGAGCATGGTGTATCCTAGTTTCAATCTGTTAGGACTGCATGACCACAATTGTGCAACACAGCCAAATCAGACTGGGCAACCCAAAGAGCTCAGCTGCTGTATCTAGATGTCTATATCCAGGACAAGGCACTCCTTCCTTGCAGTTTTGCTAAATAAAATCTGTAAAATTGCTGCAATTGCAATTTCAATTCTCCAGTTCTGCACAACTGCAAACATCAGAAGCCACAGGAAGCATTTATAAGTGCACACAAATCAACACCTGCACTGTCTATTCTGAAAACACTACAAATAGGCAATGACCCAAATGTAACTGGGCTATGGTCCAAACCAGTCAGTCTGAAAGTTGGTAACTAAAATTATGCCAACCCAAGAAAACTACCTGAGAAACACTACACCTTCATTCAGATGAAAGTCCTTATCTAAGAATGACTCACACTTCTTTTTCCCAAAGGAACCAGGTAACATGGCAGTATTGATGGCACTAATAAATGCCTGAGTACACATATTCTTAATAAATGGTTTGAATATGGAAGTGGAAAGTTCCCCATTTACTTAGACATGTACACCTTCTTTGTGGTTTAATAAAAGCAATTAAAGGAACTGAAGTCAGGGTTAAACAAACAAGCTTATTAAACTGGAACAAGCATGTTCATGAATAATAATTACTTTAAAAGGTGTCCTGAAGGTTTCTTGCTTCTGTCACTGGGCAGACTTCAAGACCAATGACTGATTTTCTATTATTTCAATATTTTCAAACTTCACGTTGGCACAGGATTATCAGTATAATGTACTGAAGTGTTCCAGTCACAAGTAATAACAAAGATCAGATTTTTTTTTTCCTTCCATACTTGATACACATCCTTCAGTGCTATCCAAATCCCCTACATTTTGAGGCTATAAAAGATGACATGTCATCCTGCATATAGGATAGGTAATTGATAGTTTAAGTAATGATAGTGTGGGGACTATGACATTAAGAACTGTATTAATGAAAAAAAACACATACTCCTTATTAGAAAAGTGCATTTAGACTGAATACTGCTTAAAGAAGGGATTTACTTTTTATTCTCCATAAAAATGCTCATGGATTTGGAAACTGTAGTGTTATTGCCAATATAAGCCAATTGCAAATGTATTGAAAATTTTCCCAAGACTAGAAGCATCTCTAAGCAAGAGACATTTCTGATCATTGGTGTGAGGAAGGAGGCACTGAGATGCTGAGATACATTGCTTGATCTGGTCAGGAAATCTGTGCTAGAAATCCTTTCTGAGTTATGCAAGTAAACATAAAACCACCCAAAAGCAGCTGAGGGAGTCATTTTATCCAAGCAACGAATTCATAACCATTGCCAAAAAAGTCATGTGAGCTACAGGTGCCACCAGATATCAGAAATGCTCATTTCAGCAGTTCCTGTTTGAAACAGATGGCATGTCCTTAAAATAAAAGGGGAAGGAAAAGCAAATAATTCCCCAAACCTGATCTTTTTTTTCCAGCCAATGCCAATTTTATGGCTACCCCATTCTGAGTTTCTCATGCTCAGGATGCTTGCCCTAGACACTGAAAATCTGTGAGTCCTTAAACTACCTAGCACAGAATTTGCATATGATATTGACCTTAGAACAAAGGGAGACCCTCTCCTCTTTCCCACACTCTCTTAAAAAATCCAAAAAATTTCCTTGTGATTTCTGCACTTGCAAAAGACGAAATGGTATCTTACAGCCTGCAACATGGAATACTTTTGCCGACAAGAAAAAGCATCATGTCTGCTCACTCAGAAAAAAAAAACCAACTCAGAAGTGAAATAATTTAATCTTTCCTTAAGTTCCTCTGTTGTTCACAATTAGTTTTACGGTCATGAAAAATCTATTATGACTAAAGGCAGTAACTAATTAAAAAAATCAAATTGCCCACAAAAAACCTCAATCAATTCTCTTGAATACCCTGGTGCCTCCACTGGCTACAGATCTCTACCATCACATTCCCTTTCTTTAAAATAAGCATTTACCTGTGCAAAAGTCCAGCTATGTTTCATACATTTAAAAAAAAATTCAAAAATCTCCTGTCAAAGTGACAGAACTGTTGTTTGATGAAAGCCACACTGTCAGACACAAACAAAATCTCAATAATCTCGTCAGTATAATGGCTGCTTAGCTCCTGTGATGCTGGGAGGAAAGTTTTAAGATAGTGATGGATGACTTCGTTGAAGATGATTAAAACAATGAAATAAATCTGGTGCAGGACAGATTCAGGGAAGACAGAGACACATGCACCACACAATTTGTGTCCACCTGCCTTGCAGGGTTATGGCCAGCCAAGCAGGTGCAGGCTGGGTTTGTGTAGAATATATGGCACCACAGCTCTGCCTTCCATGCCTCCCACATCCTAATTCTTCACTGGACAAACATTTAGACTTGATCCTATGGCTGGGTATATTCTTCTCCTGCAAGCACAGATAACAAGATACTTCAGACTACAATAAAAGCACTTCTTGCCTACCTCACTACAGGGATACAATCTTTTTCTTAAGTGCGTGTCTCTAATTCATCCTCTCCCATCTTCTTTGACTCCTTCTCCTCTCCTTCTTCCTCTTCATTCTTCTCTCTCATTTTTTCCTCATTCCCATTCCATTTCCTTCCCCTAAATCACTTAAGTGATATTTGAACTGAAATGTAGGCAGAATTAAAGAACAGCTTAGATGACCAAGAAGTATCCACAGCAGACAGGTGTGCCAGAACAAATTTATGAGGAAAGGAAAAAATACTACTTTGTTCCATATCCCAGACTTTTTCTGAACTATATTCCAAACAAATGAATGAAATGTTTTTTATTTAAATACTTCACATTTCAATGATGATATCAGAAAAAGTGCCCACATTTTCACTGCAGCAGCAGAAGAGAGGAGTTTACTCTCTTTACAAGTCTGCATGTGCACAAGGACATAACAAGGGCTAGACCACTGTTGTTTGAAATTGTTCTAGAGGTAGGAAAAAGAAAAAAAAATGCAAGTTTTCCCTCCCTTATTACAGATTTTCAAACCTCCTCATATCAGAGTGTTCCTGGGATAAAATAATATTTTGTGTCCTTTTATCATTCCTGTGCACGTAATCTTTATCACAGTTTGGCACGACTTTGCTCTGTGCCTCTGCAAATAGGTATAGCTCATACCAGTGGGAAAATGGCCAGGGACAGAATTGAAGTTGCAAACCTCATAGCTACAGACTATCTCAATCCCACCAGCAGTCTCAAAGCTGACAGAGAAAATACACAGACTGCACACCTATTTCTGGTTAAACAACGAAAATTGGATTTTTATCTGTTCCACTGCCACCTTCTAAATAGCACTGTTTTATCAAGAGCCACTAATGAAAGAGATTAGCAGTAGATAAAGAACATACAGTTTTGACTGAATTCATAGATTTATCTAAAACATTTTCTAGGCAGAATTATATTACATTTTTTTCAGAGCTGAAATAGGATTACAAAGCATGAAAATGAATTTCTGAAAATATATATCTATATTATTGCCTATGATTGAGAAGCTTCATTAATAAAGATGTCTCTAAAGCTTTCAGGTCTGTGCATAGTCTTGGTGAAGGTTTAAATATAGTGACAGTACATTTCAGTAATCTATATTCCTTTCAGCTGGCATTTTGAATGGATGCCCTAGAAAAGAACAGAGGGCTTTAGCAGCTCATAGGCTAAGACATAACCCAAGATGTAACACGTAATTTCCTTTTCTGTCCATGTCTCCTGTGCACATGACCAGTGACAGGGTACTTGGCCCACCAAGATTCTTCTCCAACACCAGTTCTGTGTGTTACAGAGGCACTGTGTGGCTGAACTGCACTGAAGATGGTTGGGTTGACTACATACTGTGATTTTGGACATCTATATAAACACTTAAAATAGACAATGCTAGCTGTCTAGCTTCCAGACCTGCGGCTGGAAGACCTGGAGGTCTTTCTGAAATGCCCACCTAATCACTCAGTGGTGCAAGAAGAATGGAAGAAACTTCAAAAGAACTGAAGAGAAGTTCTGAACCAACACACAGCTTTTAACTGAGACCAACAAAAGAATGTGTTAAAAAAATAAATCATGGAATGAAAATGCAAATCCCAATAGCAGAGCTGTAGAGCAAGCTCTCCTCGTAAAACTGAAGAGGCAAACTCTTTTCCAGAGTCACATATAAGGCTACCCTGACACGGCAGCTGCCAGCAGACACCTTCCTGTGCAGCCAAGGAGTCAGAACTAACTAAATAACGTGGTAACCACATCATTTCTTTTGCACACAAACTGCAGGAAACCTGAGTGCCTCAAGCGTACTCACCAGATGGGATAATTAGGCTCAGACAGACCACTGACCATCCTATTAAAAATAACCCAGAAATAGAGGTTGACTGAAGAAATCTGTGTCATGTTACTAAACTCCTAAACAGTCCATGGAAAGCCATCTACACTGACTCATGCAGCAGCTTGGTATTCCTACAGGTGCATTTTGTGAGGGCAAAAATCACTTGGTTTGGGGCATTCTTAAGTATTTATTGAATTTTCTTTATGGAAAACAGGCACTGGGATTTCACTACAGGAAACTACTCAGTTATCTTTCTATGAAAATGATGAAAGTACATATATATGGATTTATGCTAAGCTATTCTCTCTATAATTATTACTGAGGCTGGTTTCTCACACTAAAACAATTTTGGAGAAGTCAAGTCTTTCAAACATCACAAAATGCAAATGCCATTTAACCTTCCACAAATGGAAGGCTGGCACCCATTTAAATAACATCATTTTATCTGTAACTAGAAACGCAAATATAATCAAATAACCTGATGCTTGAAAATAAATTAATTATTTTAGAGTTTCAAAGGCCATATGAAACACCATGCTCTCCCTGAATCAGGGAAGTTTCCATCCTTTCTCCATCAATTCTGTTTCTCCTTCCTTGATGTGTACCACAATATTTAAACTCATGTTGATGAATAACCACATTCACACAAGGCTACTCTGTTATTTTGCAGGCATTGTCATGTCATATAATTATCTTCCATGTCCTAAACCAGGAAAGATTAGACACAGTGCCAGTTATTGCTAAGCACAATCTGCTACGAACAAAGCACCCACCACAAGCCCAAAGACAAGTAATTTTGCAAGTTCACAGGCAGAAGATAACTGCAACTCCTCAAGAGACTCATCACTTCCATGGAGATTAGGCCTGGCTCAGTGAGCTGCAGCAACTGGCAGCATCTTTTCTTGTACACCCATGGCCTGGCATTCTCAGGCAGCCAAAAATTTAATGTACCCAGAAGCTTTCTGTGAACATAGTCTACAAACATGTTACATACCCCAGCACAGTCAAGCAGCTCCACTTGGCCGTGAACTGGATGCCCTGGCACATATGGATCCATCTTGCTACTTGAGACTTAGATCTATATATATTATTTGCACAAGGAAAAACTAGGTATCAAGGGCAAGTTAGTCCTCATTTTATTAAAACACATATATTCCAAAAAAACAAACTAACTAAATATCCTAATTCAACTCAGAGCAGTATCTACCTTTTACAAACAGTGCTTCTTTAGCTGGAGTATTCAGAGGAAACTGAAGGGACCTACACCAAAGTTAGACGCAGGGCTTTCGTGAAAAAGTTTTAGGTCTCTGATTCTACACATGATTCCACATTCATACACATGGACACCACCTCCTATACATCCAGCTGCTGTCCTGTGAAAAACAGTGAATCACAACACAATTGTAACAGTATCTGTACATTTCACTTCTGATCCCAACTCCTGACTGAAAATCATGTTAACAGCTATTCAATTTGAACTCTGCTAAAAAAGTAACCCACAAATTTGAAAAGGAACGCAGATATTTAATTATAAAGTAGGCCAGTAAGCAGGGAGGGGAAAAGAGAAGGTAATATGTAAAATCGTCTTGTTACTTACCTTGAAAGCAGCAGTCACTCCACCAAAACAACAGGTAACAAGAATGTATGAAATTACTCAACCCAACTATTTAACCTCCATATTTTACTCATTTTATGCAAGTCCCACCTATGTAACAACCATCCACAGCTCAAACCTACAGACAATTCACGACATGGTAAGAAGAGATTTGATCTTAAAATTACTTTAATGCTGACCTCTAGTGACAACTGAGGGGAATTTAACTTTTTATGGGCCTGCCGATTTGGGAATACATTTTTGGGCTTCTCTGTAATTACAGAGCTTGCTCCAATTCACAGCTACCCCCACTGGAAGGAGTGTGCAGCCAAGGAGAGACCTTGAACTCACATTTATTACGGTCACAGGTGAATTAAGGATGATTCACCACACTCTGTAGAAATGTTATTAAATCCAAACCTCTTGTCTCACTTATTAAAAAGAGGAAAAGGCAACGAAATACAAGCACTAGATTTTGAGCTCTGTAACTGTAACCAATGCATTACAGTATCAGCTGTGCACAACTAATGACAGACAACTGCCCACATCTTCAGGCAACCAAAATGTCATCTTTCATCTCTGGGACCACAATAACAAGGCAATCTCTAGTGCTCCACAGCAAAAGCAGTCCTGCAGCCTGAGCAATACCCCTGCAGCGTTCACTGCAAAACAAGGGTGTGATGGGCCCTTGGGGGCAGGCATTTCCCCCACACACCCATTGTAACATAGATGGAAGGATATGCAGGTTACAGCAAGTCACCAACCACCTCGTCTCATGAAAGCAGAGAGGAAATGACAGTGGCTGCTCCAGAATGCAGCCTTAAACACTTCCATTGATGGAGCATCCACATCTGCATCATAAAAATTCTCTTCCTTATATTGAGTCTAAATCTATCTTCTTTTAGTTTAAAACCATTACCCTTTGTCCTACCCTAATTAAAAAGTTTGCCCCAGTGTCTGGGAGGCAAAGTAAAAGGGTGATGGCCGTGGACCACTGTAGGCAACTGTTTTGAGAGGGTTTCCAAAGTGGGAAATGTTTTCATCAAGTATGGTGATTGATGACCCTTGTAGCATGTGTTTGTGTATACATACCTGTGTATACACACACACTCGTTGAAAGAACATGCTTAGCCAGGAGGCTGGAAATCTGCCAGCTGGATCTCAGAGGGTGAGAACCTCCATTGGAGCTGATCCCAGCTTAGGGTAAATAAGAAATGGGTTTTGTGTTATGTGAATCAATAATGTTCCCTTTTGCATTGTCCAGATGTTGTAACTCGGGTGTATCATTTATATGGATATGACTGATGTCAGGGGATTTTCACATTCCATCAACTGTCCACCCCAAATATTTGTCACAGGCAGAGCCCTCAAAACCAGAGTCAAGAAAACTTCTGCCTTCCTGAAAGCTTTCTTGAAGTACTGTAAAAGTTTCCAGACTGTTCCTCCACTTAGCTGATAACACAGGGATTTTTACGGAAGCATCTTCTGGTGCACAGCCATGGCCAGGTGACAGCACAGACAGCAGCACAGTCAGGGAGAGAGCCCCAGGGCCCTGAGGAAGCGTGCACCACAACACAACACGGAGCCAAAGACTAATCAGTCATACCTAGGCACAAACACAAACCTATGTACTTCAAGATAATTAACTTGACTCTTCAGTCATTTTCACTGGAAAGAATCAGCTGTGGCAACAAACGTAACTTCAGAAGACTGAAGATTAAACACTCAGCTGATGTGAAATTAAAAAGTCCTCTCATACCAACAAATACATCACCTTCTCATAATGTAGACCGCACAATGGTTAACACATCTCTGCTGAAGAAGCTGCTGGAAAGAAAATCCAAAGAAGTGTTTATTTTTCAGCACCACAGGCCTAAAAACGGTACATTTGACAAACACCTGCTTGCCAGCAAGCCAAGCAGCCTTTGGCAGCAAACCTGGATCTTCCTTCCCCCAACCTTTGGACTTTATGATTCTCCCAGTGTCTTAGCAGCTTATCTAATCACAGCAAAACAGAACAGTCACATGAGAATGAAAGCATACCTTGTTTAAACATACTGAAATCAAATCCCAATTTGCAGATTTAATGTCTAGGCTACAAACCAGGTAAATGACACTTCCTCATGTATGCCACCTGCATGTAGGAGTGCTTAAAGATGTACATATATAATTAGACAATTATCTAAGAGGGTTGGCAGGGAAGAGTGGAGGGGAGAAAGAGGGGGCAGCGGCTTAATAATAGATACAGAATTGCCTCCAAGTTGTCATAATCATCACCTAGCTTGGATATCAGCACAAAGTGGTCTTAGAAACAATCATTTGCTCATGTTAGTGGCTGTCAAAGCTCCATCTAATTCATTCATTAACAAAATATCAGGTTAGCAAGCTGCTGTGGCCAGAAGATAATTAGTTTTCATTGTGGGGTGGCACATTCTCTATCACATTGACATAATAACTCCATAAACTGCTATAATTTATTTGCTTCTGAGCCTTTTTTTCCCCCCATTAGTTCTTCAGCAGATTGCATTAAACATGCATGAACTATAAATACAGAGAGTCCTTTGACCAGTCTCAGAAGTCTTAGACAGCCTGGATAGCTATTACACGAGCAGTTCATGGGTGACTTGCCTTTAGGTCATTTAAAGAAAGGCTGATAGAATGGCTGAGAGCAGACCATTCCAAAAAGGCATCCTCATTAGGTCTCATCTACAAGCACTGAGTAAGGTGCTATTGTGGCTCAGCACACACCACCAGGATTGTGCAATGGCTGTGCAGGAAAATGACTGCTGCTGTTTTCACATCTCTTCATTAGGTCTGTCTTCTTGCCTTCACAAGAAAGTACCTATCCAGGATGGGTTTGGCTGGGCTAAAGATAAGATAGCCCAGTCCCTTTTCTGCAAAGTAATTAAAAAATAAGCAGTTCAAAAAGGAAGTTGTAAAATGTGGACAGTAGGAAACAATGCAGTATTCCTGTTCACGTGAAAATGAGCAGGTTTCTGGAAGGCTCTACAGCTTGCCATCCCAGCCAGTTTTATGGTATTTTATTCCTTCTATCAAAGACATGATCTTCATTCTAATCCTAAGAAACTGTGCATCAGCACTACCTTCTGCAGTGAGTTAGTGAGTTTATTACTGCATCTCTTATTATTTAAAGACCTCATGTATGATGTCTTTTGATTTTCTTTTTTTTCCCTTGACTTGTGAGAACAGGGAAGATTTTTATCGGTACTATCCTTCTCCGCTGGTACCATACCATCACATGATTTTTAATTAATGTGCTATCACTACTGGAAGCCCCCTTTGTTCTCTCAGGGGAATTTGTTGCTGTTCTCTGTATTTCTGCAACCTCTTCTTGCTGACTGCTCAGCAAACATGGAAGATTATACAAACCAGGTGGGAGGAACCAGTCTTCAAATACTAGTGTACTTCTAAGAAATGCAAGCCTTTCTTAATGAAGCCTGACAGATGTTTACATACAATATTTCACACTGATATGTAAATAAAACCACTTGGCAGAAATCTTAACAAAAGGTCATCAAAATACCCAAGCAATTTCTTTCACTACTTAACATATGGTTTCACTGAATTTCATTTACCATTGTGCTGCCTTGCTGTTTGGCTTCATGAGATATTATTAATGGTCACTACTCCTTGTTCTTCTGTCTTTAACAGGATTCATTATTTACATATCTCCCCCAAAACTGTCCAGCTTAACTAGTGATTTCCCTTTTGAATTCAAAATGTTCGAGAAGGTTTGCATTGCATTAGCAGAAAGGAATGGGAGCTATTTTGGAGCATAACAAGTTACTTTTCCTGGAAAATGCAACTAATATCACACTTCAGTGAAACTAACTCTGACAAAAGAGGTAACACTGCAAGTATTTGAAACACAGGAGGCCCAAAAGCAATTGCATGGATATGGATCGTCTTTATTCAATGCTATTCACCAAAAAGTATTTTGAATCCTGTTACAATGCATTGCTTGTTCTTTTCTTTTTGCCACTGTTCCATCTGATCAATTCCACTTGAAAAGGAAAAAAAAAATTAAATAACCTGTTGGGTGAGCATTCAGTGAAAATACAGTTATCCTTTCCATGGGTAATACAGAGTGTGTGACTTGCTGCTCGCAAGTACTTAAAAAAAAAGTGGGCAGTAACCAGTGTGCTCTAGCAAGAAGAAATGATGCAGGAGAAAAAACACTCACCATCTACAAGACTGTAAGGTAAGTAGAATTTATGTATGCGGTTTTTTAATGGGCCCTTATCCAAGGGCTAGCAGCACAGAAACAACCAAACAGAGCTGAAGACTCAGCAAAAGAACAGGGCATTTAGAAGTGATGTTTACCAGTAGGAAGTCATTCCTCTAATGAAAATTTAACAAGCACTAGTGTAGTCAGAAAAAAAAAGAAAAAAGAAAAAAACAGAAAAAAAATTACAGTTTCCCTAAATGAAAATAGCAATCAAAGTTTTTGATTGCCTATCAGCTTTGAAATGCTAATCATTATGGTAACTGTGTTGGTGAAGGTAAGGAATTACTTAAAGGGTGTTATTTTCTTTTTTCAGTTTTTTTTTTTTTTTTAATCACTGCTGCTCTACAGCTGCTCATGCTCAAGGAAACGAAACTGTATGGATACTTACCCCTATGGAAGTAATCCAAAGGTTCACAAAGTAAAAGCTCCTTCCACCTTAAAGATCAAGGTTTTAAATTAGGAAAATACTTAAGTCTCCAGCTGATAAAGATGTTTGACCTGCTGGGCAAAGGTAATCGCCAGGGACTTAATTCAGGACTCTCTCAGCACACAACACAGAGGGGATCCCCAGTGCAGTAGTTTGGAACAGTAAGACGCTACTTAAAGCAACGAGAAAAACAAGTACTGCAATTTAAAAAATATTAATAAAAAATAAGAGAAGCTTTTAGCCTTTTCCCTAAGAACTCATCATTCCTTCTCCTTCAGAACCCTTCTCCAAACACCAGCAGAGGTGTCCCAGGCAGCTCCTGGTTAAGCTCATGCCAGGAAAGGAAACAGGTTTTCCTGCTGTCGATCAGATTTTGACTTGATTTACAAACACAGTTCCAGCAGGATCAGAAAACTTCTGCAACTGCTGTCATGCTTATGGTAAGACCTTCAACAAACTCAAAAGAAAGAGGAGCTGTGTTAAGACAAACCTGGCATTAGTAATCCTGCGCTGCATGGAAAGGCCATCACGATTGCAAAGCTCAACCACAGCAAAGCAAAGTAGGTAAGGGAATGAAATCTAAAGAAATCAGCTAATTCCCTGTTTCCATTAACCAGTAAGTTACTAGGATCAATTCACATCTTCCTTAATGCCTAAATCACAACTTCCTATGAAAAAATGAGCAGAGAAAATTATACTGCACTTAGAAATACAGGAAATTTTGATTATATCATTAATCATTGGAGGGCAAGTGTTCTTGTATGAGACAGATATGCCAACACACCACAGCACTTTAATATAAGCCTCCATTTCCCCTCAAAGCCAAGCAAACTCTTGGATGCCTCATTGAACATAATGAAATAGTAATAAAAAATGCAAAAGAACATAAAGCAAAATGAACAAGGTGTGTATCTTTCTTCATTGCTCCTTTTGATCACACCACAAAATACTTACCAGCCATGTAGACCTATTACTGTAGCACCTAGCTAGTAAACAGCTTCTATTTACAAACAGGATTATCTGCAAAGAACACAACTAAGAGCTCACATGGACAGTACAGTAGCTCAGCTGACAGTGGATAATGAATTAACCTATGGTAACTCAATTTGGACCAAGACAGGGTTTCAGAATCGAAGAGCTCACAATTTAATCAAATAGTGTAGTGTTCTATTCATAGGGAATATTACTCCAAGGATGTAGCATACAGCAAGATGCACACAAGTATTTCAGACCTTGAAAGCCTACATGCCCCCCAGATGTTTGCCACAATTTCAGCTAGTGACACATGCAAAATTAAAGTAAGATGTCCAATAGCAGAATGGGGGACCAAAATTAGCACTGGGAATATTTTCTCTAATGAAAAGCATACAAAGAAATACTAGATGTAGGAGACAAGGCAACTCCCTTAATGTTTGTTTTCTCTGAACAGCAAAGAACTAATGCTGGGGGCAGTAAATGGAGCAGGGGAAGCCCACAATGTGAGATCTGTTTTTCTCTTTTTACATCTTACCTATCTCCACATGTGTGGAAATAAAAATACAATATAAACTCAGAAAATTCTCACATGAAGAACTTAAAAACAAAAAAACAAACAAGAAAACAAAACCCCAAAGCAACTGATTTCTTCATTTTGGGGAGCATGGACTAACACTCTGCTAGAAACCAAGCAAATGCCCAAATCTGGCTCTATGTAACAGAGAAATTGTAAGGAAAGACAAATCAAGCAATAGCACACTGTTTAATCCAATACTCTGATGAGTATTGGCAGGAAGGCACTTTCCTGACTGAACCCTAACCAGAACTACAGAGAACTGTAGAACTATACAGCATGGCAGATACGTGAAACTGCCATGACAACCACTGTAAGGAACATCAGATGCATGAAAGTTGGTAGAAAATTTTCTCCTCCCATCCCAGATTTCAGTGTCTGTTCCTTTTCTATCAGCACAGTAAGCATGTTCATTTTTCTGCTCCCGAGGCCAACACAAAGCACACTTTAAGAAGCCAGGTACCCACGACACATGGAACTTCTGACCACCAAGAGGAACTAGCAGCTTGTTTCCCACACTCACCTGGAACCATCACCACTGAACAGTTTGGGGCACATCATCATTGGCTTTTGCTTCAACTTACAGTAAAATGACAATCCCTGCAAGCAGCTGCCACGAAAGTGGATTGATACAGGAGAATTTAGCTTTGACATATGACTTAAGCCTGCAGTATCAAGTAAAAGGCAAAAAACCGAATGCTTTTCAGGCTTACTGTAACAGTCTGTAAAGCAAAAATATTGCAAAGTGAGTTCTGAAAACTTTACAGGATACATCACATTTACAGTTTAATAGGCTCTTCTACATCCTTCTACTTATGTATAAAGTACCACATTAAATACCAAGGTTAGTATAATTTCTGATTGCCCTTGTGTCTTAGCAAAATGATGGGATATTATATACTCAGGGGCAGATATCACTGCCTCTTGACAGCAGAACTTCCAACTGAGAGCATGTTGGTCTCTGGAAGGAAAAAAAAATGCACACGATACTTATTTGTAATAAACACATAGACACTATATAAATTGATTTATCCTTGTAACTGATCTAGGCTGAGTATAACTGGATACTTTTGTCATATCTTCAGACAGGTCCTTTTCATGCTCTAATGGGCTTCTATACTTAGGAAAATATGTATACCCTGGAAGTTAACTTGTATGCTAGACAAACATCCTTGGAGGGAATAACTGCACCTATCACTACTTAGCCAGCCAAACACAAGCGATGCCAACAGTGGATTGTATGCATGCACATGGAAGGCAGCTGGAAACAACAAGGCCTGTATGGTTTTGGCATAAGGCTTTGCTCAGCCCACTGTGCAGTGCTGACCCATGCACATTTAAACAGCTTTGGATCTAAAAAATAGCACAGGAATAAAATTCTCTGATTTCTGCACAGGAAGCACATGTGGCCTGTGCAGCCAACAACGTTCCCACAGCAGAGAGATGAAACGAGTTTAAAGGAATTCCTTGAATTTAAACAATATAGACTAAACTTCCTCTTAGCTTCATCAACAGCAGAGACCAAGAACAAAAGCTACTGCAACTAGTTCACCAACTTCACCTACCAGATTTGTAAACCACTTTAAACACCCAAAGCAGACTAAAGAAGCAAGACTGTTGTTTTCAATACAGGGCTGCCAAAATATCTGCTTCAGTTTTTCAACCTACCTGCATAATCTCTAGGCAATTTTAATCAGATACAGCTGTTTGTACAACTTAAATAGTGTTTTTCTCCCTGAAACATTAATTCCCCATAGAACATTAATATTTCTTGGTGGTCATATATTATAAATCATTTTGTGAAATACAGTCCAAAAAAGTGGAGAGTCCACACAGAAGTTTTTGCTAAGCGACTCATGCACACAGAAGCATGGAATAAATGTTACCCTGCATACCCAAGCATTCAAATGCCTAAGCAAACACATTAGAAGGGAACAAATTGCATTGGTGCACACTGTGTGGGTGGAACTGGGATTAGCTTGAAATTATTTCTTGTTCATTAGCTTATTACTTTTTAACGTACATTCCATTTTTTAAAATAAACTAAATACTGTTTCAATCTTATGAACTAGAATTTACAATCATTTTATGGTACCTATATTTTACATCTAGAAGAGGCCACCATGACCACCTGACTTGATCCCCTCCTTATAATGTAGACTGAAGAAACAACTCTCAGTCTTTAAAACTTCTGGATCTCATTTGCTATATATAAATTAGCTGCCAAAGCATGACTGAAAAAGGTATTTAGAGTTACAATAGAAAGAGGAAGAGAGGACAATTAAAGGCACTGGTTACTTAAATTTTACAGCAGTTACATTCCCGATGTTTGCAATAGTCATGCCTTGACTTCTACTTGGACACCAGCATGACTTTCTTCATTGCTGAGATTAAGGCATTTATGGTCAAGGTCATATCATATTTTATTTAACACACTGCAGAAGGACATTAAATTTTACAGGTCAGATTCACTGTGGTACTTGGGCAAAGCTGGGGCTGCAGGGCAGAGCAAACAGCCAGCTCATATGAGAGCTGCCAAGGTGTAACTTCCCTTTATAGGCCTAGAATAAACATCCTCATCTTTCTTATGGCCACCCAGGTCTCTTAGAGGAGTGACAGGGGCAACAGTACTGCATCAACCAGCAACACTGAGTCCTGAGGTGAGACAAAGTTCTGTTTTATGAACAGTAGTAAAAGGGGACAGCAGCTCTGCTGGCCCTTACCAGGGTTTTGCTCCCCTTAGAGCTCCTTCTGTCAGATGGAGGTCCCCACTTGCCATTCAGAAGCACTTTTAAGTCACCTTGGCCCTAAACACTAATTACACAGAAAGGTACTAAAGCAAGTTTCAGTGAATCAATCTCACAGCACAAGGATACAGAACCATCACCACACACCCTTCCTGGCCACAGCACATTACACCTGCACCTCACTAGCAGCAATCATTTCCAACAAATGACGCGTGTATTTCAACCATAACTACGAACACAAATATTGAGTAAGGTCCTGACCCATTCCATCTAAGGCACCTGAAATGACTGCAATCAGTAAAGTATCCATACTGCATAGCCAGTAAGAATAGATATCTCCTGCAGATGTTACAGCCCTGAGAACACACTTGATCCTCCAGGAATCGGTGTTTTATTTTTGACAGTACAGCTATGAGCCTTTGCTAAAAGGAGAAGCTCAGCTCTCCCTGCTGTAAACAGAGAAACAACATTGACACACAGATAGATGAACACAAGGAAGGCAACAGGTTTTGCTTCATTTTATCTGGGGCAATCTTTCAGCCATATAATGAAATAAAAATCTCTTGGGGACCTTAGATCAAAATGTTTTTTGGTCTAGCAACCACAACTGCCCCTCAGGCTCCACGTGGGTTAGGGGTTTAATCTCATCCTCCTGCAAGCACACCAGCAGGAGTGGGGCCACCCTTGACTCCATCGGCTGCTCCATGGCTGCGGGCTCAGGAGAAGCAGAATTCAGCTGTGCATGCCTATCAGGGCTCTAATGCTGGGAACAGAAGTGGAACACACAACCAAGGAAATTTAATCTAGAGGAAGGTAATTCACCACCAGTGTTACCCTCTGCCCCCTTCCACAGCGCCAAATGCATCAGTGACCAGTACCCAGACTTTTCCCCGTGAAAGAGTGACTCTATGCCCATTATGTTTACCCTTAACTCTGCACAAACTGTAGAAATGTCTGCACCTGAATCTAAGGTTATTGATATTGTTGTAAACAGAGATGTCTTCCACAAAAGTAACCACAATGCCAATACTGTATAGCAGGATGGAGATCTGAACTGGGCACCTGTTACTTAATGCAACTTTCTGAATGTTTTTTCTTGTGGCTGGTGCTGATGGTTATCAGAAGCACAAAGCTTAACATGTCAATCCACATGAGAAGCAAGCCTGTCTTCCATCCCCCTCTGGCCTCCCCTGTCTCCTTTCAGGGCATTTATAAAAGATAAACACAAAACAGCTTCTTCTGTCGCAGTAACTTGAGACATAAAAAAAGCAGGAAAACTCCCCTTATCCCAAGATCTTCTCAGTGAGGGGTTATATTTTGTCTCTTCTATATACTATTTTTCAGAGCAAATCTTCTTTTACAGCACTCCCTGTCCCTGCCCACAAAGGAGGAAATATTATCTTCAGCTATGGAAGCACGCAGGCTTCTTTTTGAAAATCAGGATGTGATATAGAAGATTACTAAACACTACACATACAACTATTCTTTAATTCCATAAGTCTCCCATTCACCACTGCTTACATCCAAAGCAAGTCTGTACCTACACACATGCACAGCTGTAAGCCCAATGTTCAGTTACACATTTGCCCCTCCTCATAAGCGAATTTGTGAAAATAGAGAGTCAACTACATACCTGCCTTCCTACAAGACAGAAGGCACAGGGTCTCACACCTGTCAAGACACTGAATTCATTAATTTCTAATAATCAGAGGCTTTCACTAGATCTTCTCCATACTTCTTAATTAGGCATTTATATACATTTTTGCTAGTGACAGAGGTAGTCACTCAGCTCTCACTGTTGGGTCACTGCCACCAATCTTCCACCAGGCAAGTTGGGAAGGTGTTGTATGTTAAGAAGTGTCAGGAAAGGGAGGGAAATCAATTTGATTGTGTGCATTTTCAACACACAAATGCTAGTAAATGTAGAGAACCCAAACTTTACCTCTCACCCCCTTCTTACTCTACTGCAGATCATGATGGCAGTTACCTCACTTGGATGCTTTCTTTGGCTCCACCTTTCCCACCGTTCAGGTTAAATGCCTAAGCTCCCTCATCACCCAAAGCTCTTTTGTGTCACTAACATGATGTCATTGATGTCATGCTGTAACAACCAACCCTGAAGCACAACACAGTGATTGTTTCTCCAACTCACATTCACAGCACATTTGTTCCAGCATGCCTGAAAATGAGAGGATGAGGCAGGTTAGGTTTTCCTGCTCAGTAGGTTTTTGCTCCAATCTAATTAAAAACAGCAATTCAGCAATTCACCGAAGTTCCTAGAAAACTGCACGTGTTACATACTTTAAAAAAAGCTCTAAAAGCAAACAGTCCTTTTTTTTTTTTTAAATGCATTCTCCACATGGAGAGGTTTCCTCAGAAGTTTCTTCGTGATCTTATACTGAAACTGCTGAGCCAGAAAAGTTGAGCTGCTTCTGAGCTATCTTGGTCTTGTTGTTATTGCTAATGGTTTTCTTCATCTAAAAGCTAACAAGAAAAGCCACTGCTGGCTCTCTGACATGCAGAGCAGTGACAGTACAGCTCACTAGAAACAAGCAGCTGTGGTCATCTTGGTCTGAAAACTGGGTCAGAGATGCCAGCTCTTGATTAAATGGGCAAAATATGGAAGTAATATTGGGGATTCAGAGGCTGAGGAAAAGATCATCTGTTTCTTGCTGGTAGAACTTAGGTAATAAAGCTTTAACAGCTCTGAAAAGGCAGCTTCCTCACAACAAAAGGTATGTTTCATGTACACTTTTGGTAACTTTTCCTCATTTCTGGGAAAAGTGTCAGGGAATCAGTGTGAACAGCCAAGCCCTGCACTGCCACACCACCTTAATAAAAAAGAGAGCCAGCAACAGGAGATTGCTACTACTGTGCATTATGTAGCTGCCTGTGGGACAATGAGTGCTGCTGGAAGTTCAACTCAGCTCCAAATGCTGTTAAGATCACTGGACAAATTCAGTGGGAAAAATACAGAGTCTTAACTATCCTCCTTGTAACTCCATCCCTGATACTGAAAAGAGACCTTTTGCCAGCTAAAGTCACTTTGACCTGGGGAGCTGCAGCAGAGCATGTCACACACAGTGTCAGCGATGTTCCTGCCATCAGACAAGTGCTACAGGATCCTTCGGACTAGCTCGATGTGCCATCACCAGCTTCCAAACTCAGACTTCCTCAGAAACTGTCCCTAAATGCCTCGAAAAATGCCTGTCCTCATCTCCAGAAACAAGAGTGCCCTTAAGCTGTACAGCCAAGAATAAATTCCTTCAGGGTTCTAACAACCAATTAAGGGATGTGAAGCAATTACTTTTATATCCATACAAATGAAACTCCTCCAATGCAATTAACAATCCTTTATCATCTACTGTTGAATTTGCAGAAACCATATGCTGTACACTCTCTCCTGCCCCAACTTTCCCACAATTTTAAGCAGGTTGTTTTAGCTTATGTAATGAAACCTACCTATTCAAGAGAAATAATAGATGTGTGCACATTATCTGAGTATTTTTATACATCTTTTTTAATTTTAAATACAATTTCATTTGAAATTTTGTAGCTTTCATTTCTATTAATAAATTATCATTTCTCCTTTATAAGTGATGAGCTAGTATGTCATGTAATTTCTTTCCTCTAAATAGACTAAGACTTTGATCTAATGCAAGTCCTTGCTGGAAGTACAGAGACTTTCTATCTCATTTAGTTACAAAAAATATTCAATTAAACTTTGGAGTTTAATTCATTTAGTTATGAAAATTAGATGAGCTCAATAAGGTACATTTGATTTGCCTTAAGGAAAAAAAAAAAAGAGGAGAAAAAAAGAGAGTATCTGAAAGGGAAACAAATATGAATGGAGAAAAAAAGTAGCTTTTCCTGCTCATGTTGAAAAGGTGGATAATATGAACAGTCTGAGTTCCATTTGTGTGCCTATTTAAAACAGCCACAATGACTTAGAGCAAATTATATATCCAAGAGGTACATGAACAGCTGGTGTTAGCATCCTAACTGTCTCTCAGGTAACAAAAATCCCTGTAGGTCATAACTGAGTCCACCCCAGTGCAGGGAGATCTGATTCCTCACAACAGGATTACACCATCCACACACAACTCTTCTCCATCTCCATTCGAGGAAGAAGAAAAATATCTGAATTTTTATTTCAAAAGCAGAACAGAGCAAGCTGGATCTCTCCTCCTAGTCCTGCAGCCCTCACTCACCGTTTTTGCAGATGGGACAGCACTGGTCAGGCTCATACACGGGATCCACACACTCGGTCTGGGGACAGGCTGAGACCGTGCACAGCACTTCGCCGTTGGCTTCGCAGCGACACCTCTCGCACGGAGAAACCTGGAACACAAACCCAGGCACCCTTTAATCCTTCACCTCATGCACTCCTGGGGTGTGCAGCGCCCACCTCCTCATCTGCAATGCTCTTTCCTTTACATCTTTTTCCTCCCCACTCTAAAACACATGGGTTATGTGGTCATGCAGAGAGCAAAACTGGGCTTCTGCAAAACTACAGAACCACAGCAGGGGAAGAAAACCAAAACAAACCAGGCTCTTCTCTGAATCTACACACCAAATGGGAAAGTCAGAAGGATGCTGGAAATAAGAACAGTGCAGACTTTTAAAAAAATTAAAACAAAATTTACCTTACTGAATTTCTAATGAACTTCCAGAAAATTAAGTTCATAATCCAGTTTAGTTCTATTAGAAGTTCAAAAAATAATCTAGAGAAAAAAACTACGTATTTTAAGAAGAAAAGTTTGCTAAATGAAGTTTGAAACTCACTTTAATGGAAATCCTTACTGTAATTTTTTCAGGTTTTATTTGGTAGCAGGAAGCTACATTTTATTGAAAATTATATTTTTCAAAGAAGTCAGGAAAAAACCTCATCCTTTTGAATTCAGGTATTTCCCAGAGGTTAATTGTTTTTGGACAATTCTTCTAATACCTGTAATTTTCCGGAAGGAAGTTGAAATTCAAAGAAAGGGGTGAAGGAAAATACAGGTAATCCTTTATACCTAGTAAAATGCTACTGGGTTTGAAGAAATCTTACAGAATAGGAATACCATGAGATAGTTACTTGAAAGACCTACTTCAAAGAAATTAATTCCCAACAAAAGAGTAGCAAGAGTCTCTTTAGTAAAAAATGGACTTTGAAATGCCTGCATTTGCCACATGCACAATTCCAGCTGTCCCCCTCAGCATTCCTGACCAGGCACATCACACTTGCATTGCTGACATCCTCATACCAGAAAGATAGAGGGAAGCAAGGATGTGAAGAGCAATAAATGCTATACTGTAAATCTCATTGCTGCACTCCATAAAACCACATGGGTACCCATGCTCAGAACACAGGATGAAAATGCAGCTGAACATTATTATTAGTGATCCTCTAAATGTATAATCTGTGCAGATTACTGATCTGCTTAAGGAGGAGGTTGTTCTTTTTACGGAGCCTTTTTCATTCCAGATTCCAGCTGATGCAGACAATCCCCCATTGCACTTCTCCAATAAGAGTAGAAAAAAATAAAATCTAAAAAAGAAAATTATTCGCTATGAAGAATCACCCAGATGTCTAACTTGCAGATCATCTCTTTCTTCTCCCTATTTTTTTAGGCAGCCTGTCACATTTTTTCCTCAAATCCATTCTCTGCTTGCTTGCCTCTCACATCCTTCTCACTTCCAAAGTTCAAACATGCTGATGCTTGCAAAGCATCATCTCCAACTAAGTGCTTGCTCATGCTTTGCTACTTCCCTTCCCACCTGCCAAAGCTGTTATTTGCTTATGCACTCACATATCTTTCATGCCCTACCCTCTGCTTAGAAAGCCTAAATAGGTTCCTGCTGTGTTGCTTTCTGCTTTTATTACTATTATTTATTTCACATTTCCTTTGCTAGCTACTCACTTGGTGTTTTCTCTTTGCTTTACACTCTACCAAGAGTAACACCATGGCACATCTTTATGAAGTCCCACACAGAGGCTGACAGCCTCGTGCAGAAGATCTTTTATTACAGATTTTGGGACAACTTTGTCCTCCTAACTGTTTTTAAACTGTCATGTTCACTCCCAGAACTGGAGTGTCAGCAGATGAGGAGGTTTCTGATCCAGTGCTCAGATGAAAGGCTCAGGTATTTCAAGTAACCATTTGAACCACACATGAAGTTTTGAGTGTCAGCAAACCTGAGCTCTTAAGTATTAAGTCAATAATAAGAATCCTTCTAGAGTTATATCTAGAAACAATACTTACTAAATTATAAAAAGCATGTTTTTTAAGGAGGATTGATTTTTTAAAATATTATTTTCAATATACAAATATTATAAAATATATAAGCCTACTTGAAAAAAGATAACAGCACTCAGTTCCAAGGATCAGGACCAACAAGGCAAACCTACAGCTTTCAATCAAATTTAACATTTTTTGCCATTTTTGGAAAAGATGCAAATTTACCAACCATCAAAGCTGAATGAGATCAGTAGCTACCACAACAGACATTCCTTAGTCCGGGACACTGCTCAGCTGCTGTGTCATTCAATATTGGAAGTGGTGTAAAAACTAGAGTATCTGATCACAATCAGGAAAAAAGGCAACACACACGTTACTCCTAAAACCTCTCCTCCATAAAATTTAAGCATATTCTAATTATATAGGTTTACTAGATTTCCAAATTTGACAAAGGCTGAAATGCTCAGAAAATAAGTCGTTTGCTATTGACTGAGAAACAAAACTGATCTAATTCTTATCTAATAATAATGATTCATGATACATATTTCTGTCCTATACAGCACATACACCTGAAGGCTATATCTTTCATGAACAGAGTGCATTGTTAATGTGATACTGCAGTAATGAAGACACTTCTAGCATAACAGATCATGGGATTCAGGGGAACACTTACTGTACACCCTTGGTAAGTACTGTCATCTGTAGAACCCACCAACCTGAGTAATGGCAGCAGCAACAAGGAAGGTCTCCACAAGCTTATTTTTACAAAGCTCTTTTCAGGCATGCAAGTAAACCACAGCAGCTGCTGAAATGGTATCAGTGTCAGCCATAATCTGCTCATCTTTGAACTAAACAACAGCACATTGCTTTTTACTGATCATCAGGATACAGCAGGAACAGTAGAAAACCCTCACTTTCTGCACCTTAATGGCAGCTCAATACTTGGAGACACAATTATCACTAGAGAGAGACAATAAGAGAGCGCCTGTATGTAACAGCAGCTAAATAAATGAGAATGAAAAGACACATTTGGTCCTTCATTTCCCCTCTCCACTCATGCAGTGCAAGTGTGTTCTCCGCAGCGCAGTTCTAGAGGCAGTCAACGCAAGGAGCATCCCACTTGTTCCTGTGGGGAACAACCAGCCCTGCAGCACCCATGCTCAGCACTTCTGACAGAACCAGGCCAGACTGGAAATAATACCACTTATCAATCCCTCTCTGATGAATAATGATACCACGTCTCCATGGTCTACAGACAAAGCTGCTAACTCTAGAGCAGCAGCAGTTCTGCCTATGAAAAAACTGCAGGAAGACAACAAGAGGCAACAGAAGTCTTGTGTATTCACCAGGCAGCCATAAAACCTCTAGAAAACAGACTACAGATGTAAAAAAACCCCTAGTTCTTCAGGGTTGTTTAAAGAGAATTTTATGAGCAGCGGTATAGGAGTTGCAGGCACTGTAAAAGAACAAATGCACTACTGTGTAAACAGCTATGTTTTCCACTAGTGGGGTGTGAAGAAAGCTGGAGCTTAGTAAGGGTAGTAGGTCTATCCAGCATCTTAATGTAAATTATCATAATTAAGAAGTGACAAATAATTTGTAGTCCAAAGTAATTTGTGCTTTCCCCTACCACATGTCCAACTTAATCACAAATCAAAAAGATATAAAAACACAACCAACAAAAAATTGGATTAATAGCAGATATACGATCTTCATTTGCTTCCTTAAGCCTTGAAAACACCTAAATTAAAAAAAAAAAAATCAGTCATAATCCCAAATTTATTTTCTTTTGTGCTGGAATTTTTACTAATATTTTCTTGCCAGTGACACAACGAAGGAGAACATGAATGGGGATTATACTGACAATAATAAACATACCAGCTGTGCTTTTGTTCCTCTGTGCCTTCAAATACCACAGATCTTTCAAAACTCACTTGGGCTTGCTGACTTACAGATTTCCAAGGACTTTACCCACCAAAAAATACCATTTGTGGTAGCAAGGAAATTCTAAAAGACACAAAGCAACAACTGACAAAATTATAGGTCTTTTCTAAAACACTGCACTTCTGAAGATAATTCCTGGTTCTTGTAAGACTTGATGTATCAGCCTTCATTTTCAAATTTTACTTGTAAGATTTGGACCACATGCTTTAGAAATCTTCAGCTTCAGCACAGAACTTTAACACCCATTGCATTTCACCAAATAAAGATTTTGCTACCAGTTCCACTAATACAAATGTTGTGATCACACTGCTATTCTGCCCTACAATATCCACAAGTGACCAGAGTGGTGCAGATGGAAACAGCTTTATGAGACCTCTTTCTTTCCCTACAGCCAAGCTGTGTTTTGTGCTGACATCCACATCCTTTTTGAAAACGCAAAAGTGGATGCATACATGCACACACAAGCAAAGCCAGAAGGACAGACTGCAAATCAAAGAAGAAACACATCAAACCTCAAATTCCCTGGCACACTCAGCTTCTGGCTCCAGTCAGAGCAATTCTTCGCCATGCCAAGCCATTTAGGAATTTTATATAAGCAGACTTACAAACTTGCATGCATAATTACACATATATACATAAACATTTGTGCAAAAAATATCACTTAAATGTTAGGAGGCCACCTTTTTCTTCCTTCAGTGATGTCTGGTACTCTTTGCCACAAATAGCAGGTACAGATACAGAGAAAAATCACATCACTATCCATTTATAACTCCTTCCCTGACCTTAATCAAGAGATAGTGTATTAGTAACCTCTCTAAGACCATTAGCTTTACACTCACAAAATTACCTTTGAAACTGTGAAGTTGCTTGCATTTTGCAGTTGCTTCATCTGAGCAGCAGCAACCTGACTACATCTGCACCTTGTGTTGCCAGATAACTCCACTGATTGCAGTGGCCTGGGCAAACAGCTGCATTTACAGCTTGTGCTCACAATATTGGAACTAGCACTGAAGCTCAACTAAAAACCAAGGTTCTCACATAGGAAAATAATCCGGCTGCAGTTCCACCGCCTGATTGTGTCAATAACTTTCCTTGCTTGTCCTGAGCAGACATCCCTTCTCACTTCTGTTTCCAAAGCCAGGTAAAACAAAGCAGTAAGGGAACCAATGTTTCATTAGAGGAAGATATGAAGACAAGGCCTAAAAACTGAATGGAGTTAAAAAAGAAAGCTGAAACTCAAAATCTTTTTTGTAAATGTCACTGTTCAATGCTCCATTTTTACCAAGGGTGTCGTCAGCCATATCCAAATGTACCAGGGAACATTAAGGTTCTACTCTCACTACACATTTAACACAGTATTTTAGCCTTGCTCTACAGCCATTAATACAAAACCACTACAGAAAAAGGCTAAGAAATGAGACTCTGTAGGAGACTGTGAATGAAAAGCAGGGAGAAGCCTTTAAAACGCTGACCTATGAAGAAAGTGTGGAGAAGCTTCATCTTCTGGCCACTCCTCAAGAATTAAGCTTGCTGGGAAAGAAAGGATCTCACAAGACATCTCTGAAAAGGCCACAGCAACCAGCTGCTGCTAAGGTAGCTGCTCCCTCTCAAGCAGAAAACTGCCACTCTATAAAGTTGAATGCAACCCGTAAGGGTGACATGGAAAAAGGAAGGATGATACAATGCCATACCTTGCAGTTCACCAGTGCTCTGAAAATTACTGCCTAAGAAGAGCAAACGACAATGCTCTTACTTATTATGGATAAAGTACTTCTCCTCTGTTATTTATTTTCTCTTAAGTTGAAGAATATGAGAAGACATTATGAACCAAAGTTAAGTTTTCCAGAACATGCAAATACCAGAGAGCAAAGGTGGCAACTTACTTTCAGCCTTCAAAAATACATTTTCTTTTTCTCCATCCTGAGAGGGGCTCAGCTTCCAGTACCTTGAATTATATTTCATATTCCCCTCAATATACTCACATGAAACTCTCCTGTGTATTCAGAAATGGGTTTTGGAACAGCCCTGTATCTAACAATCACTCACAAGAAAATTGACAAGCCCTTCTCAGAGCCTGCTCACCAGTCTCAACCACAGTAAAATACTAAATGGAAAAAGACAAGGTAAACAACCAGAAAACTGGCCCCAACTCCAAAACTTCTGAGTGCACTGTAACATCTTGCATTTTCAATGACAATGACCTTGCCCAGCAATGCTAAAAATACCCTAGTCTAAAAGGATTTCTCTGAACATGAAGCTTTCAAGTATTTTTTTAGATATCACTGCAATCTAGACTGCAAATCACACTATTATTAAAAAGAAGGACTGTAGTCATTCACAGAAAACAAACATCATACAACCTTGGCAGTACTAGTTTAAATAGTTAAAAAGGAAAAAGAAATTACTCTTAAAAAAAAGGATCATAACAGACTGATTATTAGGAATAGAAGTCAGCCCACAAAAACCTGCTTGATCCCTGAAAGGCAGAGGTTTAACAGTTAATAGTTAAATAAGGAAACAAATGTACTGCTGAAATTTTCACAAAATCCATAACACCACTGAGTAGCATCCTTCCAAGTAGCAGTTTTTACTGTAAATACCAAAGGAATTAATAAAGATCAGCACCCTCATTTAAAAATGTTAGAGTACCACAGAGCAAGAAAGGTCATGTTTAAGGGGAACATTTTACAGGGCTGCAGAATTAATATTAACACAAAAATGAAAAGAGGAGGGGGAGACCCAGAACGCCCTCTGAGAAAGCAGTTAAAGATCGTAACACCGCTTTAAACAGGAGAATAACCCACAACATGACTTTTGGCTTACCATGAACTCCTCTAGGGTCTGGTAGGTTTTCCCTCGGAACTCGCAGTAGTTCTTCCTCTCCTTGCACTGCGGGCAGCACTGCGTGGTGTCCACATGGATGCAGCGAGGGTGGAGCCTGGGGCACTCGGGCTGGATACAAAGCGGGCCCTCCTCAGTGCAGAGGCAGGGGCAGGCGGAGGGGCCCGGCGCGAACTTCTCCCCGATGGCGTACACGAAGCCGCTCTCGTCCACGCAGCCTTTGCCCCGGTAGTCGGGGTAGGCGTACTCCTCCGGGGGCTCGGCAGTGGCGCTCGCCACAGATGCTGGCAGAGACGAGTCTTCAGCCACCCGAGCTTCCTCAGGAGCAGCATCCCTCTGCTCTTGCACTTGAATGCTCCCAGATTTACTGCTTGTCCCCTGGCTGTTCCAAGCCTGCTTCTGTTTAGTCCAAGACTCCTTGTTCGAGTAGTTCCTGTTTCCTTTGCTCTTCCAGTCTCTGCTACCCTCCTCCCTCCCGCTCCTGCCGATCTCATTCATTTTCCCCGGACCTGTCTGGCTGTCCCTTGCAGACGTGTGATCCCTCTTTTCCTGGCTCGCCTTTATCACTTGTTTGTCTTGAGCCTTGGCCAGTTTTTGTACGGGTACGGTGGAGCTACAGAGGGCAACCATGAGGCAGCAGGTAACGAGAAGAGAACTCGAGAGAGCTCCAATTGCCATTGCAGTAGAGCTGGGCATCACCTACTGCATCCCACAGGGGACACTGCATTCACATCGGAGGGAAGCGCTTCATAAAGCCACAGTCCCTAGGAAGAGAAGGATTAGGAATACTTCAGCTTCTGCACTTCTTCCCCCCCGCACCCCGCCTCGCCTCCACCGATGCAACATCTCAAAACAATATGCAACCTGCCTCCGTAGTTTATGCAAAAGGCAAACAGCCTGCTGCTGCATCCCTCCTCCTCCTCCTCCCCCGCTCTGCCAAGTCTTATAAATAGCAGGGCTCTGGACACGGACCGGGCATCTTCGGCTCCAAGAGAGCACCACGCAGAACTCCGGGGAGTCAGCGTGTGCAAAGGCAGGTGTAGGCAAAACTCAAGAGTGCTTGCGGGGTTTTTTTTAACTTTCAAATGACAACACGTGAAGAGGACGGACGCCCGATGAATTAGATGGAGCTCCCCAAAATCCAGCAGGGTCCAGAATAGAAATCACCCAGTTGAGCGCTATTCACTGTCTGTACACACGGTAATTTTCATTAACCTCTTATTCAGTCTGGAGTACGCTGGTTTGGGTTTTGTTTAAATACCTACCAGCGAGCACGTTTCTGTTACAGACAACTAAAACCAAACACACTAAAGCGAGCAGACACCAACTACCTCCCTTCTGAACTGCCCAAACCAGCACACACCACCGCCTCTTCCTCGCCCGTGTTCAAAGACAAGGTAGAGCAGCTCCGAGTTCCCGCAGCCGAGGCTCATTTAACCCACATCCTCCAGGAGTTCGGCTGCGCTCTCCCGGCTTCTCTCCCTGAAACACTGCACGCCAAATCGGAAAAAAAAACAAAAACCCTGAACCAAAATACGTACACTACTCCGGCCACGACAAGCAATGCCGCTTCAGCCTCCCGGCACGACCCCACCTCCGCGGTACCGCTCCCCAAAGCCATTTAAAACCCTCTCTCTCCACTCGCCCGCCTCCCGGCCCTCGGCGATGGCACCGCGGGGCACCGCGCTCCGCCCGCCCGGCCGCGCCCCGGCTGTGCCCGCCCGCCGCGCCGCGGGGGAGCCTGGGACGGGCGGCCCCGCCCGCTCCGCCCCGCCCGCGCTGCGGCCGCTCCCCGCCGCCACCTATGCGTAGAATCACGGAGCGGTTTAACTTGGGAGAGACCCTAAAAATCACCTGGTTCCAGCATGCCTGCCATGGGCAGCAACACCTTCTACTAGACCAGGCTGCTCAGGGCCACATCCAACATGGCCTAGAGCACTGTGAGGGATGGGTATCCACAGCTTCTCTGGGCGACCCCTTCCTCCATCCTCGCCGTAAAGAACTTCTTCCTAACAGCTAACCTAAACCTACTCTCTTTCAATTTGAATCCGTTCCCCTTGATCTGTCACTACATGTTCTTGTAGAAAGCTCCTCTGTGTCTTTCTTGTAAGCTGCTTTCAGATACTAAAGGGTTCCCCACAAGGGTTTTATTAGAGTTTATTTAGGTTTATTCTGGAAGGAGAGGGCGGGATGTGAGTGGAAAGGGGAAGGCAACAGCTTCCCCCCCACTGCTCTGGCAGCAGCACCCGGGAGAGATGTGTTCTGCTGCCTCCTTACCCGGAAAATAAAGCAGGCCCAAGGTTCATTTGTCCGAAGGAAAATAATGTTTATTTCATGTGAAAAATTAACCCAGAAGCCATATGATCAGGTGGCCAAAATGACATATTCCCGTGAAGAAAGCAGCAGGCCAACTGCATGGCTTCTTCAGTGAAGTATCTCCAGTGCTTTACATACCCAGCCCAGCCAGCCAGTTGTGCTGACTAGTTTAATGAATCCAGCACCCAAACCATTAATCCCAGTCTTTTGTGAGACTGCTTCCCAAAAGCAAAGGACATAAAAGGAGATAGGAACAAAGAATAAATCAGTGAGAAAGGGGATTTTAATAAAAAATTAAGGAATTTAATTTAAAAAAATCCTAAACATGTTACAGCTGCCACATATCAATGTATATTTGACTGGTTGAGGTATTAGATGAGTTTAACTCACTGCTGCTCAGATGGACAATCCCATTCTTCCTTGTCCCCCAGTCCTCGCTGCCATTTGGAGGTGTCTGGGAGACTGAAGTTCCAAAGCAACTTCACCGACTCCCCAAAAGTACACTAGGGATGGTAGGTTACCCACAGACTGAAACTGCAGTTTTTGCTCATATGGGGGTAGAAAAGGGAATGTTGTCCCGAAAAGAAAAGCAAAGCAACCATACAAAACTTCGTCTGAACCTCCCATGCGTTTCCTCAAAAGATACACAGGGAAAAGCACAGAGCCCAGGATCTGTTCAGATGTACTGCCCAAGAAGTAAGGAAGCTGGGGTGGAATATCCTTCCTGGCAAAGGAAGACCTGATCTGTACACCTCTACACAGGTATAACTCAGCATTAAAGCTGACACTACACTATGACACTAGAAATCTGGAATGCACACCCACATATCCCAACGCCTCTACTTCTACCAAGGGAACAAGCTCAGGCAAGCTCCTAAAGCATTTATGAGTCCAGTTTAACTTTGAAAAAACAGATTTCTTAAGTAACAAAAATCTCAAACATTATTGTCTGGAAGAAAAGTTATTTGTTCAACAACTAAGTTTCAACTGCAAGCACCAAAATGAACAAAGGTGATTTTTTTTTATGAATCCATCCTATTTAAACCCCTCCCCACTCCCAGAGTTAAATTTTTTGATGAAGAAAAATAGTGGTAGATACTTCTCTGAATCCTCTGTTCATAGAATGGTTACTGAGACAGTATTTAATATAACACTCACCTGTTTAAATTTTCCAAAGTCTAGTTTGCTCACACCTTGTAATTCTTCTACATGCAGGTTGTTTAAGGATTGTGTTTCATATGAAAAAAAAGCATTAACTTTGCATGTCTGTCTGAATTCCACCAAGGCTATCCTGTATCTGGTCTTGGCTGACAGATTTCCAATGCGGGGAGAATTAGCTGCTTCGTACATCCACATAGTAAGCACCAGTACAGGCCGAGCACCCCAAACCCACAGGTTAAATTAACATTCTGGATGTGGAGATTAAAAGGGTGTGGATAATATTCCTAAGCAATCTAGATACATCTCAAGTGTAACTTGGGCATCTCTTTGGAGGTGAGCTCAAGCAATGGTTCCAAGTCCTGGCATGCTGGTTCTTCTGGAACAGTCATCATCTGCTCTGCCAAACTGTCACAGAATTTTTGTAGCTTACAAAGCAAGATACAGTATCTCACTGGTGTAAAACTGTTGCCAGGAAAAATGCAAATAAGGAAAATAAGGAAGGAAGTAGAAGAAAGCAGGACAGGGATAGGAAATAAAAATTCAAGTAAGTATTTCTAAATATTGCTGCTGACTTGCAGAGAAAGTACGGTCAAAAAACCCTCAACAAGTCTGTTCCTACTGTGCGTTTTAAAATCAGAAATGCTTCATCTGCAAGAAGTCTTGAATTCTGATACCTAAGTGTTAGTGTTAGGCTACTTGCAACTAAAAGCCACTGTAGGTAGAGACTTTGTAATTCCTTTAATCCTTCCTTCGGCCTTATCTACTATGCTAAGGAGAGCAGGAGGAAGATGCAAATTAAGTTATAGGAAATTGAAGCAGAGACAAGATTAACTTTTCACACAAGTTCTCTTTTGCAGTCAAAGCCTACAGAGAGAGAGAAAAGGCTTCACTTGCTCAATCAGGGTGAAAAATAATTTGCCTTGATTTGGTTCTAGTTAATTATTTCCTGGGTGCACAAAAGACCTGGCTCTTCTTACAGGCGTGAGAGGCCTCTGAAATCAGCCATACAAAAGGTAAGATTGCCAATATGACACATTTCCATATAATTTAACTAAAGATGTGTTTCAGAGAATCATAATGAGAACAGGACTTGTCAAGATACAAGACTTAATCCTAGCAAATGCAGTACAATGTATGTAGAAAGAAAACTTTTTGTAAGTTGTAAGAGAAACAACTTCAGCAGGTTTGTCCTATACTTAATATTAATTTGGTAGTATTTGAGACCAAAAATTAAAAAACCCCAACAAGTAACAATTAGAGCAAATCACCTCTTTTCCCATCTATAATCCTCCTGCATCTTTAATTCTACAGCAAGTGAACTAGAAAAATTACTACGGCAAGGTCTTCTTGCTAGCATGAATCCTCTCAGTGTGGTTTTTTGGATCACAAAAACGCCTAAAATAGCTCAAGACAATTATGTGACTGCCCTGTCCCCTCCTCACCACAGGGTCACTGCCTACAGACCTTCCCATGTGTGTGCAGACATCTCCAGGGTGGGAATGAATGCAGTCCCGAGTGCCTGGCTCCAGCGAGAGCCAGCTGCAGCCGTGCTGCTCTTCAATGAGGTGAGCAAGGAATAATGCACTGCTTTCTTTTAGCTCACCAGTAAATTCTCCCTTGGCAATTTGTTCATACAAAATGTTCAACTACATCGAAGTTTTATTCATGAAGTAAAGACAGCTCAAGCCAAGCCTCCTCATAGAAAAGAAGCTATAATCCAGGGAGACAGTGATATGGTAATTAGAATGGCATTTCTTAATTAGCTATACACAGTCAGAGTCTCCACAATCACTGCACACAGCACAAGATCCAAGGGGCACAAGCGCTCCCACTTTAAAGTGGGTGGCCCATAAAGGGATACAGAACACTGGGATAACCTGAAATCACAATTATCTCCTGTAAGTATGTTTGTGAGGTGCATAAAGCAAATGAACACATCTCCAAACAGAAGCTATATGTGCTACACTAGCACCTTCCTTTTCAGTTCTACAAAGCTAAACCATGAAAGCAATGCCAAAAGGCTGCTGGTCAAAGCCCCTGAGACTAATTCCCTTAGAGGTAAAGCATTAAAGGTCATTTCCCGAACAAGCTGGCAACTCAGTAAAGTATTTTTATGGAAAAAATGTAATCACTGTCAGTATTTTAAAACATTGTATTTTGAGCATTGTATTTTGAGATGTATTTAACCCTGATTTCCAAAAGTGAGTAACTGAATCCTCAGTTGTTTCAAAATCTTGTTTTTCATTCACAATTTGGTGAGTTTACTATTGAGCTCGTGCAGAAAACTGTTTATTTCACTACATAAAGACCTAACTTGTAACTCAAATCTTACATTTATAACTCAAGCCAGTAGTCAGCTCTTGATCCCAGGCACAAAACCCCCAAGCTCCCTTCCAACTCCCCCAGTTACTGAATGCCAGCTTTATGTGAGTAATTTCCTTAGTTCTTTTGAAGATTTCTAGGGATTGCAGAGAGAAGACAACTCTTCCTGCAGACTTCAGTTTTCCCCTACATCCTTGCCACCTGATTATGTATCGTGTACCACAATAAAATCCCAGATTTTATGGTTACTTTGCTTGAAGCCTGTCAATACAGAAATGTTACAGGGGAAAAATACTATTTTATGAAAATGCATTTTTCAGATTTGTAGATTGGAGTATTACCAAATTTTAATACTGATTGCTGCTCTACAGGTAAAGTCTGCTTTTTCTACTGAATATCAATTTTTCCTGCTATTTTTTTTAACCTAAAAGCCTTTCCATAATTTTTCTTTGCTTCCATGAAATGTATGAATCTAATTTTTACAGATGATTCTGCTAGCAGTGATAATCTGAGCACAGCCCCAAATACCTTGTGTTAAACTTAATTTCATGATGAGTAAGTAAAATTCACATGTTCTTTATTTGTCCATATAATACACCTTTTTTTTTTTAAAGTTTTAAAATTAGATAAAAGCATATTAAATGGCAGGTGTATGAAGTTCTTCAGAAACAATGCCAGAACAAAAAATTGAATTACAAAATGTTAAAAAATATGTAGGTACATTTGAACTTAACATTCCACTAACGTATAATGTTACAGATATTGTCTAATGAAAAATAATTGTGCCACTTACCTATTTTTGCTGTTTCTAGGAACTTTTTATTCTGTACATAGGACAATTCTGTACAAAATATGAAGTCTACATTTTTATTACTTATTACCATAAAACAAGGTACAATGTATGTACAATATTAAAATGAAGCCATACTAAAGCCACACTAAAAAGACACTTGTAATATTACTTTTGACATTCCTGATGTACAGGTGTAATTTTGGAAAATGGGGGAAGGTATCCGACAGAACTTTATGAAGAACAACAGTCACCAAAATTCTACTTTAATTTTTCTTTTTATTTTGGATGTATTAGTTTTAGAATTGTTTAGTACAAGATTATACGAAATATATAAATATTGATAACAAACATGCTAAACCATTAGTGGTGGTAAGATTTTGGAATATTGCCTATGCAAATGTTCAGTGGCCCAAAATTTCAAATATGCCTTTAAAGAGAACTTGAAGCGTCTAAATTACCACAATGCTTCCCTTTTTGGTGAGTGTTTATCTTCAATAAAGAATAAAAATAAAATCTAGACAGTGAAAGATGTTCTTATACATTGAGTATCACACAATCAATCAAACACTGATATACAGTGGGGTTCCCTCCCCCTTGGATAACATAAGAATAATTCCTTTCAGCAATCTCTTGCACAGACATACTGAACATCCAAAATCAAAGGTAACTGATAATCTACCAGCTAAAGATGGAAGTTCAAACAATGGTATATCAAAATACATAGACGTTGCTTTACACAATTAAAAAAGCACCCTTTTTCCCTCAAAAGTAGAAGGCATCTTTAAATTGTTTTCATATAATTTATCCTAATGGTAAAGCATTTTCTTTTTCAAGTTTTACAGGAAATGTTTTCAGACAAAGTGGACATTCCACTTAAAGGATGGGTTGGTCTTTAAATTTAGTTGTTGTAAGCCAATATTTACCACTCACAATTTTCTTCCAATAGACAATGTAACAAATATTGGAAACTGAATGTTAAATGCAACCAACAAACAGCAGGCACTACATCTGCACAAGGTTACTATGAATGTCTGCTTTGAGCAATATTTTTTTTTATGGATGCAGGAGATGTTATACTTCCTTAAAAAGTAAAACAAAACTATTTTTAAAGAAGCCACGTTTTTTATCTCTTTATGCATCAAGACATTAAACATTAAGTTATATCATGTTACTGCCAGAGACAAAAGAAACTAATCACCCATTTAGAATAGCAGAACACATTTCAAACAGCTTGTAAGCAGGATAAGTAAGTCAAAATACTGGCCACCCTGAGAGAAATCAAATATTGAAGACAAAGCACTATATTTTTAAAGAGATTTTCCTCCCGTGCTTTTCCATCTACAACAAAAAGCTCATTACATGCAAGTAATCTTGTGGAATATATAGCAGCATTTGAAGATCATCAGCAACTCAGATGCATTTTCAGTTCACTTGTGAGGTGTATTTGCAGCACATGTGCTCTTTACAACAACAACAAAAATATTTTCACGGTAAAATTATGGTCACTATCTCCTCAGCTCTTAGACTCATTTAAAAAAGAAGCAGAATGGAATTTAAGAGTCTGTTCTTTTTTTTTTTTTTTTCAATTTAAATAAGCTTATGATGTTGTGTTCATCTTTCAGATAAAAATTGATGCAACTGAAATCACACATAGTATCTGCCATAGAATACTGAACTCCTAGAGCCCAAGAAAAATGCTGAGTATTAAAAGCTCAGATAAGGGAGAAAACAGTGAAAGAGTTATTTTATTGACTTGAAAAAACTTAAAATTAAATTTTATATTTAGTCTATTCCCAGTCATAGTAAACAAATTTTCATTTTAGGAAAAATTCTTCTACCAGTTCATATCTGGAATACTGGTGCCATATTATACATTAAAGACTGGAAGATATGGCTTTAAATCTACATAAAGTATTAGGATGTGGTATATATAGATATATATATATCTTTACCCTAAGTAAAAGAGAAATTAATTTACAGAATTCTTAGAAAGGAATGATGACTGAGGATTGTCATGAATGTTACCAGCTTGTAAGCCATGTTTTATAATACGAAAGAATAATTCTATTTTCAAAATGGCTGGTACATAACAAGACAGCAATAATGTTGAAACAACTGTAAAGCTGAGAAATCCTAGAAAAAGTTTAATAATTATATTTGAAATAATTTCACTTTTGAAAACACACATTTCATTTATCATTAGTACCAACTATTGGTCATTCACTTCTTTAGATGGAAAGATTTCATAGAATGTTTTTCTCAAATACAACTATAAAAACTGCATGTTATCAGGTAGTTGGTACTATGACAACACCTCCAGGAAATTGTGTCCACTTGATTATAGTCAACCCAATATTCTGCAAATGGAATTGGGTAATTTACCATTGTTTGAACTACTAATCTTGAGCTGCATACTCTATTAAGTTATTGCCTACAGAAATGGGTTGAAGAAAGCTTTTTCTTTGTGTAACTGATTGGTATGGCACAAAAAATTAAGTTCTACTGTAGAACTGAGTCCAGAAAAAAAACCCAACTTTTCGTTCAAAATATTATTTCACTGTAATAGTTTAATGCCCATCATGTGATATTAATTCATCAGCTCTGCAATGTGATTCCAAGGCTTTCATGGTATAGATATCCTGAGGCAGTTCTGACTTGCGTCGCACAAGAGGACGATCTTTTTTCTGATCTTTTTGTGCCTGAAATAAAAATAGAACAAAGTTAGCCAAACATACTAATTACTAAACATTGCTTAAGAGTACTTCTTACACATCAGTATTCTCACAGGAAAAGAAATAAAAAACACCTGGAAAGAAGTTTATACATTCTCCTCTTTACCAGCTATGCAGTTTCAAGTATTAAAACCATTTTTTTTGCTAAGAGGAAAACTAGAAACAATTATGAAATTCTAAGCTATTAACAAGCATGACATCATTACCATTTTACCTATGCTCTCTCAAAACCAGGCAATATTCCTAACAAAGCACCTTTAACTTCATAATAGTGTCATTATGTAGTTCCCGTGTCTGTCTCACCTACCCTCATTTTGCCTTTTTTTTCTTCTACAAACAAGTCCTTATAAAAAAACCTGCCCAGCTTTTACTTAACCATTTATTTATTGGCATGTTCAAAGTTAGTGAGTCACAGTGGTCCAATTTTATTGTGGCAGAGCGTTCACTAAAAATGCTCACATAAGTCTCATACAGAAAGAAATTCCTGATCTACCTTCCTCAGTCAATCACCTCTTCAGTAGGGACATT
Organism: Alethe castanea; assembly: GCA_024734035.1. Classification (NCBI taxonomy): domain Eukaryota; kingdom Metazoa; phylum Chordata; class Aves; order Passeriformes; family Muscicapidae; genus Alethe; species Alethe castanea. The sequence goes on along the minus strand of JANRGV010000001.1, from coordinate 81,641,157 downwards.
CTGCTATATTGTCAGCCTCTGGCATAAACCTTACTTTCACTGAAACTATATAGACCTTTATGTAGTTTCTCATTTCTGAAGTTTATTTTAAGAAAAAGAAGCTGTCCTTTTGACTGTCTTTTTTTTTTTTTTTTTCCAAGTGGTATCTGTAGTACCTCTTGTTTTAACACCAACTGCTGATGGCACTTAGCACGGGATATATAATTGTCTGTCCAGTGCTCTCTCAAAGACTGATGCACAAATGCTACCTAGCCTGCTTTCTGCAATAATCTAATCCTTAATCAAATCTTTTCCTGCCTGGTGATCCAAACTTATCCATCCTCTTGCAGGCTTAGTTTTTTCTAATAATAAGAATTCCTGATTTAAAACATTCTATTAGCTCTGCTAGGACAGGATCTTTCTCTTTGAAAACTTGGCGTATAATTTTTTAGTCATCTCACTTCTTGCACATTTTGTGAGCAAGGAAAGGGAAGAAAGCATGCACTTGGAGAGACAGCTGAGGAATGCTTGAGCAGTTCCAACCCGAGTTTCAGAATTTTGTTTACAGTTTATTTTCCATTAATTTCATTTTTTCAAGTCCCCACCCTTCCTTAAAATTGTGGGTGGTGGCAAATCAAGCTCATTCATAGGGATATGATGCAGTAGTTTTCCAGCTGGAATGCTACCAATGAAGCTGTATATAGGCCAAACTTTATACCTCATGGTTGAATTCTTTATAGAAAAGAACATAAGACCTAGATGAGAGTCCTTTGTTTTAGTCTGGGCTGACATTAATGTTTCTGCATTTTATATTGTATAATACTGGCCCAAATCCCCAAACTCTTCCAGCAGCTGGGACTGGGAATTTTGTTCTTAACTTCTTGTCCCAATTACGAGCACAGAATTCTACTCTGGCTGCTTTTCTTCTAGAACTGATGTTGCAGCACTCTGACTTAGGAAGCAGGAATTTTAATGCTCTCTGGCCAGGATAGAAAGTGAATGATGATCTCATAAACCCTGAGAAAATATTTTGTTAAGTGTCAGGAAATAGCACAGTCAAAGATGGACACTATGATCAACACAACTCTAAAATTATGCAGTACTCATTTTTTCTAAATAATTTTGTATCCACCTTTCTCCACTAGAACTGGTTTTAGGCTATGGAGCAAGTAAAAGGAGGCAACTTTCTCCCTCACGTAGGCTAAGCTATCCAAAGTATGAAGAAAAGCAGAGGTTTAGAAACTTTATTCAACCTGGTGCTCCCCACTGACTAGCTCTATCCATCATTCCCATTCAGGGGAATGCTACTCTTGTTCATTGCCCTGGAGAGGGATGTAATTCAGCCACCAAGATTTACATGTAATGCACAGGGACATATGCAAGTGTTTAAGTAACAGTAATCCCTGAGTGTGCCTTAGAGGTATTGCAGCATTTCTTTTAATTCCAACCTTCACCCAAAATGCCAAGTAACAAATAATAAGTAAAATATAATATTGCAGGATAATGACAGTAGAATTTTTACACAGTAATTTAGGAGCTTAGGTTGACCACATGCTTATTTTTATTAATTGTCTTATTGGATACATTGGTTCAAATTAACAGACTATATCTCCAAACTCAACTGTTTTTTCTGGGTCCATTTCTCCAGTTTTAGACATTGGTGGTTTAAGAGAGATTTATAGTACTATATAGTACATATTCCTTCCAGAAATCTTAGTGATGCTGCAATGTTACATGGCATCTCTCCATTTTCCACCAGCGCCAAATTGAAATCTCTAGTTTCAACATTGGTATTATAATGCCACTTAACTGATGTTAAATTAAAAAGTCATGAATATTACTGAACATTAACTAAAGCAAAAAAGATGGAAATGACCTTGAGAGTCCTCACCCTGCAGTGGGTAATGGAACCTGACAGATGGTGGACTGAGGAAGAAGACCCATGAATGGCAAGACACACACTTTACATATTTTTTTTTTAAACACAAGAGCTTTAACCACTATGAAGGCTCTGAATAACAAACAAATATGTATAAAATTTAGTTAGATTCTAGTACTGACAAGCTTTTCTTATGAAAAATCAAAAACGTTATATAGAGAAGAGACTACAACATGATGTCGTAGATTTTAGCTATAGCTCTCATTATGCTTAAAGCATAATCACTGCTCTCATAATGACACAAAAAGCTATTCCTACGTGGAAGTAAAAACAAAATTTCTAAGAAGAAGAAATCTTAAAGGAGACAACACAGCAGATTCACAGGCATTAGAAACATAACACTATTTCTAGCTGCTACACTATCACTTGAAAGTAGCAGCCCTGAAGAAGTGTATTATTATAGAACAAATGGTTATTGGGCTGAAAATACAAGTCAAGTTTATGATTACCAGTTACTTTAAGAAATTAACTCATAAATTGGAGTACTTTGCCATCTTCACAAGGCTTTACCTGACAAGCCTCTTCTTTCACTGTCTTTTTCAGTGTCTGCAAATCTTCAATTAAAGGCCCATCTGTTTCCATTGCAACAGGACTGTTCAGCAAACTCGTGTCACTGTATGTTGGGTACTAATAAAATGCAAAATGTTAAAATAATCATTCTTAGTCACAATAACTAAATACTAGGAGTGTATGTGCATTTGAATGATATGACTAGTTATTTGAGATTAACTTCAATATTTTATGCTTCCAGGGACTACGTAATAGATTTCAGAATGGAACTCCAATACTTTCACACTTGGCAGAAATATCCTGCTGAAAAATGCAGTCAGCATTAAAAAAAAGATGGTTTGATTATCTTAGACTCAATTTTAAAATACTCAGATTTTGTCAGTATTGCATGTCTACTTTGGCAATCAGCTATCTGAAACCTTATTAATACATAGTCAAGTGCTCTGTGAACAATGTAGTAATCCAAACACAATCATTTTATTTGCTGATGCAATTTTGTGTTGGAAGAAAAAATACACTGTTAAAAGATCAAATATACCTAATATACATTTAATATAATTTCAAACCAAAATATTAAACTTTTCTGTCTTTGAAAAGTAAAACAATTATAGAAGTCTTATTGGAATTTAAAAATACCAAAATCTTGGTTGTCCAGTAATCTCAATCAATCAGATCTTACTCTAATTCAGATGAGGTGTATATTGTTTTGAATTCAGAATTTATTTACATGCACATACAGACTTTTTCATCAGTTTTTCCTCATAAATATTCTGGTATCTGAGTGTACAAATAACTTAATGCAGATGAGAAAAATTCTTTTAAAACCCTAACAGCAAGGATTTAACAAATATAATTATAGTGATGTAAAATCTTAAATTGTACTTTTCTGTCATGCAGAATCAGGAACAGCTCTGAACAAGAATCATCAGCCATAAGACAAACTAAAAAGTTAACAGACATTCCAGGAAAAATGAAACTCCTAAGAATCCATTATCTAAAGCATTAAAAGCATTTATATCCTTATGCCAATTCAGTGGAGCATTCAGTAATTTTTATTTTAAATTTCTTCCAAATATTAGCTTTCTTCAAGCAGACAAACTATGTAGAACATATTGCATACAGGTGGTGTTAACCAGTATCAGAAAATGTATTTACAAAAAGTTCCTTGGAAAGAAAAGGAAATTGATACTGTAGAACTCTGAATTTTTCTACAACTCCATCCACTTATTTAGCAAACATGTAATAGCTCATAATTTGTGATAGCAGATGACCATGTATATGAAGAACTCTTCAAGCAAGGCTTTTGTATGACTTATGTCATTAGGAGAAATGTTTTGTCACTCAAAGTCAATTACTGCATTCATATGAATAGTCCATTTTGATTCATTTGACTGATCCATTGTCAACCGGCGCTTTATTAATTTTAATAGATTGTACTCAAGCAGTTTAGTAACTGTTCCCTGACAAATGACCTAAGAGGAAAAAAACATCTACAAATTTCCTCTTCTTAGAAAAAGAGATTACTTCATACTTTCTGTTTTAGAATAGCACTGAGATCAGAAGGTGTCCCACTTCTGTTTACAGAGTACCATTTCTCCATCTTTCACCACTTTAAACTCAGCCAGATGGTGCTGGAAATGCACAATACATTAAGTTTCTTGCTACAGTATAATAGAATTCTGACTGCAAAGTAATTAAAATGCTTGGAGGTTTTTGTTCATAGGAAACAGTATGATTGAAATAAAAGAAAACTGGCATCAATCTCCAAGCAAATGAGGGAGGTGAGGGTGGGGAATCCAAGCCAAACCATTTCCTTCTCCCACAATTTCAAAATACAATGAATACTCTAAAGGACCTTTGTTTATCATAATTTGAGTCATATCAAATAATGCTGGACAAGATGTTTCCCTTTAGGAAAGACCTGAGGAGCAGGCTCACCAGCAGACTGGCCCCGTGCAAGTATGAGAACAAATGCCTCAGGTAAGAACATACAGTATTACTTTAATCCATTTAACAAAGGAAAACTGACCAGTCAAAACTCACAGTTCACAGAAAGATCTCTTCTGCAATGCACTGTTTGCAAAACAGCTTTTCAAGAGAAACCAGTTATGGCCTCTCTATATTTTTCCATAATTATGCACAATAACTTTGCAAACCGCAATATGGTATAAGTTCTATTATAAGGAAAGGAAAAAGTACTTCACATCATACTTTTCAGAAATCTTTTTTTCAAAAAATAATTACTTGCACAAGAGAAAGGTTACAAGTTTGAAAAGTACTTTTATTGTGTATCTTTCATAATACAGTTGGTGAAATTCCTTTATTTCCATGATCAGTCAGACCTGTTTTCCCCACTGATATTTAACAGAATTAGAGTATTTAAACATGATCATGTTAATCTTTTCTAAATACCTGGGGATTTGATTTGGCTAGATTTTCTATTTTAACCCATGCTTCTTCCCGTTCCTTCAATTTTAGCTTCTCTCTGAAAAAAAACAAACAAACATACAGAAGTAAAAGAATTCAACAAAATAAATTATTTAGCTATACCTGTCTGAGTCTACTGCCCAAAACACCACTGTTGACAGGATAATTTGCATCATATCAATACCCCACAATTTCAAATCAACATTAAACAGGAAAAACCTCAAGATTTTTTCATGAAAGCAACAAACTGGCTGATGCCAGTTTATCTTTAGTACATGTATATTGTTAAAAGTGAAAATTAAAACAGAAAGTAGTTTTGATCCAGGCTGAAAGCATATGTACTATTGATAATATTAGAATTCTATATTGGTAAATAAGTCAACAACTGACCATGAAAAGGGCAGAGATTTTTACTTGTCAGCACAATGGCTTCAGGTAATAGGTTAAAGGAAAAGGCACCAGAGACATTTTGAATTGAACTCTAACAGAGAAGTACCCAACAAAACCATGCTCATTCTAGGGAGGAGCAAGTCCAGAGGGATGACATAAATGCTTTTTTAAATAAAGTAGAAAAAGTTTGTTTCCTTATGCCTAATGCAATTTGAAAATGTAAAATCTAGGGGGTTTTTCCTTTCTTTCTTAAAAATAAACATTGTCTTGCAGACACTAGAATGATCAGCTGTCTTTGAAGGCTGGTAGAAATTAGACCAGTTTTGAACTAAGAGCGCTAAAAATGCTCTCAATGCACAGAGCAGATAATACAAATGTCAAGAAAAAAAAAGGAAGAAAAAAGTTATATCCAAGCACATACACAATTTGCCTCCAGCTCTCAATTAAGTTAATTCAAGGTGGGAGGTAAGAACCCTTTGACCATCCCCCTTTTCAGCTCTTACATAGTGGGAAATTTTTTATTTTGGTTTTGTATTGCTAGCTCATTGCTCAGCGCTCTACTTTAATTCACACTCAGAACATCACCTAAAAAACTTCTAAAAATCAGAGAAGAAAAGATTTGATTTCTCATTTAAAAGGGGTTCCACTTACTTGCAAAATCAGGCAAGAGAGAATTACAATCTTTTTTTGAAGAGTCAGTGCTCATATTTTGTCATCTATAAATACACACACCTTAAGAATTTTTTACAGTACAAGTTCATTTTCTTCTTGAATTCTAGTAAGGAATTTCAAAATTTGGACACACCAATCTACACTGAGAATCTGTACTATCTCCAGTATATCAGTTTAAAACAGCAGTTTAACCTGTGCCACTACTTGAAAGAATCCTTGTTTACTTTGAAATTTAAAATAAAATTCAAATCCAGGTATTTTCAGTATCCACTATCTGCTTTCAGCCCCTAAAATGAGACCGAAACCATTAATACTTCTGACTTCTCTATTGCATTTTAGCAGGATTCTTCCATCAAATAAAATCTGTACTAGAGACCTGCACTACAGTAGAATAACAATTTGATTTCAGGTAACTTTTATAATAATATGAAGATATGCTAACACACAATGCAATGCTGAAGAATACTGAGAAAGTATTTTGGGACAAACTGAGTGACAAGATGGAAGGACATAACACTGGGTAAATAAAGCATGCAAAAATAAACACAGGATGTGAACTAAACTGTTTAACAGATCCACTGCATTGGGCTCCACCATCAGCATTGCTCCTCTCAAAAACTTAATTTTTAGGAAGATGGTGACCCCAGAAGTATTAGGTCTAAGCCTACATGACACACCTTATTGTTAAGAAGATCTACAATTCACATATAACAAGAAGTTTCAGCAAGTCAACTTTGAGACTGCTGTACTGGAATCAAACGGGCAACTAATGACACAGTGGTTCTTCAGAGCTAAAGCACTCTGAAGAAATTACTCAAGAAAAGACAGACACACTGACATGAAAACTTACTTCAGTTTTTCTGCTTTAAATTGCTGTGTGCAGTCATCGAACAGTTTTTGGTTCATCTCCATGAAGAGTTTCAGAGCATTGTATATCAAGCCATGTATTGTCCTATAAGTAAAACTTCTGGTTGAAACTCAGAGTACTTTAAACTTTGAAATCTATTTTTTCTGGTCAACAGTAGCCAATAGCCTACATAACTGGAAAATTACATCATTTCAGAATATGTGGAAACAAAATTAATTAGTGGAAGTTTCAATTTACCCACAAGAGGCCTAACACAAGAACTAAAATTACCAACTTTGAATGCAGTTTTCTTACTCTCTAGTACTATCCATCACTTAAAATTCTGATGTTTGAACTTCACTCTTAATACTATGTGTATCAATACAGGGCTAGTTATGAAATTTAGTAGCTGACACTAATCCCATAAGTGTTATTAGAGAAAATACAGTATGACATTAAAGATCTTGATGTAAGTAACTTACTGGCTCTGACAAATTCAAGAAAAAAAGAAGAGTTAGTGATTAAAAGGAGTATAAAAAAGACTCCATTCCTTTTGAAAACTGCCACACAGCAACAACACTCACTTCAACACAATTACGCCGGAACTCTTCGTTAGAAAAGTAAAGTTGAAAACATCACCAAAATTACACAAAACCGATCTGCTTTACGAGGCACTTTTACAGACTAATTTACAGTTCCAGGCTATAATGTACTGCTGCTCAAAAAGCAATCCATTAAATGATTACTTTGTATTGTATATGGAGTGACAAGTAAGAGTGCAGCTGTACTGGGTAGCATGACTTTTGCTCAGAATATGAATGCATGACCTTGAAAGTCAGAAAAAAACAACCAACTGCAATGCACATTTACTATGTACAATTGCATCACTGAATTGGAATTTTATTAATGAGTACATTATTTGTTACTGCTTGCACCCAGTGACAGTAAGCAACCACTTTAACATCACTTTATTTTCCATTTCTTTCCCAGTGTTTAATTGCAGACTGATTACTCATTCTTGACCAGCCCATCAGCAGTCCTCAATTCACAGCTAGAGCCAGACTGGGATACTGTCACCATCCCAGAAGTTGCACAATAGCTCAAACAAAGAGGCACTTTACAATGGAACAGCTGCAGAAGGGAGCTGACCAGGACTGTTTTCAGGCATAAGTACTACATTATTGTGGGGAAAAAAGTGAAAACAATCAGTGGAGAAAGAAGAAGAAAAGCAACCAAGAAAAAAAAAATGAAAAGAAGGGGGGAAATTATCTGATCTACAAGATATTTCACTAGCATGCAGAAGAAATGCAAATCAGCAAATAGGTTAGTGATCAGAAATCAAAGTTAGTCTTTAGAAGTATCTGAACTACAGATGAATGCCAAATTTGCTCCATATTTGTAGCAGAGTATAATGTATTAGATGCATTAGAACATTTTATTGTATAATTAAAAAAGGAAAAACTATTTTCCACAGTTCTTAATACTTCCTAAAAATTGACAACAACAGTCTCTTTATCCAGCAAGTTCAATGTCATAGAATAAACAGCTCAACACTCTGTTAAACTAGCAACTCACAGATCTGAACTCTTAAACCTAGAGCTACACATAAGTGAAGTAGCAGAAATTTGTACAAGTGTTTCTTACTTATTCCAATGCGTCTTTGAATTCCGGTACAAGGATGGAAACATGATGGGTAAAATCTTTGCTGCATTATCACTAATTAAACTCATAATATATTCATTATTCCAGTAGTATAATGCTCGCTCTGCAACCTAAGACGACATGAGAAAAGGAACACTTTTTCAATCTCTTACAGAGCAAATCATTATAACATTTGGCAAATATAAGGGAAAGGTAAGAAAAGTTGCAACTCAGACTTGGATTTTTTAGTCCTAATGACAGTCATGGAGCTGATGGAAAGAGAGATGGAAAAACTGCTTTTTTCTTTGCTAGGGACATGATTCAATATACAACCCATGAACTCAGAAATTCAAGCAAAAAAATACTTTCCAAAAGAACAAGTATTTGTAGAATTCGCATTACAAGTAATGAAATGCAAACACTCTACTGAAAGGATTCAGGTACTTCTGAAAACAGGGTTTTTCAGCTTTTTTATGTTAAGCATAACGCTGAAGTGAATCACCCAATATGAATGCACATATTGCACTCTTGAAAAGAAACAGTAAAACTAATGTTTGGATCCCTGCAATTTGACATAGAATTGAAAACTTCTCTGCAACAAATAAAATTCATTATGGTGAATAATACAAGCCTGTTTTATAAAAATTCTGATAACACTGCACATGCAGTAAATACAGACCTGAAAGTGTGGACTGGACACACATTTGGCTAGCTGTCTGAAGAGAGGTTCCATAACTTTAACAAATTCAGATGGTTCAATAACATCTAAAATTTCTTCTAGTTCATTTAAAAACATTACTTCTTTTGGACTGTGAGTCTTTGGCCAGTATTTCAGCAGTGCCATTACCACCTGTAGAGACAAAGATAAAATCATTTCATGATAATTTCACTTTACCTTGAACTGAATTATAATGCATTAATAAGTCTGGTACTTTAAGCAGAACACAAAACCTGTGATTTCTTGTCCCATGCAACAGTAGTGATCAGACACAGTTCAGTGTCACAGAAATAACTGTTAATAGGTCTAAACTCACTTCTTCAGAAAACAAAGTTATACTTCTAAAAGACATGTTCAAAAATAATAATCAAAATACTAGAGAGAAAACTGAGTATCTAACTTAATATGATCAAAGTGCAGATTCGCCACTACATTATCAGGGAAATTACCTGCCACTTAAGTGACAGCAGCTTTAAATCTCTACCTTCTTGGGGATGTAATCCAAAACTCAAACAATTAAGTTCTATCAATATATTTCAACAAAGTATTTACTATAAATGCCTCAATTGACAGGTGACCAACTACTCTAGGTATGTTGCTCTTAAACTTTGATTTGGCTATCTTACCGTAAATTTAGTCTTAATTTTCTTCATGATTAATAAATTATTTACCCAGATTGCTTACCTAGCAAACCATGAACACTCAAAACACCTTTCTATGACTCTATGATTTCTAAATATAAAAGCTATAAGCAATACTTAATATCATCACTGACAAGACAACTCTGAGAAATAAGTGCTTCTTTCATATATATATTATGTAATCATGAAAGCAGACATACTTAAGATGTCAAAAAGTTTAATGTGATAATTGTAAGGGGAAGCAAAGCATTTAAATTTGAAAGGACCAGGATCTTTTGAAGAGGAACTTAGCACTTTGCTGATGCGTATATTAAGTTTCTAAAGAAAGTTGTAATCACATACTAACTTGTGATGAAAAAAGGAAACAAACTTGGTTGCATATACAGCTCAGATTTCTACTAGAAAATATGCAACATCCTACCTGATGTCTGGAAGAAAGCTAAGAAAACAAGCTCTAACACAGTACAAATGACAGAATGTCTGACATTGGCTATCTTAAAAGCTCCAGCTAGAAGAGAACTCTTGCTCAGGTGCATACTTACATTTGTTTCAAGAAATCCATTTTACAATGGAAATGGTCATGATCTAATAATGTGCACTTGTTAGCAGCAATTGTTTTATTGATCTACTGATTAAACAGACTAGTTCTTACCTACTTGATAACGGCTGTAATGAAGCAAACCACTAGATATTATAGAGGACAGTTAAAATTATTCATCTATGCAACCATGTGCAGCCAGAGCAAAGTCTGATTTTGTCCAAGGAATGTAGACATGAACAGCATCTGATTCAAAAGCCTTGCACCAATAGGTAGCTGTATGTCAGAAATCTGTGTTCCACCATAACATCCGTCTCTCAACAGAGCACAGTTCAGGCAAGCTAATTTGTGAGTAAACTGCTTCTGGATCCACCATCTCCTATCTGCTCAGCCAGAACAAAATAAGTAGAACAAAATCTGGTCTCTTGGTAAGACCTATACTATTAATATTGTTTTAATTAGTTTTGGATATTCCAAACAACTGTTCAAAAAAACTGAATTGGATAGATCAAAATGGTTAAATTTTGACTCAAATATAAACAAATACAAATAAATACTTTGTTCCCCAAATTTCCTTGAACAGTCTACAAATGTTAGGTAAATTAATATTAATAGTTCAAAATATGTAATAATAGGAGGATAAACTTACCGGTTCTGTAAGTGTGCTGTCCTTTTCTAAAAACTGAACTACACAGTATGCCAGCTACAGTAAAAGAAAAAGTGTTTTATTAATTCTCAATATGAAACTGAACACATTTTGAAGTCACTAGCATAAGTTGAATAATTTTGAATGCTTCAAATAGAATACAAGTTTCTTCTGTAATTTAAAAAACTTAAAATTTAAAAATCTATTTGGCAAACAACTTAAACAGAACGGTAAACAGGCTTTACCAATTCTTTCCAATCTTTGCAAGTCTGTCATCACCTTTTTCTGTGTTATAATATAGACACACATGACTTCACGTTTTCTTTTTAGACCTAGTACTTTGCATTTCATCACACTTCATATTTTCAAATATAGCATTTAAAAATCATGATCTTGTCCTCTAGAGTGCTTTCCACTCACTAACATTTTGGTGCTCCATGCTCATTTAGTAAGGATTTTCTATTTCATAATCTAAGTTAGATAAAAGTGCATTGAACAGTTGTAACTCTTGGGATTTTTTTATGTATCACTACTAATGACAACAATGCCTATCAGTGCAAGCTGATGCAACCTGAGGCTGAATTACAGTATTTACCAACTGCAATGCTGAGAATGAGACTGTCCACCTGTGCCTAAATAATGAATATTACATCCCTTTCACTCTGTAGGCCAGCAATCCCAAAGTAGGTGGGGAGATCACTGCTCATCTCACAGACTCTTTAACCATCTTCCTAAAGTCTCTCCACTTATTGAAGTTCAAGTGATGACCCAATTCCTTTCCTTTTTTGCTGATTCCGATTCCTACCAGGAATGCCCCATGGTAATTTGAGGAATGTGCCGAGATTACTGCAGCTGCTGTTCTTTCCTATTTGAAAGTAAATCTGATTTAACACAAAAATTAACTTTCTCCATGGATGTCTTTAGCAGCAAATCCTTCTGTCGGCCACTGTTTCAATGTGAATTTTTATGTGTCTACTCCAATGTTTCACACACTAAACTCACTTGAAGTACTTTTCCATTTCATTCAGTAGGACATGTAAGAGAGGCATCCCTATGTCACTATCCTGTTTTTGCTGATGCAATGCAAGCCAGCTGGAGGTTTTGGAGAATTAGTTTGTGATTTAGGGGGAACAGATAAAGAACAGTAAATCTCAGGTCAGTAGGAAAGCTGGTAATCACAGATACCTGTTCTAGCTGAGATACAAAAGGTCTTGCTGTTCACACCCCAACAGCTTTTGTTCTTGGCATTAGAAAATAAAAAATAAATTCTGAAATGGGAGGCATTTCAATCTATTACTTCAACAGCAACTGATAGAAGCCACCGAAGACAAGATCCAAAGTAAATGCTTATAAGCATCTCTCCTTGCTAAAGAATTGTAATTATAGAAAAGGTATTCTTAAAAGTACAAGCTGCTAGTAATTTTATTTGAATAAATGGTACTTAGAACTCAGGAGTACTCAAACTACATTGTAAATATTGAACTTTCAAACTGCAAACGCAAAAGTTGTGTAACAATCTCTCACAGAAAATTTCAGCATATCACAACAATACTGTACTTTCTCTTACACTATGATTTCTCGCTCCTCTCTTGAAATTCTGAATGGAACTAAATTTAGCACAGAAAAGATACAGATGGTTTAAAAGCACGATACAATTCAGAAGCCCCCTTTGATCTGTGTACTTCTAAAAGGATCTATTGAATTAAATAATGATGTCCTAGTAAATTCCCAATTCCTTTCAAAACACCAACAAACTGAATTCAGCCGAACTGCTCTATGTAATTGTTTATAGATCACAATCATACCATACTTTCAAAACCATACTTTTCTGCAATTTTTTAATGTCTAAACATTACAGACAAGAAGATAAATAAAAAATCTTGTGTGGATAACAAACTACTACATGTGTTTAATCTATAAACACTACAGTGCTTTAAAAAAAGGTATTATTGTATACACATTTTCTTTTAAATTTTTCTATCAAAAGTGAAGCATTATAGGCATATGTGTTAAGTAATTTCCCCCAGGCTGGTTAGCAGGGAAGTTTTGGAGCTTAGAACTGAATTCACAGAGACTTACTCAAGTCCCCCAACATCTTCTAGCAAGCTTACTTAAATACTAGTATGAAAAACACCAAGCAAAACTTACCTGTGGATGGTAGACACTGAGTGATTTCACTTTGTGCAATGGTAACAAAACCTTCAATAGGAATATTTTGTGCTCTTCTTTTAATGGTAAGGCAAATCCATTAATTATGCTGCCAGGGGAAGAAATTTTAAAATAAAGATCAGTAATTATACAGAAGTCTGCACTAATGTACAGGATATACAAAAATTCTTGGGCTTGTTTTCTAACATTTACAAATGAATAGAACAGTCAAATCAATATCTGTCCATACTTTAACCAAGTTTTTCAGAAGTCTCAAATTCTTCTTCCAAGCTGCACACAACTGTACCTACAGTTCAGACTTCATCCTTCACTATGAACTACTCACTGTTTCAAAGCTTTAAATACACACCTCTCCCAGCTTCTTCATGGTATTAACAAGTGAAACAGAGAGTGGATGTAGACGAGATAATCCAGGACAGCAGACAAGTCAAAACATGACTTCTGCTTAACTATTAGTATTTCTGCAAGGCCCTAGAGTACAACCAAACAGCATCCCAACACAAGATATCCCAGTTAGAGCTGAGTGCAGATGTAGCTCAGTACTGGGTCAATGACACCTTTACCTAAACCCACACTACTAGAACAAGAAGCTCTGTGTCAACAATATGCTTAGTGAAACTTCTTAATAGACTGGATGAATAACCAATACAGAACAGCTACAGCACAGAAGCCTCACTGAGTTACTAGAAATTTTGATTTGGAAGACTGAGGGGGTAAAAAATCCTCAAACCAAACCAACATCACTTTTAAATTTGCAATACTTAAAGCTAACCTAACAAAACCAAGAATGAAAAAGCTGGTGACTCAATAAGAGTTTGGAAGATTTAGCTCCATATTCTAATACTTAAACTTTATAGTTTTCATGATGACTTTTGATGAGCATTACTGGAGTATAGTAGTGTGTTGAAGTAATCATGGACATGTAACTTCTTTAAGCACTGAACATTTAATTGAAAATTAAATAACTATTCTGGGCAGGTATGTGGACCTAGGAAATTTTAAAACATCTTTCTAATTTCAACAGCCTTCTGGGCTGCATTAGAAATAGCATTGTCAGTAAGCTGAGCTAAGTGATCCTTCACCTCTGCTCAGCTCTGGTGAGACATCTGGTGTTTGTGTCCAGGACAAGAAGGATGCAGACATACTGGAGGAAGTCCAGTAAAGTGCAAGGAAGAGGCTGGAGCATCTGACACACACAGAGAGGCTGAAAAATCTGTTTAGTTTGAAGCAGAGAAGGCTCTGTGGGATCTTACCCATGTGTACAAATACATGAAGGGATGGTGTGAAGAGTCAGATTCTCCTTAGCAATGTGCATTGAAAGGACAAGAGACGAATAGAAAGACAGGATATTTAATTCAAAGGCTAGAAAAAAACTCCTTTTTATTATGAGTGTAGTCAAACATGGGAACCCATTGCCCAGAAAGGTTTTGGGGATCTTCATCCTTAGAGATACACAAAGCCTGACCAGACAACCCCGAGCAATCTGCTCCTGCTGATCTGTTACTTCCATGTGCAAAGATGTGGAAATACCATAAAGTAATCCTAACTGAGCTTTTGCAGTGTATTAATGTATTAAAAAATGCCAAAAGCTTGCACATAGATTACATAAAACAGTTAATTAAAAACTCACCAGTTTCAATGAGGCTATCAGCTTTAAAATTGTAAAAATTTAGTGTGAAAGGCTTACAGATACATCACTGAAGTCTGAGAAATTATGGAGTTAGCAAAATGAGATTTCTGAAGTTTCGTAACCTGTGCTTCCTTTGTTTATCCACTATGTATTCAGTGAAGAATTTTTAATAAATTTCAACTCACTATATTTTACTGGTAGTTGCTTTACAACTAATGTTAATTACAAGGATCCTAAGCAGAAAATAAGACCTAAAAAATAGGATTATAAAAATTGTCATATCCCAAAACATTGCCACAAGGTTCAAGTTTTTTTCTGTTTCTACAATCTTACAGAAAAGCCCATTGATTTTTGAAGCATACTCTTAAAAGCAAGTGAGTTTAATGAAATAAAACCTACAACTTACCTTCCCAGTATTTCCAGTAATTCTGCTATGCCATTGTGATGCTCTGTTTCATAAATAAACCTAAATAAATGAAACATTTTATAGGGTTACTGCAGGAGAGAGATACAAATCAAGATCCCCATCTAACATTACAGGTAGCCTTGACCCCAAATATTTTAATCACTCAGTAAAAGGAAAGCAGAGAGACATAGTGGAAAAGAAACTTTGTGGAAACAAAAATCACTAGCACAACCAGCTGCTTTCAACCTTCACACCTGCTTGCTCTTTTCTCCCACATGTAACAAAGCAACCTCCACTCAAGCTTTTCCCAATACTCGTATTTTATGCCATTTTAATAATGCAAAACTGAACACAGCAAATAGCACTTTAAATATTAAAATAACACAAGAGTATCTAGCATAATTAAATGCCATGACTCAACCTCCTATAGCAAATGCAAGCACAAGGTGTTCAAACAGTTACTACTTCTGGATGTAAAAAGCTTTTTGGCATTACAGATCTCTGTGCATACAAAAGGCTTTTAATGAACTAAGGAAGTCACATTTTCCTGAATCTTCTTTTGACAGTGCACTGTAATTTACTAGGCAGTCACCCTTCCAGTCTCCTTCACCCAAGTGTAAATTTATTGACAAGGTTCTATGCATGGCTTCAGGTAATTTGCAGAGTTATAAAGATTTACACTTAGGAGAAAATAATTCCACTAATTTGAAAGCATTTTTTTATTTGGAAATTTGTCATAGGCTGACATATTAACGTCTACTTTTAATCCAGAATACTTGAAGTGACAGTTTTTAATTCTTAAAGACCCCTTCCATATAATTCAGGACAACAACTCCAAGCAAAATTAATCACACTGATGCAAAAAGGTTTGGATTTAATTAATAGGCACATACAGGTTTAACAATTTTTTAGAAAAGTATTTCACTTCAGGAAAAAAAATAGATTAATGCACTATGGGGAAAGAATGTAATTCTGGTCAATGACAAAAGACGAATGAAGGCCACACATTTCTTAGGCAAGCACAGTAATAAACTGACAACTTGAAGATAAAGGTATATGAAAATGAAATGTTTTTAAAGTTGTACAAATACTTTAAGAATTTATCATTTCAGCCCAATTCACTAATTTAAGACAGAAGCTGGAACAACTTCTTTCCTTGGTGATCCCTAAGTGCACCAGTTTACATCTGGATGTAAAATTTTTAAACTTTGAGCTCCTAAATATTACACAGCTAAGTGAGCTTGTCTCTACGTTTGTGGTTGGCTTTTCTTTGGCTCTGTAGCTGTGCAAATTCTATAATCGTCCATATACATGTCAGATTGAAAACTCTCTTACACAAACTATACAAAGTTGATCTAAAGACCAGATCCTTTTTAGTCTTCCAAAAACTTAGCACCAGAACTATCTGTATTTGAAGACTGTTTCCACCACCCCTGAAAGCGAAGTGCAGGAAGTGGCAAATTAAAACAGTTTTCAGAAGTGCATATAATGTGCTATGATGCTTTGTTACCATCTGGTTCAGATATTGGACCAAATTATGCATTTTAGATTTAATTTAATAAAATTCATGGGTAATTTATTAATATGTGGGGAAAAAAAAGAAAATCTGCATTTTTAAGATTCACCTGTACTTTTTCCTTGGGATATACTGGCTCTTCACTTGTCCTGTGAAGTCAACTTCCAGTTGACTGCAAGACAGTATAGGCTCACTAATTATTTTAGAGTAGTCCCTCTGTATCTCTTTCAAAGGCTTGGTTGTTGCCACAGCTGGTACTGCCAGGTGCCATTCATGATATGGCACTGAGGGCCTGTCAGCTCTTTGCTGCTGTCTTAAAGAGGTTCACACATTCATTTTTGGATGAAAATAGTGGCAGAGAAGGAGCATGATGGCAGGAGTGTAAAACTGATATACAACATTATTATTTGTAGAAAAGCAGAGAGTATCAAAAAGAAAAAATTAAAACAGGCACCACAATGTTGCATTCACCCTGGACAAAGCAGTAAAAACACACTTCCAAGGACCTTTGCTAATACAGGGGATTAATTTTTCATCTTAATTTTTTTTTGTATCAGTAGTAACACTACAGTTCATTCTACGGCAAGAAACAAATATTTCTCAAGAGGTCAACTGCACAAGTCAATTCTGAGGAAAGAAGAGGCAGCAAACATGCTCCTTCAAGCAAATTACAGATCTCTCAGTCATTCAACTTCAGCCCATTTTCTGCATTATAAAGAACTACACCTCATAAAGGCATTAGTGTAATACAAACACTACTACACCCCTCCAAAAAAAAAAAAAAAAAAAAAGGAAGAAGAAATAAGAAGCAGCTTCCCACAAAGATACGAAACCACC
>JANRGV010000001.1:81604847-81622913 GCA_024734035.1 Alethe castanea | reverse complement strand
GGGTGGGGGAGCCCGCTGCTGCCGCAGGGCCGCGCCGGGAGGGAAAGCGGGGCAAGGCGGGCGCGTTGGGTGTCGGCCGCGCACGCCGGCGCTCAAACTTTTGGCGCTGTTAGGGGCGTCGGTTCGGGACGCGAGCTGCGCGCTGCGGCCCGGTGCGGCGATGGGCGCTGTCCCCGCGGCGCAGGTGCGCACACCTGCGGGCACAGGGGCGGCTGAGCAGCCTTCAGTCCCGTCTGGGGCCGCCCGCGCCGCAGCATCACGCAGCACTGTGCGTTAGCGCTCCCCTGCCAGCCTGCTCTAGCAGCGAACTGGTACATGGTTTACTAGTTGAAATACTTACTTATGCTTTTGCACGGCTGATGGACAGTTCTGAACGTAAATATAGTTGCATTTTTCTCCTTTATACTTTTTTTGATTTAAAAAAAAAAAGGACAGAATGGTCTGTTATGAAAGGACTGCTGAAGGAGTGTTGAGACAGAAGCGCACAAGATAAGCTAGAGGTACTTTTATTCAGGATCTAAGCAGGGGCTTGGAGCCCAAAAGGTTATTTATTTATGTAGTTATTTATTTTTAAGCTGCATTAGATGACATACCAGTATAATCTTCTTTTCTGAATTCTGCTTTACAGATGTTGCAGAACAGTCCCAGCTGCACTAGCCCTCTGCTGCAGTAGTACTTCAACATCTGCTGTGCTCTACTCATGACTTGGGCTGGATTTCCCAATGTATTTGGCACCGTATCTGAAATTTTTAGGCTAGGTATAATTTTCGGGTTTATTTTGGTTTCTTTTTTTCCCATTGAAATGGTAGCACTGCAATATCAGTACTCCAGAGAGCAATGAAAATCTGTTGTATGCTAATGTTTCATTGTTAAGTACCTTCATGAGCACCTGTTATTTGTGACAACTCAGATACTTAAATTCCTCCCCAGGAGGATGTAGGTGCTAAACTCTTTCGGCTGCTGCGTTGTTACTATTAAAAAGTATTGACACCTGTCTAATTTTCAAAAATATTTCCCTTGAAACCACTTCATATCTTCCAGTCCAATGTTCACCCGCTAAATAATGCTTTAATTCTCAAAAACTTTAAAATACAAGACTTAAGTTTTGAAGGATATGAAGAAGTCATTTTTTTCCATAGGTTGTGCTAGTAATATGAAATTCCATATTGCTAGGGGGTTTCTAGACAAATTCCTAAGGAGTTAAGATAGATTTTTCTCCTCATCTGACTAATAATAATGAAGTACTTCCTTTCAAATTACCATCTCATTACCTCTGCAAAAGAATTTTATCTTTGCCATGTCTAAACCTAAAACATTGTACACTTTATATAGTTTAAATCCTGACTGGGGCTGAGCAGCCAGTACACTCCATTGCTAATTGTAGAAGAGCAACTTGGATGACAGACTTACCTTTGAGTTCAAAAGCCTGTGAGTATTGCTGTTCAGCACCAGCAGCTTGTGGCTAGAGCAAGGCAGAAGAAAATAAGGGCCTTGGGAAGGCAATCCTATGTCTGTGATAAAGAGCAGAGAGAAGCCAGTTTGTGGTTCTGACATTTTCATGTGTTCCCAGGTGAAACTTTGGAAAAAAATCTGAGATCTTCAGCATCCAGGGCTCTCTTTGTAGGAGCCTCTCCCACCCCTAGTTACATAGCACACAGGTCATCAGCTGGAGCTGATGGTTCAAGACACTGCTCTGTAGCAAGAAGGGCAAAGCCTCAGAGCACTTTCCTAACAACAAACTGCAGCTCATCCTAGCCTGCCAGGCGAAGTAAGAAGTAAATGCCCTCATTTATTTTTCTAAAGGATTTCTCATTGGACTTCAGGCTCTGTTTATTCAGATTTGTAGGTATATTAAATGATGAATTGTAGCTGACATTAGGACCCTTGCAGAACTGACACTTGACCACTTCATTAATGTCATAGAATCAAATTGCAATATGTTACAGTCCAAATGATTAAACAGCAGATAGGCAGGAAATGTTTGGTGTTTTCTTCAGTGAAGTGAAGTCTGAACTAGGAGAGAGAATAACAAAAATCTGTCATCCAAAGAGAGCTTCTAACAATATTTTTAATGAGAAATAGTATACTTATCCTTTAACATGTAAGGTCCTGGAGACTGAAATCCTGTTAATTCACAGAACAAACTCAGCATAAGAATACAACTTCAAGTTTCCCTACTCTGCTCCCCAACCAGCAGCAAGGACAACTCTTATTTGAATGAGGATCAAATTCTGCATCCCATTCAAGACTTTCCTCTGGGTCTTGTCTGTGTGATGAGAACTTGGTATTCACTAAATAAGAGCTGTCACGTGCACAAAACAGTTCTCGCTGTTTTAGCTTAGTTTTGATAAGAATTACCCAAATTTTATAGGATGTAATTGAATGGGAAACAAAAGGGAACTCGGTAGTTGAAATAAAAATTGTTCTGTCAAGGAATAACTTAAGCTGACCATCTCTATTGGACAAGAGAGGACAGTGGAAGTAGACATCCATGCCAAAGATAACTGGCTATTAGTCAAAAATAATTAAACATCTACTCTTGTAGGTTAGGGAGACTGACATTTTGATGAATATTTTTAAAAGTGACCTTTGTATGAACAACAAGAATTGAAATGTAGGATCTTTTGCCAAGTTAAAATTGGTTCTCTGACTGGGTAATTGTAACATAAACTCAAAACCTTGCAGCTAGGCAGACATGATCTAGGCAGACATGTGAGAGTATTGAAGACAACCACTTTTAGCCTAGTATCTTGGATATTTACATATCCCTGTGTAGACATACAACCCTGCACTCCAGGGAATCGCCTGAAACATCCAATCCTTTCACGTGTTCTCATACAGGGACCATTTTATTGAAGGAAGTGTCCCCTGCCTCCAGTGAGGAGACAGGGAGAGAAAAGAGGAGGGAGCTCCATGGCACCCTGGAAAGCTGGGCAGGGCAGCAGGGGCAGAAGAGGAGCCCCAGTGCAAGTGGGGAGTGGATGTGGGTGTTGGAAACCCGCAGAGAACAGGCGGGCTGGCTTTGGTGACAGGTACCTGCAGAGCCCAGAGGGAGGACAGGGCGTGCTCAGGGGGAGCAGTGCTGCAGCAGCTCTGGAACTCTGGAAGATGAGAGGGGAGGAGATGTCCCCAAAGCATGACTCCTCCGGGAAAAGGGATGGTTGTGCCTTTTTATTTTGCTTTGTTTCATTATTCCTCCTGAAAGGAAGCAGGTTGTTATATGAAAGGTGTTTTTTTTATTGTGGTGCTAAAGTGGCATTTGTTCTGGCAGGTTGAAATCACAGGCTTCAAAAGGTGGCAATTTGTGCAATAGCATTAGTCCAGCCATATAAAATAAGGCCTTCAAATAGCAGTTAGTCTGAAGACAGAAAGAGAGAGACAAAGCTGAAGTGCATATTACTCTAACAAATCATGTGTATTTGAAACGCTCAATTATAAATAAGTAGTTTAAACAACTCTTAAAAAGTAAATAAAGAAGAGCAAGCTTCCATAACTATTTTAAAAGTAGGTTAGCTTTCATCTTTTCATTTTTATTTGTTGTTTTCTTTATGCCACTTGTCAAAGGATACTCAAGACACATTCCCATTTATTCCTTTTTCACTTTTCTGATGCCTCCTTAGTTCTGAAGTTATTAATTTTTTAGTTATTGAAGAAGTATTACACAGTATTGCACAAGTTTTACTTGCAATTGTCTTCATTAATTGTTTTTAACTTAGTTTTTTTTACAAATATTGATAAAATATTATTTTTTCGGCTTTGTGTTCATGAAAACTTAACCCCCTCCTCTGTCATTTAGAGTTTAGGATATTCAGTACTCTCCTACACTTATGTAAATCACAGTTTGCATGCTGGGAAATAATTAATAATGAATTTTTGGTTTAAGTTTTGCTTAATTCCTGTAAATAAATTTTAAAAAATATTTCTGTTGACCAAACGGAGATTTGAACTTTAGAAGTCATAGGTTTAGAAAAGATCTTTTAAACAAGATTTTTGCTGATACTGGTTTATGTTCTAGGAACTCTCCTTTAGCTTATGATTTGTCTCATTATTAAGCAAAATGTAAATCTAATTATATGCTGGTTTTGACTGGGGTAGAGTTAACTTGCTTCATGGTAGGTGGTTTTGATTTCTGCTGAAAACAGTGTTGATAATTCAGGGAAGTTTTCGCTGTAGCTGACCAGTGCTTGCACAGAGCCAAGACCTTTTCTGGTTCTCACCCCACCCCACCAGCAAGGAAGCTGGGGGGTTCACAAGAAGCAGGGAGGGGACACAGCCAGATGAGCTGATCCCAACTGACCCCATACCATACAGTATGGCATCATGGCTGGGCTGTAGAGCTGGGGGAAGAATAATGAAGAGAGGTGAGGAGTAAGTCTGGAGTGATGGTGTTTGTCTTCCCAAGTCACCAGTATGTGTGGTGGAGCCATGCTTCCGTGGGGATGGCTGAGCACCTGCCTGCCCGTGGGAAGGGGTGCATGAATTCCTTGTTTTGCTTTGCTTATGTGTGCTGCTTTTGCTTTACCTATTAAACTGTCTTTATGTCAACCCGTGAATTCTATCACTTTTCCAGTGAAGTGAGGAAGTGACTGCGTGGGACTGAGATTACATCTGGAGTTAAACCATGACAAATAGAAATAAAACACTTAATTTAATGTAAAATACCCTAATTAAAGGCATCT
Source organism: Alethe castanea (assembly GCA_024734035.1). Taxonomy (NCBI): domain Eukaryota; kingdom Metazoa; phylum Chordata; class Aves; order Passeriformes; family Muscicapidae; genus Alethe; species Alethe castanea. Next base: position 81,618,234 of record JANRGV010000001.1, on the reverse strand, counting down.
ATAATGAAGCCTGTTTCAAAATGTTAGAAAGAAGACTGGTTTTGTTTAAAAAAACTCTGAAAATCTGTCTTTGAAAATATCGATTTCTTTGCCCTGCGAGATCTGCAGAGATTTTGATGCACAAAATAACATGAAACATTTAAATGCGCAATCTTTTGTGTAAAGAAGTCTTAATACTTTACCTCATTCTTCTGTTTTGCAAAGCCAAAGGATGCACTACAAATGTTTTTAGTTTTTACATTGTCATTGTTTTGAAAAAGTGAAAAAAATGTTTCTTAGGCTTGTGTTTAGGTCTCTTCACAGAGAATCTAAAATTCAGTTAAAATTACACATCACTATTACTTTCCCCTTTATTATTTATGATTAAATTCTTATTTATAATATTTAAGTTTGTCTGGATACATTTTTGGTCACGTGAAGTTCTTCAATAAAGGAAATATCAACTATCACAAGGTTTATAAAAATTTTGGTTCCTATTTTGTTCCACATTTTAAGTTAATATATCTCATCCCTCCATTGCTCTTTAGTTTACTGGAGGAAAAAAACAAAAAAAACCCTCTAAAATCCAAAACCCAGCTTTGTGCTCTCTCCGGTTCTCTCAGGATTTCTTGACTTTTATTGTATTAAACATTGACCTAAACTTAATAAACAAATGGAATTGACAAAAAACCAAAAACAAACCACAAACAAAACTTATGTACCTTGCAGGAAGATAGGGAAAAATGAAAAGTATTATTGGCAAAATTGATTTAGCACTGTAACTCACACCAATATTTATTTCCATTTTCTAACTTTCTTTAAACTTCAGGAACATCAATTTTTCTGTTTTGTATTTGTTTTTTCTGTTGAACTATTTGAAAAGCAACATAGATGTTTTCTGAGATATGTATGTATATGAAATAAAAATGTGTTTAAACACGTTGCTCTTATTTACTCTGTTAATATGATTAGTATAGCTAAAACCATTTATTATATGGTTGTTGCTTGTAAACTCTTGTCTCCTACCAAGGCAAATCCTTAAAAATAATCAAATTGTTTCCTATATCAAGAACTGGAAAGATAAAGAATTCAAAATATCTGTGCAAAAGCCTCCCTTCTCCCCATAGTTTATAGGATTAGAGTATAACCTCCAGGTACTTGATCCTGTCGTATTAAAAAAAAAAATTAAAAATCCAAAATCTTAACAGTCTGCAGACTCAGAGAACCATCACGGAGCTTAAGCAATATTCTCCAAAATTCATTGAGCATAACCCTCTAGTTACAAAGGCCTCAGTGATATGCTTCCCAGAAGACCTTTTCAAACTTTTCCTATTCTTTGCCCTGTTTTTTTTCCTCATTATTACTATCCAGTTTGTAAAAATTGCGGCTTTTGCAATGACGCTTCATGCATAATGCATACGCACCTGATCCTACTGCCCTCCTTACTTTTTGAATCTGCTGTCTAAGCTCAACCAAAGGAGCTTTGACAAAGGAATTGCTTTCTCAAAGTTTCACAAAAAGGTGAATTGACAGCAAAGAGCAGCATTACAGTGATTGTCCCCAAAGATGTGCCTTGTTGTACCCACCAGTGACTTCACTGGAGACGGTACCCATGGAAGTGCCCAGGCCACGTTAGGCACTTAGAGTTTGCACCTTGGATGCTGGAGTTAACAGATTTAAAGCTACCAATCTATAAAAAAATTCTGCTAATTATTGTGCTCAAATGCTTTTGCTTTCCTGTCATTATCCTTCCCTATGTTACTATAGAAGTCCCTGTGTCCTTTAGCAGGTACCTGTGATATAGCACCAGGTGAGCAATGGATCATTTTGTTGCTCTTCTTAAATTAAAGGACCAATGAGGCTTTAAATAAATTCATATACATTTGAAAATGTCATCATTTTAAAAGCTGGGTCAATTATGATCTGTAACATATTGAAAGTTTTATGAATTGCAGATTCCCAAGTGTTCTGTCCTTAGATCTAATTACTGTAGTTGATTACATTCAGGACCTTCTGAAATCACAGAGGCTGGTGATACAGTTTTCTCTCTAGTAAGAAAAGTTACGTGGCTCAAAAATCATAATTTAGGCTTCAGGCTGATAGAGCAGAGCAAAAAAGTCAGAGTAGACAATCTTTGGGCTGGAACTTCAATTAGGAAAAAGACAAACAGAAGGCTTATTAATTGCTGTATTTGCACTAAGGACTGAGACACTCTGGGTGCAAACTGGCACTGCACAAATACTTAACAAATTGGTTGGGTTCCCTAGAACTGTACGTCCTCCAGTGACCAAGAAAGAAGGAAAAGGATGGAAATGAATGGCCTGAAGGCATACAACAGGTATGGGCTGAGAAGTTTATGTAAAACTCCTGCTTCTCTCTCATCTTTTCTTTCCATTTCACCTTTCCCAGTCACCTTTACCTGCCTCTCTTCCCTGGTAGAATATTGACTGCACTGCTGCATAGCTGATATGCAACATCCCTTATATAGGTACAAAAATGTAGGTCATTAATGTAAAAATCTTGGTGCATTGTTTGCCTGTTATCACCAGGCCTTGATGTACTGATATCCTTAGGTCAAGTGTAGCCAGCAGGGTACTCTAGCATCATGGTACTAATATGGTATTAATATGAAATAAATGGAGGTATTCTGTAATTGCAATAATGAATGCAAGCTTGTCATGCTGGTTGAGTTTACTATTTGTTGGAAGAAGATAACAGGGAACAAGACAATGTCCGTTGCTAATCACAGCACTGCTTGAGAGTTATTACAGACAGGATTTGCTAAGAACTGACTTTTCAGATCAGGTCCTTGCCAAATCAGTGAAGAAACTGACAGCCTAGATGCTCACAAAAACTCCCCTGTGACACTACTGACAGTGAATCAGGGACCTAAAACCAGATAGAGCCACAAGTTTCTTCCTTCCCCCACTTGAGGATATTTAACCCCGTAGTCCTACCTTCCCTAACCACCAGACTACTGGCACTTAATTTCTCACTTAATTCTGCTCTGCTTTAAATAGTTTCCTGGAGAAAGACTGACCAAGACGTAGCCATCCTCACTGTCAAGGCAACCAACCTAAGCAGGGAAAGGTGAACAAACCTCTTTTAATGCCCATCTGCAGCTCTGCTCAGAGTTTAGAGACAGATTGGATTCAACATGTGATCCTACGAGTCTTTTCCAAACTCAGCAATTCTGTGATTGTATGTGTTTTCTTCTAATAATTCTCACTTTTATCAGAAAATATTCTGTAAGTGTGACCCAAATAAATTTTCATGTGAACAGGCCTTGTGCTCTAATTTGTCAGTCTCTACTTTGGCATTGCCAAAAACCAAAATTGTTCTTCAACTTGGTTTTAGAGCAGAAGCCATAGACCAAGAACTGACAAAAAAGTCTGGCTAAAAAAAAAAACAAAAGAGAAGGGGCGAAATGGTTGTTGGAGAAATATAAGGATATTAAATCAGCCATGAATTGGTTTGCCTGAATGAACCATTCCTAACTTGGTAATCCTCACAGTGTTAAACTCTTGCCTCTGAAGGCTTTCAAAATGCATCCTTCCTTCCTCTATTATTAAAATTAATGCAGATTTAACATAATTAGTGATTACTAAAGCAGATTCAGGCTGCTGACCCAATGCAGTAATTCCATACAAAGCTATACCTCAGCTTCTGCCTGAGATCAGCAGCAGCAGTAATATCTGTCCCAGAGAAAAGGAAACAATAAAATATCACAGCTTTCTTTTATTTCACTTTAGGCTAAAAATAATTTTGCCATTCCTATCTTTGAAAACAGTCTCAAAACTCCATGCATCAGTTACTGCATCAGTAACTGCTACACATAAAGATCATTCAAGAAAGTAGGATAAATAACCTAGGAGCCTAGGTTATTCCTGAGTGCTAAAGCTGTCATATTATCCGTATTATGCCTGACAGTCCATTAGAGTTTTCATTTTCCTCCTGTATCTTTTGGAATCAATCATTTCCAGTTGTGAGGGTGTTTTGTTTTGGGGTTTATTTGGTTGTTTGTTTGTTGTTTTTTTTTCTTAAATTAAGGAGAGTAACAATCAATATGAGTTGAAGCCACAAAAGGAGATGCCTTTGCCATTACTCCATCAAACTCTAGCTCGGGCCTATGGAGAAATCCTTGCATAGCAGCTTGCAACCACCCTAAGCAGTCATATTTCTCTCTGCAAATTAAATTTCTTTAAAAAGTCTCATTTTATCCTGAGGCTGAAATTCTGTTCCAGTAAATTCTGATCTACAGAGACATCTACTTCCCATTGAAGTTGATGAGAGCTGCAGGTGACCAGTGCCTCTATAGCTCAGACCCTTAGGCTGGATTTCTCCCAGAGTACGAATATGTTATTAATAAGAGCTAGCTTTCTTTGGCTGAAAGCCTCGTGAAAAACACTTTTGTGCTTTAAAAAGAAGTGAGATGGTTGATTATGGCACAAACTCTCAACTCTCCTCTAAAGTTTTTGCCTTAGTTTATTTTAAAACATTTTTTTTTTCAAGCCAAGCCTTAAGTAAGAAGTAAACATAAGAGCAGGCTCCCAGAACTTTTCTACTTTTTTGATTAAACAGAACGGAATGAGATAAATGGAGAAAAAAGCAACTGTCTTCTATCTCCAATGCTGTTTTTTTTTTTTTTTTCTACTTGGGATTAATTCTTCTTTAGAAAGATAGAGGGTATAACTGATTTTGGAAAAGGAAAATATCAAGCACATCTGAGATTTTAAACAAACAGTTCCTGCTACTAAACAAATCCACGGTGATTTGTAGATGGAAGAAAAATCCCTGAAGCAGAGGCAAAAAATCCAGTAGTAGTTCACTGGATCTGTGTCTAGGCTTTTGCTTTGGTACTAATGGGATTTCTTTCATATGTTGACTCAGGCTTTTGATGGAGGTAAGATTTAGTGCAAAAATGTTCACAGCTTCCTTTGCTGCTTTAGTTCATATGTTTGGTTTCGAAGTTTGGTGTTTACATGGCTTTTTAGAGTCTGCATTGCAGAGATCACATCTGTAATTTAATTTCTCATTTTTTTTGTGCTGCTGTGCTCAGATTGTTCAATAGAAGGTGACTCTGTTTTGATATATACCTGACAGAGATCAATTTGCCAGAAAGTCGAGTTCAAATTAAAGAATAACTTTTTGCCCTTATTCTCAGCAACTCAAGATTGCTGAACACACCACAAGACAAAGGAAAATGTGTGGATAGGTGTTACTCTGTTCACTTGCTAGCTGGCATCTGGACAATCATGGGCTCTTAAATTCTTAGAAATGTTTTGTTATTTGTTTGTTGATCTATGGCACATGGGTCCCCCAACCCATCTTCATCTTAAACAGAGGGTTCAGTAGGTTATTTGGGAAGAAACCTCTTTCAGATTATCCATTAAATTCTTGCTTAGGGGGGAGAAATTGAGTATTTTGCTGGTGTGGGGAACCCTCAGTCCCCAGGGTTAATTGTCACAATTGCTGGAAAGGACTGTCAAAGCCAAACAGTCAATTATATCAAGCCTGCAGGAACCTGGTGACAAGCCTCAGGTCAAATCTCTCAGCACAGATAAATACCATATTTTGTCAGTTGCACTAATATTGAGCAAGGGCGGGAAACAAGCAGTAATACAGGCAAAGCTGGAACATCACATCTTGGATTTTTTTGTACTCAGAATAGAACTAGAATAAAGAAACAATTAATTATTTTACCTCTAGTCATCTAAGAGGATTTTGGAAAATAGACATGAAAATGTCACCCCAGAATTTTATATTTTAAATGTTAAAACGAAACCAAATCCCACAAGCCCCACAAAAACCGAAACAAAAATCCTCTGCCTTCCTCTGATCTTACCTTCCCCACACAATAGAGCCTCGCTGGACAGGAAAATAAAAGATGTCTCAACACAGCCTGTAGAATTGCTCTGGCAATGCAGCAAGTGGCCTGCCTGAGAGAAAGGCAGGGAAGTGAGAAGACAGCAGGGAACCAGAGGACAGGTTTGAGCGGGAGGGTTGGACTGGAACACCATCTGCAAACATTCTGTTTGCAAAATCCTTTGATTTTTGACAGGTAAATTAAGATAAAAGTATGGTTAGAAAGTTTAATGAACTAGCCCAATCTTTTGGTGTACTGTCTCTATTTAAAGTTTTCTTTGAGACCATCGCACCATGAAAGGCAGAATATGGAAGGATGTGTTCAAGAGGAAGAATACATCTGAGAAAAAAATTCTGTGGTGTTTCTGGATCACTGGTGTATAAAAAGTAAAGTGATTTTCAATTCTTTTTAAGAAGTTGGAACTTGGATTTTGATCAAATTAAATAATTCATATTAAATTTTGTTTGATGGTGAAGAGCTACACAGCATTGCAGAGTATCTGGTTTCCATTCTCAGAAGCCACACATCAGTAACACTCTCAGTGCTGCATTTTCTTATTGTCCAGACTCACATCTATGGTTTATAGATATCAAAATTCTGTTTCCCTAACAAGAATTATTTACTTAAGTGTGGAGAGAGAAATTCATGAATCAAAGTTCACCCAATGGGACTGACTCACTTGCAACTTATATGGACAGTAAAGGATAAACATGAAGATTTCCTGCATCCTGTGCAATTGCCACAACCCCTGAGGGAAAGTTATTTTAATGCCACCCAAATACCTCCTGATGAAAATCCCAGTGAAGCAGCTACAATTCCATGGCTGTATTCAGTCTGACTCAATCAATCAGAACCGTTTGACAAAACATCTCATTAAAAAGTCTTCATCCAGCAGAGTGCAGAACTCTATTGCAAGGCTTTCATTTGTGGCAGAAAAGAATTTCCTCAGTTTCTTGTTCAAGACAGACTTTTTCTCCTTCACTGAGCATTCTTCTCCGAGTGTCTGGGCTTAGCTGCAATGCTGATTTTATTCAACTGCTTCACCAGATTTATTCCTGTGTGTGTATAAGGTAAGAATAAATGAAACTTCCCATCTTTCCCATTTTATGCCACACACCCTTTTCCTGCACAGTGTCCCAAATATAGGTATGACCCAAGAGTGCATGAATGTTCTTGGTACTGACCATAACAGGACAACCCCCCCAGTATATTCTATTCCTTGATTCCTCTCACTGGAAAATAATATATTATAGTTTTGTAGTTGGAATAGAAGCATAGGCATCTTTTTGAAACAAACTACATGAGAAATCCTTGGAGGAAATGCGGCCATAATAGAGAAGCTAATTTAATTATTTCTGTCTGTTCACTGTGAAAGAATCTTTTTCTTACAGGGGCACATCAGAGGTTGTATCTCAAACTAATCTTTGTTTCAGTACAAAATTGATATAAAGTACAGGGACTATTTCTCAGGATCCAGCCAAGAGTTTTAGCCTAGTACTGAACTTAACCAGCAATGTGCAGTTTCTCATGTCAGTCTTCATATCAGGAGATTGTGATGCTAACTCTAAGGGTTTCATGGAGTCTCAGAGATACCACATTCCAGAAAAGACTGACATGATGTGAAAATCTGTAGAAGAAAATCTGAACAATGTACTGGCTAAACCAATACTGAAGAATAAAAATAGGCATATAAGAAAAATAATACACCATGGGAGAGTCAAGCAGGGTATTTATGCCCCACAAATCTCTTGGCATTGTTTGAAGAAACTGTGAAGAATGTAGATGAATATGATCCAGCTAGTGACACTAATCTGGAGGGGTGAAGGCTTTCAAAGTCTTTTCCAAAAGACTTTAACTGACATGGGTAAAAAGGAAGGCATTCTCATGAACTAATAATGGACTAAAGCAGAAGAACAAAAAAAAGCATGAATAAAGCATTAGTTTTCAAAATGAAAAGAAATAGATATTTATGCTGGGGTATCTTCACTCTAGTGTATTCAAAAGGGATCTAGAAAGTGAGTGAATGCAAAGAAAATGGTGTGAAGGGTAAAAAGAGAAGCTGATTGAAAACCATTGCAGAGGATTTCTTATAATAAAAAAAAAGATTACCAATAAAAAAGAATAAATTCTATTTTAGTAAAGAAAAGTAATGAGGGGAAAAAAATCTAGAAAATCCCTAATGATGAGCTGTAAAGCAGCTGCTACCACTCAGGAAAGAGATTTTGGAGTTATAATCGCTAGATCTAAGGCAATATCAGGTTGATGCTAGTCAAGCAGGGACTAGGATGTTAGGCATCCAGTTGGAAAGTCTGGAGAACTGCCATACATGCAATTTTGATTCCCATCATCTCCTAATGAATACAGTTGACTGAGGAAAGGAACAGAAAAATGTTACAAACAGGAACCATCTGCTCAACCAACAAGGAGACGCTGTACATACCAAGACTCCTCAACTTATAAAAGACATGACTCTATGAAAACAGGTAGTCAGGAAAGACGTAAAGAAGCTGAATATAGAATGATGATTCAATTTTGTCTTAATGTCAGAACTAGGAGGAAGCAAATGAACACATATTTTGACCATGCTTGCCATACTGAACAGTGGAATTGATTGTCTAAAGCTCTTGCGGATGGAAATGGCTTCAGGAAGCAAACTCGCTTGGACAGATGCACAATTATAAAGTGTGCTGGCTCTACTCTCCCTTTGTTGCTAACTGGTGTCCCTTTTCAGAGGGAAAATATCCAACTTTGGAGTTTTAATCTAGAACACAACAGCTGATTTTGCAAGTTTTTAAAGCACTGTCCAGGAGTTGTGCATCCTCATCTTCAGAAGATGAGTGAGGTGGTCCAAGAATTATTCTACATGTTCTGAACTTTTTTCCCCAGAAGTACCTAGTTCCTCTAAAGTTACTCTTATGTTCAAAGTGGTGGGAGACTTCTGGTTCCAATGCAATTTCTGGCAAAATGCAGTACTTCACCTCTAATTTTCTTCAATGTATGGTCTTGTCATACTTCCCACCATCAATGATTTTTAGGATTGTCTCAGACAGACTTACAGCATTCAGCCATGTAGTAATGTCTATCATTGTGCTGGGAGAAAAGGGTGAAAACTGAAATATTTTTCAAGGAGGAGAGAATAGTTTCATTCAAAGTGTTATGAATAAATTCTTCAGAAAATTTTTTTACCCCACTCTGGCTCCTGTCCCTACTGCCATCCCCGCTCCCGCTGCTGTCCCTGCTGCCATCCCCAATCCCGTTCCTGCCCCCGCTCCTGTCCCCGCGGGACTGCTGCTGTCTCCGGTCCCGTCCCCAGTCCTGTTCTGTCCCCGCTCCTGTCCCTGCTATTGTCCCCAATGCTGTCCCCACTCCCCCGGGGGGAAGAGGGTGGCACTGCCCGTGGCTCCAGCACCGCACTGGGGATCCCGGGCAGGGCGGGTAGTTTCTCAGGAATGAAAATTCTAGGGGACATCCCCCTGAGGAAGTTTTACAGCGGTTAGAGTTGTATGTTTTTCTTAAATGTTCCCAGCTGTCTGTAATGTTAATTGTTGATGTTAAGTTCTTGGCCTGACCCTGTTTTTAGCCCCCAGTTGTCTTACCCCATATCCCTTCCCCTTCTCGTCGGGTTATGCCCTCGCTGCTTCCCTAAAATGGCGACTGTGACCAAGGAGGAGGAGTGACGTCAGTGGAGTACATGCAAATGAAGAAAGACGCAGAGAATGCTGGGACACAATTCCGAGATGCAACCCCTAAAATAATGAGCCCAAATAGCATCTAAGACTAAAAATGGTGTTCCCCAGTCCGGAAAAGTAACAGAGAAGGCAAAGTCACCATCTGGAGCTGCTTCATGTTGTCGCCGTGACCTAAGAGCACTCTACCACCACCTCCCCCTAACAACAAGCCTCATCAATCTTTCTAGGGACCCGTGAGGGTGAAAGACACGGTTGTGCTTGTGAAGACCCAGCTGAACTCCTCTGTGTCGCCTTTTGGGAGCAGCAGTGGTGTGTGCAACCCTTTGAGTTCTCCACCCAGAGCTGACCTCAAATAAAGGCCTTATGAAAGGAGCAGGTCTACTGACCTATTTATTTCACAAAGTGATCTTGCAGCTGGGAATGCTAAAGATGTCAGTATGGGAAAACTCCATTTATTATGCCTAGTGTTGCCTGTTTTTAGAGGAAGAATTCCCGTGGAGAGGTGACACACAACACACTCTCAGACATGCCCAAAGCCTCTTGCTCCAGTGAGGCAGGCAGTGAACCCCAGCCTCTGTAGGATGAACTGAGCCAAACAGAGCCCGTGTCCCTGTGTGTCTGTGCCACCCAGCGTTACTAATGAGGTGAACAGATAAATCTGCCCTTTGCATTTCAGCCACACTTTGGTGGTTGCCCTTGGTTACTGTACATGTCAGTTCACACATTCTGCAATTTTTCTAACCATTTTTGAAAGACTTCTGACCAACTTTGGCCTAGCTAAATCTGGAGAGAGATTATGTTAAATCTCCAAGAAGAAGAATGATATGCCTTTTAGGACTGTTTTCCCTAAACATAGGAAAGAAAAAACCCAAAATGAAGTGGAGCAAAAAAATACAGTTAAAACATTAAAGAGTCAGGAGACTTTAGTAGTTCAGAATCATTGCATATTAAAATTCCGTATCTAGATGCAATCAATGTATATTAAATGTGTTACGTAAGGTGTAATTGGCGACTCAACCAGGACAGTGATAAGGACTGCATAGTGCTGAAAAACATGTATAGAATATTCAATAGTAGTAGAATTCAATTATTCTCAGTGGTAATTATTTGGATATATTTTAGAAGAAAAAGTTATGGAGAGACTTAAATTTTTGACATGACAATGGCGTTATGTTAGACTGTTGGACCAATAAGAATTTACAGAGGCAAAATTTAATCCCAAGCAACAAAGAACCTGGTAAATGTGTATCTGACAATGATCCACCCTGTTGCCATAGTTAAAAAACCAAAATATCCTCTACATAATATTTAGATACAAAAAAGGGAACCTTTTTTGAAAAAAAACCATAAAAATATATGAGACAGGAAAGGATAAAATACTTTTTGCTGTCAGGAGAACTGTTTAGAGACCCCTTTTTGATGGGCCAGACTAAATCAAGATTATGTCTCAAGAAGAAATTACTAGAAGGACAAAAAAAAGATGGCATACTTTTAACAGCAAAGTAAACGAGGTTAACAGAATTAGTAGATGATGTCTGAAAATGTGTTCAAATGGAGGGAATATGAAACTGATGGTATAAGGATAGAACTTCAATAAAATCTAAACTAAATTCTATTCAATACAGAATGTTTTATAGGGATATATTAACAAAATGTATTTATATATTATACATACACAGAGGTGTTATGAAATATGAAAATACAAAACCATTACGTTAAAAGTAAGCCTAGAACAGGGCAAACCAAAAAAAGGATTTTTGAGGAACACTTGAGAAAACAATTCAAATCTCCAAAGATGTTTTTCAAAACACTGGAAAAAAGAAAACTATTAAAATGCCAAACAGAATATGAGATACAATGGCAGTAGTTAGGGGGCAAATGACATTAGGCAGATTTCTGTGCCAGAATCCTTCTTTACAGGATGCTAATTTATGAAACTATGGCTAAACTGAAGCATCAGCAAAGCAGCCTTTGAAATGAATATATAAAATTCTTATCAGAATTAATTCAGAAAAGAGTTCTAGGATTTCTGACAGAATTCCATGAATTCTAAAAGAATTTAGATGTGAAATTGCTAGAAGTATTGTGTTCAGTATTACACTTATGTTGGATAGAAGATATTTTAGAATGCCAGTTACATATTTTTTAAAAGGCATCCAAAAGTACTTATGGATCAGCAATTTTGATATTTCTGACATTTAAATTATGTGAGGTCTTAATGTGTATATGGATGTATAAACAGATATGTTCTAATGAGGAATAAATCATGCCTCACAAATTTCTTAAAATTCTAAAAAAAAAAAAATAAAAGTCCATGGAAATATTGTAAAGAATAATCCAGCTAGTGAAGTAGACTAAATTGCAGATTTCCATAAAAGCTTAGATAAAGTTCTTTACCAGAAGGTGCTAAAAAATAAAGTGTGGTACAGGAGAAAGATCTGCTTGTGTATAGGAAATCAGCTAAAAGGCAGGAAACAACATAGACAGACAGGAGTGGAAGCATTCCCTAAGGCCAACTTCTCTTTTTCACCATAATATGAGAAATCTAGAGGAGAAGTGAAAAAAAGAGTGACAAAATTTCATATAATGTGACAAGCAACATTTAAACAAAGGGCAAACAACTGATGGGTTGAACTTGGGGTATATTATCACTTAAGAAAGACTCCTGAGGCACTGTTGGTAGATATTCAAAGTCTGCTCTACAAAGCTCACTGGCAGTCAAAAACAGAAGATAAAAATTAGGAACTGTTAGGAAGAAAGAGAAAACAGAGACCATCATTATGACACAGCACAAATTCATACACGAGATATCATTATGTACAAAAAGTACCTATAAAGATAAACATAAATGTAAAATTAGAGTTATTGAATGATTTATATATCAGATAAAATTAATATCAAAGGCCACAACAGTTTAAAAGAGAAATTACTTTTGGACACAGGGAGCAAGAGGAAACAGAAATCTTTTGGATAACCCAGACAAATCAAAGGCCTCGGCAATCAGCAACCATATATAATATGGTTAGGTGCAGATTCTGCCCCTGGCACGGGACAACCCTGGAAGAATGTACAGACTGGGGAATGAGATGCTGGGAAGCAGTGCCATGGAAAGGGACCTGGGGGTCCCGGTCAATGGCAAGTTGACCATGAGCCAGCAGTGCCCTGGCAGCCAGGAGGACCAGCCCTGTCCTGGGGGGCATCAGGGACAGCATCACAGCCAGGCAAGGGAGGGAATTGTCCTGCTCTGCTCTGAGCTGGGGCAGCCTCACCTCCAGTGCTGGGGGCAGTTCTGGGTGCCATAATATAAAAGAGACATTAAACTATTGGAGAGCATCCAAAGGAGGGCAACAAAGATGGTGAAGGGTCTGGAGGGGAAGCTGTGTGAGGAGCAGCTGAGGTCACTTGGTCTAGTCAGCCTGGAGGAGACTGAAGGGAAGACAGTTACAGCTCCCCATGAGGGGAAGAAAAGGGGCAGGCACTGATCTCTGCTCTTTGCTGACCACTGACAGGATCTGAGAGAATGGCCTGAAGTTGTGTCAGGGGAGGTTTAGGTTGGATATTAGAAAAGGCTTTTCACCCAGAGAGTGTTTGGGCACTGAAACAGGCTCCAGAGGGAAGTGGTCACAGCACCAAGGCTGAGAGAGTTCAAGAAGTGTTTGGACAACACTCTCAGGTACATGGTGTGATTATTAAGGTATCCTGTGCAGGGCCAGGAGTTGGACTTCAATGATTTTTGTGGGTCCTTTCAGCTCAGCTTATTCTGTCATTCTCTGATTCTGTGAACTGAGAAACTAAATGAGGATGGACTTGGGGGAAAAATTTTTCAGCACTTGTTGTGCCATAGAAAGTAAGG
>JANRGV010000001.1:81569141-81604747 GCA_024734035.1 Alethe castanea | reverse complement strand
TGTCAGTCTCTGATTCTATGAACTGAGAAACTAAATGAGGATGGACTTAGGGGAACAATATTTCAGCACTTGTTGTGCTATAGAAAGTAAGGGTACCCAATGAAAAGTTAAGTTTAAAACAAATCTAACCCAGTATTTTTAAATATTATACATACTTGAATAGTGGGATTTTTTTTCTTTTTTTCTGGTTTTCTTTTCTTTCCTTTTTTATTTTTTTTGGTGTTTTTTTGTTTTTTTGGTTTTTTTTGTTTTCCTTTGTTTTGTTTTTAAATCACAGTATTGTCTTTAAAGAGCAGTTAAAAATTATGAAAGTTATGTCAGAGACTATTAAATAGGATGGTTGGTCCTGATGCAACCTTTGGTTCAGGGTGTCTCTAAACTACAGACTGCCAAGAGCAAGAGTCAACACCATGAAAACTTTATTCCATTTTTGGCCTGTTTCTACATTTTCCCCCTAGCAATCTTTTATGTGTGAGTGTAAGAGAAATAAAAACAAAACTAGAAATTGACTTCTGGCAGTTCTCTTAGGTAAACCTGTCTTGTGGATTTTGGGATTACATGTAGTCTCTCATTTGCTGCACGTTTGTTTTTTAATTTTATTTATTAACACATTTTCTTCAGTTTTCATAGATTCAATGAAGCTGGATGCCAGCTTAATTGAAAATTTAAAAAAACAACAGAAGTTCCTTCTGCTTCCTTTTCCTAACTTTGAACTTCTGGATTTTACTGATGTTTTTATTAGAAAATGATAGCTCTAGACCATCATTCTCTAAAAGGACACTGGCAACGTGTATTAAATAGTTTTAATTCCCTCTAACTATTCCCCATAGCCCAAAACATTTTCTGTGATCCTAGGAAACACCATTTCTTTCCTCATTGATTTTTTCTTTACTATAAAACAAAGCATTGATTTTCCTCCTTCTGTCTTGTGTTTCTAATGGTACGTAAATTAACAGGGTTCATTTGTATGCCACCTTACCAGGACTCCTTGTCAGAGCAGCATCGCCAATAATAGAATGTAGGACCCTCCACTTAATCAGCAACCTGATAAATGCTGCGCCAGTTGACAAGAACAATGGTTGGATTTGGTCTTCCTCTATGCCCTTGAGCATGACGCTTTATCTAGCCTACCTTTTAATTCTATGTGTACAGCATAGGGAAACTGTTTATTTATGCCATACATGTTTGAAAATGATTCAGACCCATTAGTAAATGTTACATGGGCCCAAACACCTCTCACAGAGGCTGAACACACAATCTCATTATTTGGATTCAGAAGAATGAACATATCACAGTTTCACTGGCACAGCCTCTCTTGTTGCTGCAGTAATCAATACATTCTTGAAGCTGTACTATTCATCCTCTCTTGCTGAAAAGTCTTCTGCTTTACAGGTGCTATTCAGCATCACTAAATAAAATTTGATTTTACAGAATAAGAGCTCACAAAGAATTTGTTACCACTTGGTTTGATTCTTATGAATTTCTTACAGCTTCCTTGCTGTGTAACAGCTGCTAGATAGACCAACATTGCCATTATGCCTTTCTAGATGGACTCATGGCTTATTATATACTCATGGCCTCTTTGCTTAACATTTCTGTGACTCTCCAATACAAAGTAATGCTTAACTAGCATTTATTCATTTGCTCCATTATCTTTACCTGGAGCATGTTGAGGTTTTTTAAAGAGCTTTTTGTTTGTTTTGGTTTGGCTTTTGTTCCCCCTCTTCCTTAATTTACAGTGGTGCTGATGTATCCAGATGCAAAGCAAGCCAAAAGAACACAAATGTGAGGGGTTTTGAAACGGTTGTAAAGGCTACCCATGGCTCAGGCATTTGGCAACAAAATAAGGGCGTTTTATATCTCAGGACAGTGTTCCTCAAACAAGCAAGTCAGAACTGAGAGGTGGAAGAAACACTGGCAATAAAAAAAAAGTTCTGTTCCTGTCAGTACTCACTGTGCCAAAAGAAAACATCTGCGGAGCTGGATTTGCCCCCAGCCAGCGCTTGGACTCTGAATGAAGACCTAGTGTTGTAGTATTCATTCATTCAGCACAACTCAAAGCCACACGGGAAGTGCATGAAGAAATAAAATCTGTTGACCGTGGCATTGGAGATCTCCCCTTTTAAATGCCTAGTTTCTTTGCTGAGGGAAGACAGGTGTAGAACTGCACGGTCTGGTTATAACAGCACTTGGAAATACGTTGGCAAACAAGACTTTGTCAAGCGCCACTGGCCTGAAAATGTTCCTAAGCAAAATGCCAAGACCAGATTTTACAGACAAGTCTCCAGTAAATAACTTACTTAAAATTATCTTTTCTTAAAGTTAAATATTTCTAGAGCTGCGTTTTCCTTATGCTTATGTTGTGCAATACTGCCATGGCTGATGTTCCTAAGTGTAGGGGTGAGAAGAGGATCCCATCCCTATGGATGATATCTGAAGATAATTAAATGCTCTATGTGATCGAAGAAAGCTTGTTATTATTTTTCTGTCATTAAATTATGTATCAATTAAAAAAGTAAAATGTTTAAGTGAGTATAACAAAGTGAACCACATAGAATAAATCAGTGTTAGAAGTAAACTGGTCCATTCAGGCAAATTTGCAACACAATGAATTTTGTACATCCAGGTAGTAGCTTGTTTCAAAGACAACTTTCCCAGTAAAATCGAGCATCAGGAGAAATGAGTACCACACAGTAGAAAAATACAGTGTAAGTGAATCATTCATACTTGCCAGTATTTGCTGATTCTTGGAATGTCTTCTGACCCTGAAATATGCTCTTAAAGAAATGAAGTCTGCAAATCTGCACTCTGATTGACAGGCAGCACATTATCTTTTTTTTCTAAGCAAGAAACAAAACGCTTAGCACTCATTAGCCACAAACACTTATTAAACAGGTAATGAAAAAAGGCAGACCTAGAAGTGAAAGAACCTAACTTACACACAAGTGTGATTTTCAGCAGTACCTGCCAAAAAAGATGTGCGTGGGGTGCAATTCTCCTCAGGATGAGAACTATTCCATTGGAAAACTGTTTATTTATTTAATTTCTTATGCTTGATACTGAACAGGGAAACTTTTACAGACCTCTTAATTTTTCAACCGTTGATTCAAACGGATCAAAAAGCTCTATTGATAAACTGTTATGAAAGAGGTTGGAGATTTTCCTCACAGTAATTAGAATTAAATAAACCACCATTCACATAAACCATCACTGATATTAACTGGCATCCCTAATTCTATTGCTAGCAAAGCTGGTAGGAACACAAATGGCACCACAAGCTGAACAATGTTCACATTTTGTATACCTCAGCTTCATCCAGCCAGTAGAACAGCAGGGGAGCCATGTAGGTATGCTGATCTGTTATGCAGTTTAAAAGGATTTTTCCGTATTAGTCTGAAATGCTGTACCAAGACTAAATTTCTAGCAATATTTAATTAAAGGGAAGCCATTTATGACAGCTTTGTTAATGGGCCATGAAGCATCTCTTACAAGTGACTCTGACAGCTGGGGTAAGCCTTAGGTTTCCCAATGTTTGTAGCTACATAGAAAGCAGCTGCGTTGATGAAATCTCTCAGCTACAAATAGTGAAATTGTTTGAAAATACCACTTTGTGCCCGCGATGAACAAAGAAACAGATATTTACCTGTTCGCAGCAGCGAATCAAACACATCTCAGGATAGCAGTGTACAACCTAGATAGATAGTTGGGGGTGTAATATTAAAATGACAGTGGAAAAAAAGCAGATGAGTAAAGAAAGATATATTCCACAGGTCAGCAAGCTTACCTAAGGAAGTCTCAGTCCTGGGAGTGGAGACAGTTCAGGCTAAATAATTTGTTCTGATCTCTCCACAGCAAGAAGAGTTTTCCCCCTTTCATACTATGGATAAACAACAAACAATCACAACTTCAGTCTGGTTAAAATTGAAAGCAGTCAATTCATTTGAAATGAATGAAGTCCACTTGCAGCAAACTTCCTGGGCTAAAGTGAGAGAATGACGTAACAGAGAGAAAGGATCAGATTAATATGGTAGAACTTTGTAATAAAAGCAAAGAAGCCAGCAGCTGGGGAGCCGGGCTGCGAAGAAGAGAAAGATCAACACTTTCTCATCTGAAGGAAAAAAAAAAGAAAAGAAAGGGGAAAAAAAAAAAGTTACATAACACACTGCAGCAGCTTTGATTTTTTCCTCTTCCTGGCCAGAAAATCCCTATGGGGAGAAAAAAATCATAGTGAGCTTCATCCTACTGTCCACAGGTAGGCAGAACAACAGGGCTCTGAAACTGAGATCAGGTCATTAAAATAGGGCATGAATACTTGTGCATTCCTCTCTGCCTTGGAGGCTGCACAACTCAGAGAGCACTGAGTTTAAACTCCAGTCATCTCCCTGGGGTTATCTCATGTAAAACAGATCACTCTAAAACTCTGTAATTTTTGATACCTGTCTCTCAGGTCCTACAATCATAGTTTCCAAATTTAAGTTTGCATGAAATACTCAAACAGCCCCATGACTGCTGTCTGCTGGGCACGGTCAGAACTGTTTCCTTGTTGCTATTTGCAGGGACATTTGAACATCTTCATACCTTTTTTTCACTTTGATTTTGTGTAAAGGGGTCAAAGCAAAGCTGCAGATTAGCATGGGATCTCTAACAGAATGGTGTCTCCTTGAATTAGGTAGAGTGCATGTATTTGCATTAATGTTCAGTATAAAAGGCACATGTCTTGCTATGTGAATGTGTTTGCAAAATGAAATAACTTCCATCTGACTGACAAACTCTATCCCAACAAAAGTGTTCTGAATAATCTATTACATAAAAGGAAACAAAAGTGCAGCATACAAAAAGTGATGTATTTAAAGCTTGTTCATTTAAGAGACATTGGAACAAGAGCAGACATCTAATACTCTAGCTTTATACCCAGTCAAAGGCATTTGTGCTTTACTGGCAGTAAACAATTTCAGGATGCTTTTGAAATGTCATTGATCTTGGTTTGTACTGCTCAGAACTGCAGCTGTCTTTTACTGCTTAGCTGGTGCTGGGTGCTTGACTTAATTCACTTGCATTTTCATTTCAGATGCCCACCTTGTGAGTTCACTGGGTAGAAATTGTGAAGATACCATGCATGCAAAAGCAAATTACAGCCATTCACCAGCAAGTCTTGAAGCAGACTAACAAAATGTTATTTTCCTCGCATATTCAGACTAAAATTTTCCATAATAGTGGGATGTTATCCTTTACTGAGCTTTAGGTTAAGGACAATGGATTTTACAATATAGTGTGTCCTGCTTCTGATAGCCTTAGAAGTCTCTGGGGAAATGCTTATTTCCCTGATGTTTGTGATGGGTGCTCAGTCAGGAAGCTCAGAAGAAAAGAAGAAATTAAATAATTACCAAAATAAGCCCAACTAGACAATAATTTTATTATTTGCAGGCTTCAGCTCCCCTGATAAAGCATGCAACAGCAAGGCTAGGGATTTCTAATTGGTGGCCTGATGTGTGCCTGTTGCAGCAAACAGCAAAGCTGCCCTTCATTCATTTTTCAGTGCATAGAGATACTAAATAATACCCTTTTCTTTACTTGGTAAAATTTCCAGCTATCAAGTAGAAAATCCCTTGAGTTTCAATAA
Source organism: Alethe castanea (assembly GCA_024734035.1). Classification (NCBI taxonomy): domain Eukaryota; kingdom Metazoa; phylum Chordata; class Aves; order Passeriformes; family Muscicapidae; genus Alethe; species Alethe castanea. The sequence goes on along the minus strand of JANRGV010000001.1, from coordinate 81,599,127 downwards.
TTTCTCTATGCTTCTTGCATTCTCAAGTCCAAAAATATCACAATTTCAGCCACTGGATGGCAAAAGGAAGAGTTAGTATTTCCTTTTGGTTAAAAAAAAAAAAAAGAGCCTCTTTTTGAGCAGCATCACCAACAACTCACAGCTTGAAGCCCAACCCTCATAAAGGTAAACATTTTCATTTCTGCAGAAGACCAATTTTTGACTTGAGAATTAGGATTTTGTGAGAATTGCTTGTTAATGATGCACAAGAGATCAATACAGCCCCTTCTGCAACATATTTTGAAAGCATATGGCTTCCAAAAAGCTGATGACTGTTTAGTACCCAAATCCAAGTGCTTTCTTCCCCAAGGAAATATTCAACTTCTTTAGCTTTCTTTGAAGGTACCCTTCCTGTGCTAGACACATATGTGTGACTTGCCTGTGTTTTGTGCTGCTCCTCTCTCTCCTCATTACAGCTGACACAGCCCAAGACTCAGAGGTGGATGTTCCAAAGCCATATGCTCATTTCCTGAGAACTCAGTGAAATGCGAGGACTTGGGGATTGTGTGTGTGAACCAAAACATTGTTGTTCTTCTCCCCAAAAAACCCCAAACAGCCCAGCACTTCAGGCCATATGCAGCATATGAGTTGGCAACCAAAGTTGTGTTTGGCAAGATTTCTATGGATGCGACTTAAAATAAAACCAGAATAAAAGCACAACCTCAGCAGGCAAAGTTTTACACACAGCCTGGTTGCACAATCTGCCATAGAGGAACATATACCCTGAAGAAATTTTTATATATTTATTCTCTTTCAAATCATCTTCCTTTCTGAAATAGATATTAACCCTGCATAATCTTGTTCTCTACAGAGAAGTGAATCTCAATTTCTTTTACATCAAAGTCCCCCAGATCTGCCACACAAATCCTGCAGAAAGAGGTCAAAGGAGCCTCTGCTTTGTAGAAAAAATTGCTCTCCTGATGTCTAGCCAAAGGTTTGTCAAATGGAAACACAGAGAAATTATTTTCCTTGTCATCAGGGCTCGGAAGTCACTAAGGGAGAAGTGGTTTTTACCTTTTCTTTCTCTGCTGGGCAGAGGGCAGACAGTAAGCTGTGCTTCTTTCATCAGCACTGCTCTGTGGTGTAGGTCACAGAGCTTTTGGTACAGGCTGCATCTCCCTCTCTGCACTTGCAGGACAGCCTGCCTGCAATGTGTGGCAAAAGCATAAATCTCTCCTCTGCTGCCATCGCAGCAAGGTTATCAGATTTGCTCTTCCAGGAATCCCAGTTTGCCTTTATATTTTTAGTCTATCTGTCGTAGGCTACAAAACCAAGCAGACTGACCAGCATCTCCTTGATATGAGGAGTGGGAGGGTGCCAAGGATGTCCTTGTATGGCTTGGGGACTAGGGCTAGAGGAGCAGAAAAAAGCACTGCTTAACTCCTGGCTCCCAGCACAGCAAAGAGTGTACATGAGGAAATCAGAAGACATCCATTTCTGTACATGAAAGAATCCCTGTGTTCAGTAAACAAAAAGCACTGTGAAAAGCAGAGTCTTTCTGACAAAAGGAAAGGAAAAATAACAAGTAATCTTTAAAACTGTGTGTGTATATATATGTTTCTAGTGCATCTATTAGCAATAATTGTGTATGTAGAAATCTCTATTATATGTGCAGATTTGTATAGAAATATTAAAAATCTGCGCATATAATAGAGATTTCCACGTACATAAATATTATGAATACATGCATTAGAGACATATATATATACACACACACAATTTAAAGATTAATTATTAGGAGACTTCATTTCTTTAGACATACTAAATATTCTTTCTCTAACAAGTACTTTTGTGCAGGAGAAAGTTTTAAATAATGCAAATGAATAAATATGTCCCAATTCCAAACAAATACAAGACTTGGAAATTATTCTATTCAAAACTAGCCATGTTGTGGCTGAATTTATGTATGTAGATTGGCATCTATGTAATCTTTTTAAGAAAATAATTGACTGTGATTACATCTATACTCCATCATCTATTACAGGAACAATGAGATAGATGACATTTGAAGTGGTTAAAGAAAGCACAGTACAGCTATTTTATCCCCTGATACAATGTATGTTAGCAAATGTCTTTCAGGACTTCCCAGTCAAAATTTCATTAAAATCCAGAAGTTTTTAAAAATTTCCTAGAGACAATTGAGCTCCTCTGGTTCTTCAGCATGTGCTCTCAGACTTTGCAAGAAATTAGAATAAAGGATTTCTGTCTCAGCAGCTGCAAGCTCAGAGCACATGTGTATTTCCTGACTGTTCAGCAGTGTTCAGTGCATGAATCATTGAATCACAGAATCATTAAGGTTGGAAAAAAACTCTAAGATCATTGAGTCCGGCTATTAACCCAACACCACTGTGTTTACACTGAACCCTGTCCCCAAGTATCACATCCACAAGTGTTTGGACACTATTCCAATGCATAACCACCCTTTCAGGGGACAATTTTTTCCTACTATCTAATCTAAATCTCCCCTGGTATAACTCGAGGGCATGTCCTATACCTTGAGCACAGTGCTCCTTCAGCTGTCCCTGCTTTACTTCTCCCCTTCCATAGATCCTCATAATGATCCCCAGGCAATAAGGAACCATAGCTCTGCGTCCAAGGGAGAAAGTTTTCCCTCATGGGGCTTTCTACCTAGGAAACAAAGCTACCTGATATTTCTAGTAATGACTTCACATCAGACAATCCACAGCGTAAAATATCTTCCTGCAAAGGCGTGTACCATGGGACTAAGGGAGGTCTAAGTTGAGACTTTAAAATGCTGTTTGTTTAGCTGGTCCTGCCTGGTGACATCAGGGCAGCAATTTTGCATGTGTTCAAAAAATGAAGAAGAAAAGGACATTTATGGATGTTTGGTCCATAACTGTCTCTGGGGCGATCTGGCGAGGAACAGAGCTATCAGTTATATTTATCTTGTTGCTTCATTTTGTGATTGAAATTTTATGAACAAATGGTTGATTCTGAGTAGCAATTGTGTGTAATAAAAAAGGATACCAGTTTTAATTGAGGCCACTGATCTGCTAGATCACCTGGAAGAACCTGCTTAGAGCTCATCATACTGCCATACCTTCAGCAGTAATCAGTCGTCATTAGGTAGTCTCTAATGACTATTGACAGAATACAAAGAGGAGACAAATTCAAACACAATAAGCTATTAATTTTCAAGGGCTGTGGTATTATCGAGACCTTTAAGTGAATGATAAAAAATAGGTTTATCTGGTAACTCCAAATATATCACACTTTATTTATTTAGAGGCTGAGGTCCTTTATATATGCACACTCAAAGGGGAACTCAACACTACAGAGCAACGCCAAGGTAATGAGTTGCTGCAGGATGCAGTGCCTAAGGCTAACAGGGCTAGGTAGTTCTGAAACTTATGCACAAGCCTCAGCTCTTGGGCTGTGCAGCTTGGATGCTCTGAGCTGCAAGAGCTCCTGCTCTACCATCCCAGGGATGCATGTCCTTCTTCAAATAATTCCTCCTTGTCCCCTCCCCACTCCTCCTGAGCTGGAAGTGAGCTGCACCACACTGCACCAATACCATAGCAGAGAACAACTCCTTCACTTGGGCCTAGCCTGCAAGGAATGAGGGAAGGAAGGAGAATTTATCCTGATGATGCTGTGAACCAGGGAAGCAAGCCAAGGTTTAAAGCAACAGCTGTCATGGCTGACCTGCCAGCCCAGAGCATCCATCTGTGACTGACCAGCTGCCATGTACCCTGAGAACATGAACACAAAAACATGCTTCCCTACTTCTGCTATGCTGGATCTTTCTCTGTTGTGTCTGTTTTGTCAAATGTGAGAAAATTATCTCTGTTCTCACAGCACTCAACTTGTAAAGTCAATAACCCGGCCTTTTTGCCAGCTTTACTTTACAGCCTAGGAGACTGTCTGGCAGCCTCTTTGGACTGAAGGAGCTTGCATAAGCTTCAGTAGCTGGTCTTGCATTACTACTCAGCTCCAGTTTCAGAATGAATTGTGACTTGATTTTGGTTTTGCCTTTCTTGTGCATTGTACTTTAAATAGTTCCAAAAGGAAATGTGTGTTTTATATCATCTTCTGGTAGAAAAAGTAAATTGAAAAATTTATACTCAAAGGCTGAACCTTGTTGATTAATATTTTAGGAGAAAAACAGGATTTTACAATTTGAGCTCTCTATGTCTTTTTCCTTGGAATTAATTCCTAATTAGTTTCTACAGTATCAAGGAACTGTTATGGAAGATGAAGTTTCAACGTGCAGAAAATATGGGAACTAGTTATATGAAAAATAAACACCACTTACCAGAAGCACTTTAGCAGCCATTAACTCTCTCTTCCCCCTTTGCAATTTGAGTTTCAGTAGGTAAACATCTACTTGCCATATCATTTCCCTTTTGCCTTGTCTGATGATGTCTGCTATCGTGTCTCCACCAGGAGGTAATTCCTGCACAGCTACTCAGGAAAGGAGACTTGCTCTCCAGAGCTCATTGCATTAGAATAAAGCAGATGCAACAACATGGTATGTTCTGTGTGTGGGTGGGAAAAGTATGAAATCAAACACATAAAGAGAGGTCCATAGAGACTTGCTGATGAAAGGCAGAGGAGAGAGCTTTACTTTTTTGCCTTTAAGCAACTAATCAGTGCATTCACCTGGCCTCTATGTGTTCTCCAGAATCACAATAGTCTGCCCTCCAGACCTCAGGTGCCTTCAAGCCAAACTGTCTCCAGTCCTAGGCTAGTACAGAACTCATCATTTCTTCATTCTTTAGTAGCCAATTAGGGAAGACCGTCCTTGAATATTGGGACAAAAAGGCAATGGTGTTGCATGTTATCACACAGAGCCATCAGCTTCATATGATTTCTCACTTAGGGATAGAAGAACGAGGCTGGATTGCAGGAGGTACTGCTGGGAGTGTATTTCCTGCAGAAATGGGATCTTTATTTTCCACATCTTGTATATAACCAACTGTCATGGGAGGAATTGTGGGTAGAGACCTCAGGCAAATGGAAGTTTATTTTCTTTTTTTAAGCTCAGCATTTCTCTTTCCAATATCAGAGAATGCCATGATTACCCTTCTCTTTGGAGACCTAGTTTTTCTGGAGTTTTAGGTGAATATTTTGAGTACTTAAAGCAGCTCTGTTGTTGTTCTTTCCTTGTTGGCTAACATCACAGAGCAACTAGCCCCACACAGAGGGATTTGCTGAAGCTTAACAGCACATCGCTTTATTTCATGACTTTTCTTTCCTTCCCTTTTTTTTGATCCTGACTATTTTTTATTATAGAAGGGTTCATTAGTTATTTGATAATAATTTGTACAACTAGGAAAAAAGTTACAGTGTATTAATTCCATTATTAATGAAGTTATTGACACAAGCTTTAGGTTAATTTGTTAGTCATTACTTATGTTTCGTATCTTTTCCTGTTCATTGCAAACAAGGTAATTTTGGAGGAGTGTAGTGACTCAGAAAGATCCTGTTTTTGGTTTATCTTAATTTTCATTCTTTCATAATCCCATGTGTTCTCTCTGACAAACCTTAAACAAGACAGTTTGCACTTTGTAGCACAGAGTCACCAGAGAGTCTAGTCAGGCTATTTTTCAAACTCCAATGTTTCAGCATTTGAAAAGAGAGTGAATTAAAATAAGAAATAAAAATAACAATAATTATTTTGATAAAGCCTTAATAGAAAGCTAAGAAAATGCAAAACAAATGAGACCTGTTAGAAATGAATTATTAAACCACTTAAGCTGAAAAGTTGGTCAGGTAGGATGCAGGGCACGTGGTTTCAAATAGCTGCTTATTTCATTTTCCCTGTGACTGTTCATGTGAAAGCAGTAATAGAAATGGCACTAGAGGTTGATTAATAAGACATCTGAGAAGGTGAAAGCTCACATTCAAGTCGTTATTTTTAAAGTATGAATTGCTTTTTCTTTTTGTTCCACACTTGAATTAAAACAAAAACACATTCTATAAATTGGAATTATTATTCCAAATTAACTGAAAATATTGAAATAAGTAGTCTGTATGTCTGTCTTTCTTCAAATGTGTGTGTGAGCATTTGAATAGTTTATTGTACACGTTTTTAACATTTATAACAATATTTAGGTCCATTGGTGCTGGCTCCACCAATGTAGGATGGCCATAATCAATTTGTTTGCTCTTGCAGTTTTGATACAAACTCAGTAATTTTAAAGTTCTGGGAAAACTGAGGATAAGAGACACTGCATTATATTTACAGTAATTGCCTTGCAAGTGTTTGCTGAAAAACTGAGAATTTAGCATATCATCAAGGTAGAATACGTAAGAAAAAACATGACCATAATCATCTAGATAATAAAATAAATGTGTTCTGACAAGAGGAATGGCCCATGGCACTATATTTGTTAGAAATACCAGCTAAAGGATGACCCAGCTAAAGCCATTTGCATACCCTCTGAATACAAGTGGTCCAATTGTTGTAAAGTGGTAATAGAAATGTGCCTGGAAGTGTGCTTAGCATTTTTTATAGGATTTAATCAAGGGATAAACATTTAACAGAGGAGGTTTCTCCATAAATACTGCATAATATTCTCTTACAAATATTATGATGTTTTCTCAGATATCATGTTCTACATATATTATCTTCATGGCCTTCAGTAGCTACTGTTATTCCAAAACACACTGTTTTCCTCTGTGGGAATGCACTAATAGGGTTTTCTTCTTCTTCCCTGAGAGTTATGATTGTAGCATTGGTAATTTCCGGAAACTGTGAATGCATTTTATGCACTAAAAATTAGATGTGTGTTTTTGTAAGTGCTTGGCATGTACAAATAACCAAAACATACTCTTTTATCACTGAATAAAATCAATCTTCTCTCAATATTACTGTTTGAAGACTCTGCCAAACTGAATGTGTATGCATTTCTATAATTTTCTTTTGACAGAAATTCAGACCTATACTCTTTTAGCAACATTTTCTGAGAGTATATAACTTCTAGAAGTAGTTCATAACTGTAGAAGAATATGAGAACCCTAAGGAGGACCTGGATATGTATTAAAATGAGATGTACCTGTTCTAGCACATATACTATTTATTAGGCAGCTGTATAGCATAGGCTTTAATTGATTTGTTCCGAAAAACATTTATAGAATGTGAGAGTGGGCCAGGACACTTGTCTCTCTGGCTCAGGTACAAGGCTTCATTTAAATTTTATTTAATGCAGAGGCATTCTCTTGTAGCTTCATAAATATCCTGTATTAAACATATTCTTTCCCTCCTTTGTTAATTATTATAGTTTTGAGGCTGTCTTCTGTGCCTGAAGCCTTTTGCTTTAGAGTTCATGGCTCCCACACTCCCTTGTGCTGGGATTATGCTGTTTCACTGTGCAGCCGTGATGAGCAGAACTATTAATAGCTCGCTCCCTCGTGCTGCTCTTGCTGGGAACTTGTGGACAGCCAGAAGAAATGCAGCGGCACAGAGCTACGTGTCCTTCTGCTACGGCCTTTTATCTTCTCTCTGTACTCAACTTACTTGATTACACAGGGAAAAGCACACCTATTCTGCTCTTCCACGTACCTGGTGGGCACTCACAAGAAGAGGCATGCCACTCAGGAAAGCACCTGTGGGAATTCAAAGTTCTGGTCCCACGTTTAGCTGCTATGCTTAGTGGTATCAAACCACTTTGTTTACAAAAGCATTATTTACTTTTTCTTGCCTGCAACCAGGCTGCTTGCAAGCACATTCAGAGCTGGCAGCAAGTTCTCAGGAGCTGCTAAGCATGCAGGACCTTCTTCTCCACAGTGCTCATGCACCCTACAATGCCAGAGCCACTGCTGCTTTGCTCAGGTAAGGCATAGAAGCAGGATGGGGAATAAGGTGGCAGCCTCACTCCTGTGCTTCCCAGCAGCAAACACAACCAGTCCCCTACCCTCATGCTGTCAGGAGACACAGAAGACTCCTCTGCTCTGGAGTTACCCCAAACCTGATTGTCCCGAGCAGTCTTGGTCTGCTTGGCCATAGGAACCACCCAGCCCACCCTCTTCCTGCTCAGGTGATGGCTGAATCTGTTCTGCAGCAAGAACCCCATGTTGCCTTCCCACTTAAAAACACCTGAGCTGGATCTGCTGCTGACCCAGGTCCCTCTGGGTCTTCCTTCTTTGTTGTGCCTGCTCTGACTTTGCAGGCCAATGTACACACACAGAGAAACTTGCTGAAATCCACCTTTATTTTAAGTGTCTTGTTCAAGGAATTAGAATGTAGTTAAGCTGTTGCTAATTAACCTATTGGGAGTATCACAATTCAGTTAACTATTCATTCCTCTCAAGATCATTTTGCTGCAGAGCTGAAATTCAACTATAGGTCACCTGATAGGAGAACAGGTGATTTTTGAAGATGGGCACTGAGGGGTGGGTGCCCTTTATCTTGCTTTTGGTAGGAGAGATACCACCCTTTTGCAGTCTTCTTGCATCACATGTAGCTGGGTAACAGGGAAATGGATTAACCAATTTTCCTCTTAAAGTGGGGAAATTACATGGAAAAAGGTGCTAAAGGCTGTATAATCCTGGAGATGGGACAGCAGGGGCAGAGCTTGGAGAGTGCCCTCCCTTAATGGGGTATAACAGGCCTTAACTGGGAAGTGGGAAAGCCTCAGGTTTTCTCAATATAGTGAGCTGATGCATTGAAAGATTACAAGGAATAACTTTGTAAGACTACTTTCACAAGCATCTGAAGAACAAATCCCCTTTAAAAAGAGAAAAAAAAATAAATCCATGATGGCATAAAGACTGAAGAACAGGGATGTAGAGAGAAAAGTTTCTCTTCAGCTATTTTAACTCCTTCCCATGGCTATCTGTCAGCTCTGATTCTCTTGTTTTTCATATGCCCTCACCACTCATTTTAGTATTTATTTATTTGGTTGGTTGGTTTGTGTGCAGAGAGGTAGGGAGCATTTTGAAACTCAGGAAACACTTAGCTGAGGAATCCCAGGGAACAAGCCACCAGACCCTCTGTTTTCTAGGAAAGTGTGCCATGCTTTGAAGAATCCAGGTGTGCATAGCAGCCTCCTTCAGCAGCCTCATTGACATGCTTCTCTTTTTTTTCCCTCCTATTTTTTTCACAGACAAGCCCGGCAGGTTCCCCTTTCAATAGCTGACTTTGAAGCTGTGGCTTTTTGTGCTTCATTCTCTAAGGGGTGCAGCGAGAGCACCTGAGCAATGACTTCTGATGAGAAAGTAGGAAAGGTGAGTTTTTGCCGTAGCCATCACGGTCAGGGTAAGAACTTGGCAGACAAAGCCTTTCATCTGTCTCCAGCCAAAGCTTCATTTCCCACACACATTGAGAGCTGAAGTACAGCTGGTCCTTTCTCAAGTGAACCTGAGTATGCAGTCTGCTGCTGCTTTAGCAGGAATAATAGTGCCAGAAAAGAGAGTTTACAGATCTTTTGATGAATTCAAAGTCCTATACCATCCACCAAGACATGGGCAGAAATTATTAATGCCAGGTCTCAATGCAGGCAGTAAATGATTCCTTGTTTTTGACTCACAAATGTGAGAAATGAGGCACTAGTGAATCTAACGAAACCAGACACCTTTTATAACTTATTTTGGATTAATATCTTTCTATCCTTCCCCTCCTCCTCAGGTTCTTACTGCAGTTCATTTACAATTTTCAGTGTATGATAAATGTGATTAACTTCAGAAAAAGAGCTGATGCTGCTCAATGAAAGAAGAATATTTTTTACTTTGGGGAGAGAAAGGGAGTTTGTGTCTGGGACTGTGGCGGAATATTCAGGAGTGGTTTCAAGATTGTTAATACTTTTTTCCTCTTCTTATTCAAAGCTTTTCTTTTCACAGGGGTAATATTCAATTAGGAAACTCCTATGGAGCAGAGGGGGAAACCAACAGGCAAGGAGTCAAAATCTCTGCAATCAGCACTGATAAAGGGCTGTTATTTTGACAAATGGGATAAAAATAAAAAGCATAAAAGGCTGCAGCAGGAGGCCTGAAATGGGCACTGAGCACTCTCCTTACTCAGCAAGGATGTGTTTGCCATGGTAAGTCATGCATGATTGTTGGAGGTGATATTCTTTGATTGGTTACTGCCTTTTATCTTATTCGCAGTTACTGTAGTTTGAAACGTGTTAAGCAGAGCAATGCTCTATGTGTGTAATGCTTTCAAGAGTTTGAGTGCAGCATTTTGAAACACTTCACAGGCCTTCTGTGTTGAAAGAGTGACAAATGGCTCAGTGGTCTGTGTTTCAATGTCTGCTCAGGTCTAAAAGAGCATAAAAACCAGGTACAGAAGATGTAGGCTCAGTTCAGCACCAACGATTGGTGTTGACCAATGTTTCATGGGCCACATCTTTATTTGTTCAGTGCATCAGGGAATCGTATCTGACATTTGGCTCTCTACTCTTTACCACATTTCAGAGCCTCTAGGATGGCCAACAGGTTGCTCAAAGCACTTTCCTGTGGCTCATTGAAGCACAGTGATTGGGGAAGCTCTCCTCTGGAATGTTACAAATCTAGCACAATCACTTTGTAGCACTGGCCCTGCAACATGCAAACCTGGCACCATTTGCCGCAGAAGAGGAATTGTACATGCCCTTGGAGCTTTTATAAGGCAGCTCAAGCTAACACTGCATACATACAGAATCAGTGGAGAAAAGCCAGGAGGGTGGATATAGTAAGCTACATCTGAGACACTTGCAGCTATTAGCGTGCTGAAATAAACTGGATTAATTTTGCAGCCAAAACTTCTCAGAAGTTGAATCTGGAAAATTTTATAAGATGGAGATGCATCCTTATCCAGATTTCCAGGAAAACTATATACTTCTAGTGGTTAGGACATCAGAGTGTCCTATAGCTTCATTTCTTCCTTCACCTGTCCTGTGCTGCAATGTCTGATAAACCTGTTCAGCTCTCATTGTTGAGGCTTTTTATCTGTAAAGCAGGATTAAAATACTTGCTACCATCCCCTGAAGCACATGATGGATGCATGCACCTCAGGATGGAGACAATGATGAATTGTCTTTGTGAGCCAATTTAGAACTGAAACAGCTTTCTGTGGACTTACTATGTCCAGTAACATCACATAAAATCTAAGACTGTCCTAATCTACAGAATCCAGTTGTTTGGAAAACACTGGATTTTTCCACTCAATGTGAATGCTTTTTAAAACTTCTCACATACATTTTAATCCTAAAGAAATGGTAGCATGTTGATACTAGTCTACTTAGCAGACTGATACAATATTCATTACAAAGTGATCAAAACCAATCATACAGATACAATCTACTGGGGAGACAAAAGCCCTGAAAAACAGTAAGACATTAGTAGCTCTGCTATATATGGAGTATGATGATGACAAAAGCCAGCTAATTATTGCAGTTATGCCTTAATAATTTATAAAGTCAGCCATTTCCCCAAAAGATCTATAGGTCTCTTTTGACTCCTCAAGGGAAGAATAAATGTATCACAAATAAGAGTCTAGGTTTTCCACAAAGGGGTTCAAATGCATGGTTAATGCTGATCTCCTGTCCTTTGAGAGAGTAAAATTTACTGAAAATTTACATGGCTGTTTGAATGAACATCCTGAATTTTGGACTATGCCTCTTGTCTCTGAAAAGGCTCCATGGAAAACAGAATCTTTTGTGTCCCAGAATAGTTTTCTCCAACCCACACATAATCCATAGACAAAAATGATAACACCCCAATATTATACCCATACAAATATGGCCTGAAATTTTCAGAACTGTTTAGTGTTTAAATATTCAGGTATCAAAGTTTAATATTTCAGAAGGTCCTAACCCTTTACTCCTGAAAAACTTCTGTCTTTAACTGGTATCTCCTGTTCTTCATATAAAATTATAAAATTATGACTAACTTTTTTTTTTTTTTTTAACTAAAGCAAATCACAACCTAATTTGAAGGGTAATATAAAGATAAGCCAGTCTATGAAGTCTCAAGCTTTAATATGGGTGCACAATTTCATTTCATACTAATCAGTCATCTTTGCTATCTTGGAAAGCAGGTAAGAGAGTTCACTGAGCAGTTACCTGTTTCAGCTTTTAGGAGAATATTGAAACAATTAAAATCATATACCAGTGAAATGTGTGTGCAGACATTCAGATGAATGCTGCTTGGAAAATTAAAGTGCTATGAAACCTCAAGAGACAAAGGCATTAGTTTTCAACAGTGTTTATAACAGAGTTTCTTCCAGGCTCCACTTGGTGCCAGGTTAGGCTTTTTGTTTCTCATGCCACTTGCGTGCAGTAGGCTGATATCTGTATGTACATGTGATGCTCCACAGAGGCACCAGGAATGCACAGAATGAGGATTTAGATAATTTTCTGTGTGCAGGTAAGGCTGCCTGGCAGCAGTGTGTAGTTTGTCATGGTGCTTCCCTCCTCTTCCCCATCACTGCCCTTCAGTGTGATAGGGAAAGGCTTCTCTGGCCAGTTTACAGTTCTCTTCACCCTAGAGGGATCACAGGTGCATGTTCGAAAAGAACTTCAAGATCTCTGAGTCCAACTGTTAATCCAGCATTTCCAAGTCCACCACTAAACCATGTACCCCACTGCTACGTCTGCATGTCTGACACCACCACTTCCCTGGGCAGCCTGTTCCAATTTTTTAGACAACCCTTTCAGTAAAGAAATTTTTCCTAATGTCCAATCTAAACCTCATCATTACAGCCCATTTCCCACTGGAAGGGGATTTATTAGGTTTGGATGAAGACATTTACTTCAAAGCCCATGCTGAAGTTTTCACTGAATTTGTTGAAAAAACCCCACCACTTTGGAGCCAAATAATTGTGGAACACTATAAGTTTCAAATCGCCCTTTTCCAGCTAAAATCTCCCTTAGGAGATGGTGTAGTGGTTTAGGAGCTGTACTTCCTAATTTAGCATTCCCACTGAAACTACTTCTAACCACATGCCACTTTCTCACTCCCTGCCTCCTCCTGCCCCACCTCTGCAGTGAGCTAGGGAGGAGAACTGGGGGCACAAAAGGTGAAGATCATGGGTTCATATAAGTACAGGTTACTGTTAACAGCAATAAGATAAGGAACAGTGACAGCACAATATGAATGACAGAGGGTACAAGAAAAGAATTATGATTGCTCATCATGGACTACCCTGACAAGAGACAGCACCCAACCACAGCCACACTATCCCAACAGCTCCCTCTGGTTTGGGACCAGCACCATGCCAGCAACCCCTTCTTCCCAGGAGACAGTCCTTTCCCTCCCCTCCTCCCACTCATCTCCCCACCCCCCTCCCAGTAGTGATGTGAGGCTGTACACAGCAACCTCTGGGTGCCTATCAGGGCCCCATGCAGCTACTGAAAAAATTAACCCTGCCCTGGCCAGAACCTCTCATGGTGACCTACACTTCCTTTTCAACAGCAGGGAGTAAGAATTCAATTTCCTCTTTTAATTGTCACAGCTAAGAAATTACGAAAAAGTATACCTTTTAATCCTGTATTCTAAGAACACTGTATTTACATGAGAGAAAATAAGACTTAGAATTGTAGGTCTAGTTTTATAAAATGTCTAAGAATATAAACATTATTGTTAGCACAAAAGATTCAAGTTACAAAAAAAAAAAAAAAAGAAACCATGATAAATATGAGGTAGAATATGAACTGATAAAATATGTGTGATGGGTGGCAAAATATAGACATGAAGGCAGACAGCCTGAAAATTCAAAATTCTTAGCAAATGCAGCAATACATCCTATTAGTAACAGAATTCACTAGGAGAGGACTTCAGGTTATGGAAAGCACCCTCAGGTGAAATGAGCATCCACAGATTTCCCTTTTTCCAGCTCTGCTACAGCTCTGCTTTGATAATTTATTCCCACCCAGTCTCCAGCACATTGTGCCCAGTCATCCATACAAATATAAAGCAAACAAAAACCTGTAATAAATTAATCACGCAATTTCTCCTGTCTCCAAGGAAGAAGAAAGGGGACTAGCTGTTATCTCTATTTCAAAACACTTGGGTGACAGCCACATAAGTGTTTTAAGGCAAATAAGCGAAGAGCAGCTTCATTAAAGGAATGAAACTCTATTGAAATGCACGGGCACAGTCAGAACTTTGCAGTTTTATACAAAGTTTGCTATCAGGAACTTTTGCTGCAGCTACCACAGTTATGCTTACACATTTCTTATCTTCTGTCTCATTTAGCTGTCTCCAACCTACCAGGCACCAGTAATTGCACTGATGTACCACCAGTAAAACAAAGAGGGTAAGTTACTGGTCCCTAAGGATGCCACACCATCCCATAACCTGAAAATTAGCCTGAAGAAGCAGAAAATGCAATCAGCACAAGCACAAAATAAAATAATTTATGTTTTTGGCTTTATTATGCTGCAAATAAACCAAACCAAACCAAAACCAAAACCAACCAAAAAAAGAAAAAAAAAAAGAACACCAAAAAAAAAAAAAAAAACCAAACAAAACCCCATAAACCAAAAAAGAACCCCAAAAAACAACCAGTGAGAATGGGAGATATAAATGACTCCGGATAATATTTGCCCCAAACTTCCAACTGAGCAAATTTTTCATTGTGTCACTAATGAGACGACAAGTATGGTGAGGGTTGTGTCTTCACCTGGTTCTCAGGCATGCAAAAGCTGTCTGTTTTATGACTGCAGCCTGCTTAGCCCCTGCAGAGGGAGCAGGAACACCTCATTATCAGAGATGGGAGATTTGCAAGCAGGAATCTTGGATGAGATGCACCTAATTAGACAAGACTCTTTCCCTCTGTCATCATCAAGGATTTTTAGCATTGGCAATGTATTCTGAATGAAAAGGGCCTATTGTGTATTGCATTGTAGTATATTCTGTAGGAAATGCATATGAAAGCCATTGCTGGCAGCCAGTCCTGCCTGTGCAGACATTGCATAATCAAGGCCAGAAGCCCTAGGGACCTGACAGTCAGTGGCTTTAAAAAAATCCTGCTGTTTCACTGCACTTTGGAGAAGATTTTTGTAACTTTTGCTTTGATTACTTTCCTAAGGAAAATCCCCTATCATTTTTCCATTGTTCCTGATCTTGCTGGTTTTTTTTTTCACTGAACAGGGTTTAGAAAGTAGACATTCATTTTAAATAATTCAATTACTCCTACTGCTGCACAGTTTGCCTTAAACTCCATTTCTATGCCCAGAGCTATGCTCAGGGCAAGAGAAGACTTCTAATTATTTGGACAGTTTTGCTCTTTAATTATAGAAGATCTTTGGCTAGAATGACATTTTCAAGAAATGAGGAGAGGCTTGTTAAAGAAAGATAACAAAAGAACCCACAAAACCCAAAAGGCTGAAATCTTTATGTATTCCTTGTTTTGATACAGTGCTACTCATAATGATAGTGTTGAAGCAGGTTTAAAGCCTGGGGTGTTGGAGGGAGAATAGATAACATGGTGTGTTGGAGAGTGTGAGAAGTACTGCTACTGTCAGCACTGATTTTTCTATTCTCTGAGCTCAGTGTTAGGATATCCTAAGAACTGTTCTCAATTTGTTTAATGTCCTTGCAGGTTTGGCTAAATCCTTAAAAAAAATAGAACGATAGAGATCTGTGGAAATGGGATGGTGACTAACATATTTTATGCGTCAGCCCTGCTCTCTTATTTTTCATGCAAGGGGCTTTAGTTTCCCAGGAAGATTCCATGTCGACTTACACTCTCCATCTGTCTAAGTAGCATTTGGGAATCCTTCCCTTCTTCTTCCTCTTCACTCTCTTCAGTTTAACTGAAGAGTGGCTGCCATTGTCCACACTGCTCCACCTACCCAGTGTCGTGCCTGCCATAACTTCCTTCATGTTGTGTCCATTCCAGGTCCTTTGCTCTTCCTCAGCTTGTTTCACAGGATGACATCACCGTGCCTAAAGATATGGTTCATTCATTTTTGAATACAGATACAGGAAGGGCTTCCAACATAAGCTCAGCTCTTCAAGCATCATAACATCTTCCTACTTCTTGAACTGTAGATAGCACTGGAGAGGGAATCTCATCTTATGAAACAATGAATTATCTCATCAACTTCAGGATGAGTCAGCTCTGCTGGAAATACTCACTCCAGATTGCAGCCTGCAGCAGTAACTCCCCACAAGTTAACTGTGTGCTGCTGGGAATGCAGAAGCAGCTCCTGGCACTTGGAAAGGTTTTCAGACAGAAGCAGCATCATGCAGACACACACAGGTGTTATGTGGAAACTTCCAAGCCACAGCAGCTTTGGCACTGACCCTGATGCTACTTTTCGTGACACTGTGGGCACAAGTTGTCAGATAAGGAACGAGGTTCGTGGAGCACGTCTCTGAAAAGATAATACACGATGATACCTGACATGAAAGAATTATCAAACTCAGTCACCACAAAAATATGAGCATATTCTGCCACAAAACATGTTCACATAAGGAAAAATATATTCCACTCACTGAATTAAGTAGACTGCAATTGAATATTGCCAGATTCTATCAATTGTAAAGTGTTTAATATTCTCCAAGTACTTACAGATGCTGAACTGAAGCCTGCCTCGCAACACATAGTGCCATCTCTAAAGACAATATTAAAGCAGCTGCATAGCTTTGGACTTACTACCTCCAAGAGCTCAATAATTTCTTACTGTGTAGCATATTGTGCAGCTCTGAGAATGAGAAGTAGGTCTGTTAGTGAGTCCAGCAGCTCACTGCATTCAGTCCAGCTGCTGTGAGCATCGTGCCACCCACTTCTGAGATGGTCCTGGGAGGGATGTGTCTACCTGCAGGCTCTGGAGAGGATAATGCTAACTACATCTGCTGCCTAGGACATGCAATCACTCCATGCTGTCTGTCCTTTGGGGTTTTGCTTGCAATCTCTTTTTGGTTGATATTTCTCAAGTTATAATCTCCACCCCTAAATCAAAAACTTTCATCTATTCAAAGTCTCTATAACTTCCCCCACAGATATGTCCTTTTCTCATCTAGAAATGTTTCCTCCGGGATCTTGCACACTTACCTTCCTAACCACTTGTTGACTTTGTTGTCTATACCCAGGGACTATGCTGATCCCCAAATACATCTCTTTGCTGACATTAAGCATGGCAGGAATTTTCCCCAAACACATGCCATGAATCCTTTACTGCTATTTTTGCCACAGCATATGCTACTAGCTGATTATATTAAGCATAGGCAACCACCAAACAAGTGGAGTAGAGGCAGCAGTTCTCCAGAGGCTGCCTTCTGAGCCTTCAGCTGAGTGCGACATTCCAAGAGTAAATAATAATTAACTGAAAGCAATTAATGTAATAAAACTGCTGCAAATGGTACAATTTCATATCTGCATAAGCATCCTGCAATTGATCTGGCACTCCCCTCCTGGTACAGTGATGGATACATAGTCCTGAGATCAAAGCATCTATATTTTCTTCGGCTTAAACTTCAATTTTAAAGGAAAAGTTTAAAAAAGTTTCTTCTGCAATTAAAAACAAACAAACAAACAAACAAACAAACAAATAATTACCCTTAGCTAGAACCAAGAAAAGCTGGCATCATACATAAAACTATAAATGCAGCCAAACACGCTGTCTTCTCACACCAAACATAGTTCAGGAAATTAGTTCTTAACTTACTAGAAGGTCACATCTTTCCACAGGTTTTTCTGCTGAGATTCTGAAGCTTTTAAATCTAATATAATCTTCTAAGCAGATGCTAAGAATAATAATAAGGAATGGGATGCAGTGAGGCTATTATGACAAGATTCAGGATTAAAGAGGATTTATTACTATTTCTCTCCTACATCCCCCTCTCCTCATCAGGTGGAGGAAGGATAGTAAAAGATGTGTGCAAGGGAAGAAGAGAAGGAAGAGGATAGTTTCTTTGCTCCTCCAGCCAAATCAGTACTTGCTAGTACAGCTCCTTGGGGATTACAACTGGATCAACTTCTCTGTTGCTTATTTTAGAGTCAGCTTTTGCCAAACTGCTGTGCTGTTTTCCCATTTTGCTGTTCTCCATAAAATCCTCACATTTTCCTTTCTCAGAGAACCACTTTTGAAAAATCATGACTCAGCCAAAATGCTTTAGAAATTTAAAAATTAAGGACTTTGGAGTATTTTGATTAAGCCAAATGGGTCATTATGGAGCACCCTGCCCCAGCATGGCAGGGCCCCTGCTCCCCCTCTTTCCTTCCCTCTGCCCCTCATTTTAGTGTCATCCATAGACGTGCAAAATTGCATGGGTTATTTATTAATAAAGACATTAAACAATGCTGGACTTAATGCTTGTCCCTGAGGGGTGTCACTTGCTACAGGGCACCAGCTGAATTGAGCCTGATGGTTCAGCCAGTTTTCCATCCACTTTATTGTCCACTTATCCAGACAAGAATTCATCACTTGAGCTATAGGGACCCTATGGAAGACCATGGCTTTCCTAAAGTCAAGGTATACAATATCTAGGCAACTTTTTATACTACTCCTGGGTAGTCTGCCCCATCTTTCCACCTTCTATGTGCTCTCATTTTGCCTAAGAGTTCAGCAAGGTGTTCTCTATTTCAAACTACATAGGTTCTTGTTGAGAAACGATGAGTTAACCCCTTATTGAAGAGATTAAAATGAGCCTCATTAAGCATGGCAGAAGCACTCACACATTTTTCATGGGGTTAAAGGTACTACAGTTCCATTTGCAGGACTGAAAGGAAGCCAATGCCTCTTGAACTGCTGGAAGAGTAAATGGTCTGTGAGACTTAAATTTCAATACTTGGTGTGGATGTTTTGTTGAAGAAAGATTGTATACTGATTTTTTGTATCATATGAATTTATGTATCTTATCTAGGAATGGATATCAAGCTACTTTTGGGGAGTATGGGTTCCTTTTAAAATATCCTTTCAGCTTTCTCTGCTTTGCTTCAGGCTTCTGAAATCAGCCTCACTTGGTTGGTGCGTGGCAGATCTGCTAACCAGACCTTCACGCATCTTATGGAAACCCAGAGCAAGAAGAAATAGATACAGTGCCCCAGAAGCCTCATAGCACAAGGCAACAGGTGGAAGAGTAAGTCTCCTGCTTGAAACCCAGGGCACAGCATGTTTTTTCTCTGGAGTTCAAGAACTACTGCTGCAACATGGATGTGGACTTTTGTCTCATACATCCTCCTAGCAGAGAGAAAACTTCAAGAACTGGAGCCACTATAGCAGTAGACCACAGGTATTTAGAGAGAGTTGATATAAAAATGGGAGGTATGGTGAAAGGTTTAAAAAAACAACCTGAAAATGGACTGTGAGAGATGGAAGCCGAGATCTATCTGTTTATTAAGAAAACTCATGTAAGATCTGCAATTACTTCTCTAGTAGAGTTCAGCAGACCACAAAACACCAAAACAAGAGCACTTTGTTGGCAGCTTCAGATGTGACAAAATGTAGGAGAGAGCTTTCAGTCAGAAGGTAATGAACTTGGACTATGAAACACCCACAGGAATGAAAGGTAGAAGAGACCAACTCACTTCTTATGGCTTTTATGTAATATTCCTTGTTGACAAGCATGAAGTGTCTGAACCTGCAACTGCATGCCAGGGTAAGTCACAAGAGTATGAAGTTTTTCTACTGTCTTTTACAGGCAGACAGTATATGGAGGTGGAGCTTCCTTATAGATAAATAACTCATTTTTACAGAATAAGAGGAAAGCTCAGGAGATCCTGAGGAACCTGTGAATTTTCAGAGGTTAATGAGATTAAATCAGAGTTGCTGTTCAGATCCTCTTTTGATTTCCTTTTGACTTTCCCAGTGCTTTCTGGTTCTACAAAGGCCAGTCTCTTTTTGAGAGATATAAAACTGTAAACAAGGTCAAGTGCAGAGAAGTGCAATATATTTCTTTAGTTATGCCCTGAAATACAGACGGGATTGATTTCTGTTTCACCTCAAATATTTTAGCAGTGCTAATGTAAAACACAAAATCATATCCAGAGAGACTTAAGAAAGATCATGACTTGCAGTAAGGAAAAATCCACTAATCATAACTGTAGGGTCAGAATTACACCTGTCAATTTAAGACTCCACATTTACCATTTTCAAGAAGTAAAATTTCTTATTAAAAAACTGTACATTTAATTACTAAGGATACAGTGGTTCTTACATATTCTCTTAGTCAGTTTTACACACTATTATGATTCCTTCACAAGTGTGATGGGGTAGCCCTGAAATAGAGTATTGCCAGTACTTGTAACAAGTTTGCAAGGACTCAGGACTGAGGCTTTTAATGTTTGTCTTGCTGGAAGGTTTCTTAACCTGCCTGTAGCTTTGTTTTACTTGTTTTACTCTGCCAACAGTTTTTTCTCATAGACCAGGTGTTTCGGGCTAATTTGGTTTACTTTTGTTTTTCTTTCTCAGTTACAGCCGTTGTTATATATAGGTAGCAGTAACAAGCAGTTACTCTATGCAGAACAAGATATTTATGATTCTGCAGTGGAATTCCCTTGCTCAGTTTACATCCATTCCAGGTAATTATTTCATAATACATGGATCCTTGGGATTCTTGGTTAACAGCAACATCTGCTATAGAGATGTTTTAAAAGCCTTGTTTTTCTGAACATAAAATCTCTCTCTCAAGCATGCAGAGGGGAAAGGAATTTTTTTATTTTTGAAAAAGAATTTTTAATTATACTCATATATTCTGTCTGTAATCCTGAAGCAAAGGACCCAATTCAGATTCCTGAATGTTTGTACAGAGGCTCTATTAAATTCCATAGAGAACATTTGCATGAGAGCATGGTTTTCCATTAAATTAATATTGATCATGTTCACAGTCTGGAATTAAGTGGATAATTCTTTCCCATGCTTGTACCACTCCCATCTATACAGAACAATTTGATAACTGTATTCAAAGAATAAAAGCAAATAATACATGTAATCAGTGTGAGATCAAATCAAGGTTCAGCTATGGGCACTTAATTCCATTTTCCTATATGTAGTGTTGCTAATGAGGAGGGTGTGTGGAACTGGATTCTGCTCTGAGCTCTTCTCTTAATAGCACTGTCAGTGAAATACCAATGGCCATCTTGTAGCCACTGCACTTCTAAAGGTCCAGTTTATATGGTTGATAAGAGAACTCTCTACTTACCTTAATTCGTACTCTAAGGACTACAGAAAGTGAAATACCTACACACATATGTATGTAAAGAAAATCAGGAACATTAAAAATGGTTTAATGTGCAGTAAATAAATATTTAAAATTATGAAAATGCACTTAAAATGTGTTAACCCTGTGGTTTTGCAGAAATGATAATGAAAATAATGGGTAGATTCTATTGTCTTACAGGCACTTTCCAACCGAAATGATTCTATGATTCTGTGAAAGGCTGTCCCACAGCTAACAAAAGCAATGCACAGAATGCTGGAAAAGAACTGCATTTTTATGCTAGAGCCAGTGGCAGACCCTGTAATGCAAGTAAGAGTGAGCTGGGAGACCATGGCATAGAGGAAAACTGTGCACTTTTCACCATCCATGACCATACACAAAATTTAGCTTAAAAAATTCATGGTGACAGCACCTTCACTGTAAACACAGATAGAAGTATGTTCTTCCTGCAAGATTTTTTTTTTTTTTAAATAAATCACTGGTTACAAAACTGGCCACAGGAACCTTGTTGTGTTGCCATCAGTTACAGTCATAAAGTAATGGGTCTTGATACACATAAGATTAAATACTCACCACAACATGTAGCACATGAAATCTATGAGGCTTTCTTATGTTGTTTGTGTTTTGGAAATAGCCTATTAAATCTTGTGTGTGTATTTCTATCCATGCATCGTAGACCATACATCACTCAAACACAGCATTATAACTGGAAATAATTAACTCACCAGGGATTTTCGTGTGTAGTGAACAGACAGGTTTTTTTGTTCTTAGGTAGTACCAAAGTAGAAGAGCAAGCAAGTACATTTTAATGTATGGAATGAATACATGGAGTTTTATACTACTGTAGGGTGCTTTAAATATGTTTTTCTAAAGTGATGGGACCAAAACAACTCAAAAACTGGGGAGAGGAGTGGGACTATGTTTAGAAAAGGAATAGTAATTCAAAACCCCCAAATGCTTTTCAAATGAAGAATGCTTGCAATTAATAAAGAATTTATAAAATCGAGTTATCCTCATTTTGAGAAGAATAAATATAGTGGGCACAGACAGTTTTATCTCAAAATAGATTTCCAAATACATAAGAACATACAATCTTCATTTTTCTCAGGAAGATTCACAGTAATGTTATCTGTACTTCTGCAGGCCCTCTCTTCATTTGGACTGTTAAATTTTATGTTTAGTTTATCATGAGACAAAACTGACATGGTCAGAAATCATTAAAATTAATGAAATTACATAAAGCACTGCCTGCTAGGTCACAAGCAAAATCAGCCTAAGGGCTTGGGAAATACAGCGTGCTACATCAAGATTTTCATTTTATTTTAAGAAGAGAAACTGCTTTTTGGCTAAGTGCTTTTTTTTTTTTTTCCCTCATGTTTACATGAATCAGTACAAAGAAGCTTAGTCATATCTGTGAGGCAGTGGAACCAGTGCATAATACAGCACAGACCATGGAAACAGTGAGTTAAATGCTGTCTTTTGGAGGTTTTTTAGGTTTAAATCTGGCAGAGACTAATGCCTAAAGGAGCAGTCACAGCCACTGTGTCTCCTGCAGTCTTCTCCATGTTCCCATGTGCCAGGGCTGGCATTCATGTAGCTGCACTTCATCAGGAATAACAATCTTCTTCTGCAATCTTCTTCAGGAGCCACATTCACCCTGAACGACTTCCCGCTGCTCAGCTTTCACCTTACACCATTTTCATCTGTTCTCACTCTTAAGCCACACAAACATTAGCTCCAGCATAAAGGCAGGGGTAGAAATGACCTTTTCAGCAGCAGCAGCACAAACGTATGCCAGATTAGACTGACTGTGGAATTTAAGTAAATTCTTCTGATATTTTCCAATTATTTGTATTTGCTAAATAAATATATAATTGTCAATCCAAAAAGGCTGTAACTGGGCCCATCCTAGGATAGTAAGTATAACTCTGCCAAATAAAATTACAAGTTACGTGTCATGAAAATCAAGATTCATATTAATTTCAAAAGGAAAGTTATACTGGATTTGATAAAAACCCCACATCCTAGTTATACAGTCTATTACCAGACAATTTATAAAGTAGCCTTTTTCTGCACATTTAGCACATGGGAAAAATACAGGGCATATGTGTACTTGTTACTGTCCATGTTGCTGACTTTGTTTTTCTACATCCTTCTGGCTGCTCATGTTGTATATATTACAGGGTATTTGTAAAGTAGCAAAACCAAACATTATCAATGTTATATTAGGACAATAAAAGAGAACCTGCCAGATCAAGACAAACCTTGGCAGGTAGACCCAAGTCAATTTGGCAAATCCTACTAAATTGAAAGAAAAAATACTGAGGAGATGCAGTCAATGGAAGGAAAGAATAATATCAAACACATTTCATTTAATTCTACCATTACTTTTGTATAGCACCAACACAGCTCAAAATTAAATACTCAGCCATCAGACCAGAAATGTTTCCTCAGCTTGCTGAGAGCCACTTCTTTAGAACAGTTTATGTCCTTATTCTGAATTTGTAGAAAGTCCCAAAATGGCCAGTGGGCAGTGGAATACAACCCCTCCACAGGCAGGATCATGAGCTAACATGGAATTTCCTTTACTGGAAGGTAAATTATACACATAACAAAATAAAGAGCAAACAACCAACTGCCCTGAGAAAAACAGCAGGACAAAATCTACAGGTCTGGAGTCCCTGCTACCTCCAGGGCAGCAGAGGCAAAGCAAGGCTTGGGAAAAAGGTCTTTCTCAAACTCACCTCGAGCACATGGGAGAACCAAAGGCCTCAAACCACCTGAGTGAAAAATTAATCCTTTTCCAAAATATTCAAGCAACTACATCAAGACAAAAATAATTAACATCATTTAAGGAGGCAAGAACCAAGAAAAAGTGAGCAACAACAGCAGAAGTCCAAACATTTAGTGCTTTTGGACAAATGGCAATCTCCACCACTAAATTGCAGTAACACATAACAGCTCCCTGGGGCTGCAGGTAGTTGGCTCTTCCAGGCGTAAAGACCCAGCAAATATAACTAAAAGGAGAGGTGGGAAAGAAAGAGCCAGTGGTAATCCATCAAAGGAAAGTGAGTTCTTTTTTATGGGCACTGTAATACCTGCTTGTGAAGACAGTTGGTATATTATCATACCAAATAAAAAATTACCAATCATGTTTGCTTTAACTTGGGTTGTGCTTATCCACTGTCTTGTAGGAGACATAGTTTGAGTTGCATCACATTAATTAAAGCAGCTTTGAAAATCTGCCTCAGATTTAGATTAATATTAGTATAATTACTATAGTTTACATTATCAAATATTAATATTATTTTAAATAATATTGCACATATACTTACACAGTTTGGACCAGATACTGCACCCCTTTAGTTCACGTAAACATACAGATATTAACTTTAAATTTAGTTAGCTGTACTTTTACAGAAAACAGAGATGAATGTTTACAATTCACGTGAGATTCCATTCAGGTTTTGCAAAAGGATTTTATAAATGTTCCGAAGTCCTAGAATTCCATCACTGAACTGCTGACATCACATGTGCTATCCTGAGGAAAATGTGACCCATCTCTGTCTGCTTTACAGGTTTACCCCTGTTGGCCTGTTTTTGCTAGAATGCTCAAGGGAAGTATGTGACCAGGACCTTGCTTTTAGGTGCACTTATGGAAAAGTGTATTTATTGCAAAGTACATTAAGGAAATCTTGTTGTTGTTGTTGTTTTTCCTGCAGGCGTTTATAGTTACTATTCTCAGTCATCTAATTCAATTGAGCTCAATCGGTACATTCACAATTTTAAAGGCTGTATCTTTGAAGGTCTTATATAATAAAAAAAAACCTCTCTTAAAATAGATTATCAAAATAAAGTAGGCAGACAGGTTTAAAACTTGGTATTCATGGAGTATACTAAAAAAGTCCTTAAACTTCCAAGGAACTTTAGACTTTCATCTTTTAACAGTTTTACAGGGAGCTCTAACAGAATTCAAGGCATTATTTCAAAACACTGCTCTAAAAACAATAAAAGAGTTCTTCTTCAACTCTAGTTCCCAGTGTTGTATGAAAAGACAATGTAAACAACTGGTGGCAGGAGTGTATATGAGCTATAGTGGCATGAATATCAGCATATACCCAAACTATCCATTCCTTTTCTTTAGAGCACTATACATCTCAGTAATTTTCAGATAATGTAGATCTTTATTAGAAATGCTTGAGGGTTTTTTTTCTTTTTTCTAAACCGGTAAATTCATAAGGTATCAAACATTTGCGTTTTAAAGAGGTAGCTCTACTAGGTAAAGGTTCTGTTTGAGCAGTTGCATTCACCTAATGAGTCTGTTCTAAGGCTTTTTCACTTGTTAGAAAAACCATTATGCATTTACATAGTTTGTAGCTATGGCAAGTTACAAGGCCTATCAGATTTTATGGACTCTTTAGAGGTCAGCAATGCCACATCCTTTACATTACTTAGTCAATGCAACAATTTTTCCCCCTATTTTTTCTTGGTTAAGAACAATGATGCTTTTTATTCAGCTGAGCTGACCATATTATTATCTGTTCCATAGCTTTGGAAAGTGTTCTTTTCTATTTGCATGTCACATTGTGTGTCTGTCTCATTATTTCAGTGGTACACAAATGACCAAACATTGTAAATGCTACATTCTCTAAAACACCACAATGACTGCAACTGCATTGAAAATCTTTCTTGGTTGCCACAGTACAGGATTCATTTTGATCACACCAGGGAGAAACATATTTTAAAATGGACTGTTAGAAATCTTGTAAAAAAGGAAAAAACACCTATTTAGTGAAGCAAATGAAAACACTCCTATTGATTCAGTTAGAAGTGGACCCTCTTTTCTCATTATCAATTGTTAGTAGGCCCTGTTGTTTGCTTTGAATACTACTGCAAACCACAAGCACTTTCATTGGGATCTCTATAGGGCTATTTATGTTGTGCAATAACCTACTCCACATGAATAAAGGCATCAAAATTACCTTGATCATTTGATCAAAGGCAGTGTATACTTAGGGACATTAACAGAAATTCTGGAACAAAGAATTTTTCATATTATTTTGAACCCAGTGACTGAAATTTAGGACTCCTTAGAACTTTGCAAACACTAATTACCAAAATGCCTTTTCATCCTCTCTCAAAAAAACCTTTTACTTCCATTTACTGATTAAAAGTATGCCATTCTTAAACAAAAAAATGAGCAGAACTGTTGGGAGCTGGGTATTTCTCTTATAATCTGTGCAAGCTACAGAGAACAAGCACCTATAGGCTCGCTGCATAGTCTGAAATATACGATCGTGTCACTGTAGCAGAGCTGTCTATGGTAACCCACTGTCCTTGTGGTTATTCTCTTTCTGTCACCAGAAGCCTCAGTGAAGACCTTACAACAGTGGTTATCATCCTACAGTGCTGAAACCAGCAGTCCTGCATCTTAGTGGTTGTTGTATGGGCAACACTATAAAGGAATAACCTTTCCTAGTTAAATTGATCATTACCTTAGGGACAAGTTGCTGATTCAACATTTTACTAGAAATTTCTGAGAGCTGTGGAGCTGAATCTCTTATTTCTAGTTATGCTTATCTCCCAGTTACCAACTGATAGCTCAGTGGATTTTGCATGTCCTCCTTAAATATTGTGATACAGTGGGGCAAGAATCCTAGGTTAAACTGATAAAAGTAGTCTTGTCATCTGCACCTTTTCTCCAGCTATAGATAACAGTATTCAGGTTTTTTTTTTAAATCAGACACAAATAGCACAATGGAAATCTGAGAGAAATATAAAAATTTGAGGCTTCTTTGTAAAAAAAAAATTTACATTACCAAGCCACATGGAAGAGTTCCGGACCAGAGAATAGGTTAGTACACAACGTGTTGTATTATCTTTGCTGATGATAATAAACAAGATAATAAACAAGATCCAGAGAATAAAAGTGTAAAATAAGTGTGTGCACGTGCATGTGAATGTTTGTATATGTCTATGTATACATGTTTTATATCTATGTATCTCCTGCTATGTCATTAAAAATAACTTGAGTGTTTGACTTTCTCATTTCCTTCTTTCTTTCTTGATGTCTCTTATGTCTAAATCCCTGTATCCACTATTCAATTTGCTGGCTGAACCAATTGTTCTGATTTTTCTTTTTTTTTAATAGGTAGTATTTTTAATGCAAATTCTTTGATCAGTTTCACTTTCCATGGGCAGGTTTCTAAAACGGTTGTTCCTGGAAATCAACCAGAGCTATAATTAATATATGAGAAATGCCCCAGGATACTTTCTTATTTTTCTGCACTGCAAACAAAGTGTTTGATGGTGTTTTTTTAAATATTCATGTATCTGGGATCAGAACAGAATGTGGGAATAAGAGGAGAGGCTGCAATGATTAATTTTGGGTGAGAAAAATTTAATACAAAAGAAACCTAAACCTAAAAGGGAAAGGAATTTGTAAAGTTTGGGATTTGAATATTCTGGAGGAAAATAAAAAAGTATTCTTTCACTTTCTTATTTGGTTAACAATTCTATGTCACTTACTGAGAAAATGTGCTGCTAGATGGCCATGAGATATTTCTCACACTATGTAAAATTTACAATGATAATTTTAAAAATTACTATTTACAGACAGAAATCAAGCAAAATAGTAAAATGTTGATAAAAAAATTTCTGGAAGGGTCCAATTATGTTTGTTCTTTCCCAAGTGTTGTTGTTTGACTCTGGCTGGACAGAAGCCACCCCTGTAGCCTCTTCTGCTACCAAAGCTTGGCCATGCAAACCCAGTACATCAGTATTAACTGCAAGAGATCAGAGACAGCATTTTCACAATCCAGTGACAAATCTCTGATACTAAAGCTTAGCTGATATTTTAGGGGAAGAGTCAGAAATCCTTCAGTAATCAGTTGCAGAGAAATATGCTTTAAGGGTACAATATTTCTATCTTTGAATGCATTTCTCAAAAATATCTTCAAAATTAAAAGAATCAAATTCTAAATCTGATTCTGAAAGACATATTCTTTTATCAATTTAAATGTCCATTTAAAATGAGAATAACATCAGCAATACCTTCACTTAGTATTCTATTAAGATAGATGTCAGTTATCTTTTGAGAATGACTTGAACAAGCAATGAGATTTTCAAATATTTAGTGCACATCTACAACTATTCATACCTCTTTATAGTTACTGTAACTTGAAAATGAATTCTTAAGAAATCCACAGCTTCTGATAAGGTCTTTGCTATCACAGACAGGAAGCAGCAAAGACTCAGTAAGTAGGAGGTCTTACATAAATTTCTTTTCATCTTACCTGCCCATGCATGGCACTGCTATTCACATGGGATTGCAGGATGAAGGTAAATACCTGTGTATGTATCTATATGACTGTAGCTATATCTTTATCTGTCTGCTTATAAGAATATGTGTTGATATGTACGAGCACACCCCTCTTTTTTACATGGAGGTTTGTCAAACACTTTAACAGATTACCTGAAATGATTGTGGAGTCTCTGTGGAGATATTTGTAATGTAACTGGACATGGTCCTGGAAAACTTGCTCTAGCTCACCCTGCTTGAGTAGGCGACTTGATTGATTTCCAAAGATCCCTTCAATTTAAACACTTCCTTGATTCTCTGTGACATATGTTAATGGATAGCTTCTATGAATCAACTTGCCAAATTACTCAATCTTGATGCCATAATTTTGCTTCACAGAACAGTTTACCAAATGCCTTACATCTTATAGTTCTTGCTGCTCACTTCTGAACACTCTTTATTTCTTTATTCTTTTCCGGATTGACTCTGAGAAGAGAGTTCCATTGATTTCCAATGGGATACTAGTGTGCTTTATATCCCATTCATTATCCATCTTACCAAGTTTGCTTTCCTTAATTGCTGCTGTGAAGTGCAGAGTGCTCTTCAGTTTGAGCTGTCTGCAACGATAATTACTATTTATTCTTTCCATGAATCTTTACATATAGATACCTTAAAGCAATTTACATGGAAATATGTCTTAAACATCAGCTTTTCCAATTCGAAGGTTTCAAACTAAAAGGAAAAAGTGATGAACTGATTTCATCATGTTGGTAGCACAACTCTAGAGCATGTCAGGATCTTTTATTCTAAACTAAATATTTGATTTTGTTGATTTCTGCCTCAATCAAAAAGCAGCAAAATCTTAGAAACATATGATTAAAGTATTACCTCATTTACACTATATTTTATCCTTTTATACCATATGTTATTCTCATGTTATTGTCCTCAAACCTGCCAAAATTCATGCATCTCAGTTTCAGAAAGTCTAGACTCTGGTAAGGACAGAAGAGATTCTGATTAACAAAACTTTGATGCTAAGAAAAGCTATCACTACATAAATGAAAAATGCTTCTTGATACCTCAAAGGGAGCATTCTTAACATCACTGAAAGTGCCAACAGAAATGTCACGTACTAATTGAGGGCAATATGAACCTACAACGTGAAAAATTCTTCACAGTCAAATTATGCAGGAGGTTCGTACAAGATAATATTTAGCTTTGAGCTCTTTTGCTCTTTTTCCATTTGCACACGGGTCACTTTGTGACTGTGGTAGAGGCCTTAACCTTCTTAGCTGAAGTCATTACCCAGTGCCTGTATGGAAGACTAATCACCTCTGAAACTGTACCAGGCAGGAGGAATATATTCAAATTGATGCTAAAAAGGGTATAAGCAGCCGTGTATATACATTGGCTCTAATGGTGAAATAATGGAATCTTATAATATCCTTTATTCTGCAGAAGCCTTGTTGCCTAATGGACTGATTCTGCTCTGATGCTAAGTGCAACATAGGCTTTAACAACAGCTGTATGAGTGCCTCCAGTATCTGCTTGTCTGCGCATGCAAACAGAAATAACTATCTGGGGACCATAATC
>JANRGV010000001.1:81530608-81569041 GCA_024734035.1 Alethe castanea | reverse complement strand
TGCATCATAGGCTTTACCAACAGATGTATGAGTGCCTCCTCCTCCTCCTCCTCCTCCTCCTCCTCCTCCTCCTCCTCCTCCTCCTGCCTCTGTCCTACAAGATAGAATTGGACTGTAAATTTTATAGTCTTTTCTGTGCTACAAAAAAACACTATATTTCTTTTTCTAAGCCCTTTCTAACATCAGTAAATTGGTTTGAATGCCCCCTGCAAAATAATAAAACTTAATCATTTTTATGTGGATCCACTGAAGGGTTGAACAGAAATGTTTGGAATTGGCCATCTTAGTCCCTAATCATCAGCTAGTAAGGATGATATGGTTGCTAAAATTGACAAGTTCAGAGTGATTGAATAATATCATAGAAAATTCCATGGAGGGTTATTAAACAGGCAGTTAAGGTGTCCAGCTGAAGAAATTCCTAAGCACAAATTTTTGAAGGTTGCAGAGTATTCTCAAGAAGTATCACTGCTTACTTGTCTTTTTCTTATACTTAACCTTACATATGTTCTATTGACCATGGTCTTGGCTGTTCAGTTCAATAGATATTTAGTGTGATCTATTCTTATATTAGAGAATAGCTATTGACAGTTTTCAAGAAAATTATTTGTATTTTCTTCTTCAAAAATAGCCATAAAAGCGTTTCAATTGGAGGAAATATCATGATATGTCTATTTCAAGAAAGGTCAGTGAAAACAGAACCTGAGTTAGTGCAGTTACTGGCACAGAGCTTGCCCTAGTTTAATCAGATTTCTTTTACTGTGAATTAAAGCCAAAGCATCAATACTGCTCATTAGGAATAACAAAATGTTGGTGCAGTGCTAGAGCTTTTTTTTTTTTTTTTTAATTAGAATTCTCAGTTTAGCCATCTAATTCATAGTAAGAATTTTACTCTTAGAAGAGTATTTAGAGATTTAAGGCCTATGTCTGTACCTAGCATGTTAGTTGAAATGATGGTTACCAAGAGTAAAAATGGAAGTGTCTAGAGTATCATGAAGTAGAATAAAAATTACTTCTGCTAAGGAAAATCAAATTTCCTAGTTTTTTTAAGTTATTTGAATATATCTATAAAATGGTAAATGAAGAAATAATATTTCACATAATTTAGTGAAGCTGTTTAAGAGCCTTTGGCATGGTCCTGAGTAAGATTCTATAAAATAAACAGACTAAAAAGACCAACTACATCCCGTAGAGCATCAAGAACTGCATTGCTAACTGGTTGAAGGAGGTGATGGTCCCACTGCTCTGGCCCAGCATCACCTCAAGTTTTGTGAGCAGTTTTGGGTGCCTCAGTATAAGAAGGACATCATGTTATGGTAATGTGTCCAGAGCAGGTCAGCCAAGATGATGAAAGGCCTCAAGGGCAAGACTTACAAAGAACTGCTGAGGTTGCTTGGTTTGTTCAGCTTGAAGAAGAGGAGACTGAGGGTGACCTCACTGCAGCCCTCAAGGGGGGCAGTGGCAGGGCAGGTGCTGATCTCTTCTCTCTGGAGACCAGTGGTAGGATCCAAGAAAATAGAATGAAGCTCAGGGATAGCTCATATGTACATTAGGAAAAGGTTGTTCTTGTGGTCAGCCATCAGTCACAGGCTCACCAGTGAGGTGGTCATGGCACCAGGTCTCTCAGAGTTCAAGAAGTGACTGGGTGATGCTCATAGTTATATTGTTTAGTTTTAGAGCAGTTCAGCAAGGAGCAGGGAGTAGGTGATCTGGAGTTGGAGGTCCTCTCCAGCTTGAGATGTTCTGGGATTCTATGAAATAAAATAATCTCAAAAGGAATTGTCATGAAGAAAATATTGTCATGAAGAAAAGGCCAAAGAGCACAGTGAAATGACCAGTTAAAACCCAAAAAAAAAGCAACTAACTGGACTCAACAAAGACTTCACTGCACTCAAACTTTTTATTGTTTAGTGCTGATCAATAGTTTTAAAAGAACAGTAGAAGAGGACTGGCTCTACTTACTGAAGTTTGCAGATACTATGAAGTCACATGAGTCAGAAAAGGTCACAAAGGTTGAAAGGAACTTTGGACATGCTTAATTAGTTTATTCATCAACATAATAAATATTTGATTTGATATTGAAAAAGAAATTTCACATTTTTCCAGCATCTCAGAGGACTCTAAATTTCTGGAAGTAACTCCTACAGCTGACCTGAAAATTGCTATAGATTCTTTGATAAAACTGTAGCTGAGACCCTAACAACAGGTTATGTTACATGAAGAATGATAGGGTCATCAACATTGCCATATGATGATTTTCTGTAATTAATGGTATTACCTCATTTGGAGTGCACAGTGCTGATCACTTATCCCAAAAGGGACATGGCAGAATTTTGGTTAGTTCCTAGGTTATTTAGAAGTATGAAAAGTGGACTGAAAGTGTTTGCATATAGAAAGAAACAGAGCAATTAGGACCGATCACTGAAGAAACAGAAAACAGAGACATGACAAAAGTATACAAGAAAATAATAAAAAAATAGAAATTCTGTTACTTGCCTCATAGTGTAAATGCAAAGGAACATGATGACATGAAAAAGTTTTTGATTAAAACAGATCCAAGGAAATTACTATATTCATTAACTATAAACTAAGCTGCTTATTTTCTCATGAAATTGCCAAAATTAAAAGTACAGGAAGAATTAAAAAAAAAATAATAATAAATAAGTTCATGTAATGGTTGTCAAAAACAAATTTGATAAACTATCACCATGGTTGCTAGATATAGGAGAATGATGGATTCACTGAACTTGGAAGTCTATTTTGCCTTTTTTTCCTAACCCATTCTTACCAACACCCTGGAGTACAAACCCTAATATTTACAGCGCATACCACCTTCAAATACATAGCAGGTGTAGCATTACCTTTAACCAGCTGAGGGGGACATGCCCCACTTTATGAAAGGAATGAACTAGGTTACTGCAGAGAATGGAGTCTGGTTCCAAACTGTGTCCTACTCATCCCAGAAAACATAAGAAAATTGTTTCTTCTACACTGGAAAGCATAATTTTGCAAACATTACCTATTAATTTGCTTTCCTATTAATTTTCAACTTTCTAACATGTAAGTTACATTCTCATTTTATAAGGTAGTGGTGTAAAGTCTTTCTCGCTAGAAAAAGGACAATTGAGTGCACAAAATAAAGAATAGGTCCTGCATGAGTTGAGACTAATTGGTCACCTCAAGGCTTTCAACCAAATTCAACTTCAAGACAAAGTAGGTTTTGCTGTAACATGCCCTGAACCAGTGTTTTCATAAAGAAAAGTCACTGAGAATGGGAACTTCTTTTCTACGTTTACAGTAGCAAATATGAAATGCCCAAAACCATTCCTTGCCCTTGAGGTAAATTGGCACAGTGCAGCTGATAACTCACCCAATGGTCTATTCAACTCTTTATTTCCTGGAGTAACTCGCCTGTTGTAACTCTGCTAATTGTCACTGGCCTTGGAACCTGCTTCCTACACATTTTAAGGGTATGTATGTATTTGTTTCTTGTTTGTCCCATTCAAGACACATCTACGTGTGTGTAGAAAGCTCCTCTTTGAGAGCCTTGCTCACTGTCACTGCCAACACACCTCAGAACACATCTGAATTCCTACTGTTCCCAGACATCCACTGAGGCTGTTCTATCGATAGCTCTGAACACCACGATCCACTTAGTTCATGCTTGTGCCAGCTTCAAAAGCACATCTTCCAAAACTTGGAGTTACTTGTCTTCTTCAAACAAACAGCTAAGGAAATATTAAACTTTAACAGAACTGCATTGTTGTAAAACTCACAAGGGAAAACCTACTTTCAATAAATTCATTACAAAATAAACAACAAGCTGACTTATTGCTATCATAGCAACTTTTCATTTCAAATATTTGCTATGCTCATTTTAAGTAATTCAGAAGGAGGTTGCATAATGAAAAGTCTTAGAAGTTATTGGAATTTTCCAATAGTAAGACTAACTGTCTAATTTATTCTGTAGTTTAATATTAATCCTAACAGTGGAAAAACTTCATCAGTTATAAGATTGTTTTTGAAAGCTTAGCTGAGCTGCATATTATCTACAGATTGCCATTGGCAACTCAACTTGCTAAATAAGCAGAACTGGAGTGAAAGATTTTTTTAATATCATAAGACAAAAAATAAACGAAGAAATAAACTAAAAAGGGATTTATATTGCACTCGAGAGATTTGACCAATGAATGAGGAGGAACAACTGAAGTATTTGTACTAATCAGGGAGGAATTGGACTTAACAAACTCACATAGAGCATTTGCAATTTTCAGTGAGTGACTTTCAAGTCTGTAGTACGCTTGACTGCATCTTGCTTGATTTTGTGTTTAAAATGTTTTACTAACAGTCCACTGAGTTGTGAAAGTACAATAAGTTCTTAGCATGGGAGGAAAGGTGCATTTCTTAAGAGTACAGCAGAACTAAAAATAGATTGCTATTTCTCCCATATGAAATATGCTACTCCATACAATAGGACTGAATTTATTTCTAGGTACCAAGGTCTTATCAATGTTCCTTCATATCAGCTGTGTCAAGCCTTTATCACAAATGTTATTATAATAAAAGAAACCAAAAATATTGTTACCTCTCACTGTCAGATACACTTTAAGGAATAATTCTGTGTAAGATTTAATATGCAATCTAAAATAAATAAGAAAGTAACCAACAACTATAGCTTTCATCTATTTCTTTTTTTCCAATTTCCATCCCACTTTAAAACTGATCATCTTCTGAGGTATGGCTTCATAATTATGATTATA
Source organism: Alethe castanea (assembly GCA_024734035.1). NCBI lineage: Eukaryota > Metazoa > Chordata > Aves > Passeriformes > Muscicapidae > Alethe > Alethe castanea. The sequence continues at coordinate 81,564,284 of JANRGV010000001.1, read as the reverse complement.
AATTCTTTCCTTCTTTTTGTTTCTATACAATTGCTTTTCAGGCTCCATTCAATTCTGGGCTAATAGTACAGTGCCTAAGGAACACCCATAACAAATAATTTGCCTTTGTTTAGGTCAATGAAAGATTTCATGGATTGTTGACAAATACATGATGCTAGATTGAACATCATTTCAGGGTTTTCTATTTTCAGTGAGGAAAGCAATATAGAAATTGACATCAAATTATGTAAACTGGCAAAATTTGAAGCTTTATATTTTATGTTCCATATTTCAAATGTTATTGTGAATAGGAGATATTTGGGTCTGTTTAGCAATAGAAATAAGTGAGCTTATATTTGTTTTTTAATCATGAGATACCATGCATGGTATAGATGGATTTTTTTCCATCTATTCTTACTAGCAGCAGGTCATGTGGTTCAATGAACTGATTTTCAAAAGCAAAGTATGTTTTGCTGTATAAATAATATTTCTGCGACTTCAGATAAGTAACACATTTGAAACTAACATAAATTTTTGTTGTCCCAATTAGAGCTCAGAGAACTTGTAGAAGCCTGGATGGAGATCAAAGCTGTCTGAGTGGATTTAGCTGATTTTCTGAAACTAATAGTAACAGATATATTAAGAAGCCACCATCAATCTTCTTTCAGTTGCTTGTAACATCATCACAGTGCACTCACTCAATTTTAAATTTTCAAATATAGTCTTTATCTGTTTTTATGAAGCCCAACAAATAGGGTTTGACAAAATCTGCTGTTTTTCGTAAGCTAAGCTGAGATACTCAGTAGTGAGAAAATGTATTTCTGGCAATTTCAGGAATATCCATATTTTTTTTTCTTTCTTTCTTTTTATTTTTTTTTTAAAAAAAAAACAACAATTACTCAGTTTTGCAATACTGGGTGATAGTGTGTGTGTCAACTCTTCTCTGACTTGCAGGTAGTATATGTATGACATCACACTATTTAAATATTGAGGCTACATTAATCTTAAATTTCCAGAACTAATATATAGTGCACTCACCAGTAGGCAGTCCAAAGCCTGAAACACAGAAAACCCTGTTATTGGTCAGGATCTGCAGGCAACCCTACAGAAACTATCCTAGGTTTGGTGAAAACAGAAACAAAGGAATATTCTCATTGGTGAAAACACAGAAGAATCTAAATAGCACTATGAATTTTCTGGCAAAACTTAAATTATGTCAGGATATGCACATAAACTCTAAAGACTGCAGCTCCCTGTGTTCCCTTGTAATGCCCAAAGCACTCACAACTTCAAGCAGCAGGGTACATCCTCTTTCAGCTTTCTGCACCAACATCCATTGAAACTGGAAAACAAAGAGTTCATGAGTGGGATACTTGTCTTTTACTTTTTGAAGACCCTCTAGAAGCCTTTTTAATGCATCTTAGGGCTGCTGTGGAGCAAGCACCATGCTCTCCTGTGCATGTTCTGGGTAGATGCATGGTGGCACAGGAGCACCCAGGTAGCTTTATTGGGTTGATGCTTGCTCCTGCTACCTGCAGATTGAACAATCCCTGCATCTTGTCTGCAAAGCAGATGTTTCATTAAGAGGAAAATACAGAACATTAAATAGTCAGGAATCCATATCCACAGCTCTGATATTACCAGTGGTCCTGATCTACAAGGAACAAAAGGAGGAACAAAATTGAAGAAATCTCCTTCAAAATGTGCATTCTGCTTTTCCACACAGCCTACCTCAAAAGCAGTGTGATTACATGCCCAGAAAAAAATTCTGTAGGCTGTCTGTCAGAATATTAGAAGTGAGAGGAGACAACAAAGCAATAGCAAGCACTGGATGAGCAGAGAATCAAATATTTTCTATTTCCAGGACTCAGTTTTCACTCTGTATTTTCTTTGTCGTGTCAACTCTCTAGTTTCAATTTACTCCTTCGAGATCCCGTGTCCTCACATGCAGCCACTGACCAGTTACTGTCCTTTTTCTCTGGTTTCTGATGAAAGTAAAAAAATCCCCAAACTATCAAGTGTAAAGGTATTTGAGTTGTAGTTGCAGAACACATTATTTTATGGTCTGTTCATGTCGTAAACACCTTTCTCAAAACACATGCAGTACTTTCCATTTCAACTCCTATGAAAGAAAACAGTTCAAGTTTATGAACTCAAAGTGCCTGAAACCAGTGATATCATAACACAACTGGAGCTTGCTGGGAGTGCATAATACAAATAATGGCAAAGTCACAATAATGACAGAGTAACATATTTCAAAAAACATTTATTTTAAAGGTTAAAGAAAAATACAGAGCAGTAAAGCAATATCTTACATGTAATGAACTCTTATAGCAAACTCTGCATGTCATCAACTCACTCAATTTCTAATTCATCTTTTTTTTGTCTCCTGCAAAGGAGCTTCATTAATTTATGCCCATCAAGAATGAGTTCTGTGCATCCCTCCCTTCCCTTGGTTTCATCTTACAGCCACAAGTTTCAGATTACATGACTAATTCATTCACTGAATTGATTCTTTCACTGAATTGAAAGTTCCCTTTTCACTTGTTGTGAGTAACTTCCAGAAGATGGATTTCACATATTATTTTAGTTGACATCAAAGAAAATAAACATTGATTTTTTTGAGTATTCACGCTTTTTCCCTAGCTGATGCTTTGTAAGGTATTCATGCATATATGCCAGACTAAGTGAAAACCAAAAAAGGATCTCAAAGTTCTTTTACTTATTTTGACCTTAATTGGAAGAGCAGTGAGAAATTTTACAATTTTGTTTTAGCATAGGGTGTTTGTGATTTTGTTTTAACAAACAATGTGTAGTTTTCTCTTGTTTAGGTGATGCTTTGAGACCTATGGAAATGTACTGTTCTAGAATAAAACTCCTACAGAACACAGGCATAAACAAAGCCTTAATCTGTCTCAATATTGCAAGATGAGAACAACCTAAGGAGAGGTAAATAAATAAAACATATTCAAAATTCCAAACTACCAACAATAACGAAAACATAATTTATGCAACTGAATCAGCTAATATATTAACATAAAGCAAGTGGTCAAATACCTTCTCTACATGTTTGTGATGATGGTGATTTAGCTGCGCCACAGCCATTTAATCATTTGGTGACCTTTAAGAGCTCTGCTTCAGACTAAATTGTAGGTAAAATTATGTATTTTTATTTCTATTTATGCAAAAGTGCCACAAGTTATGCACAAAGAAGGCAAGCTATGCCAGCCACAAGCCATCATCTGTGTTGATATACTAAGTAGGACTATTTTTTTACTGCTTTTGGTATTTAGATTAATGAGATCATATTTATTTCCTTATAATAAAAACTTCTCTTATTAGAAGCACTTTTCTTGTTCTAGCATTATTTTTTATAACTTGGTAACTACTGAGAGGGAGAAATTATTGCCATTTTTAGTCATCACAGAGTCTGACAGACAGCACCCATTCAGGTCTGTATTCAAGTGTGCTGCTGCTGTTGAGAGCAGAACTTGACCTTTTCAAAGTATATGTCTGTGGTTTTCTTTTTCCAGTCTTAGTTTAAGAGTGAGAGAGGACAGGAGCATACTGAACACTTGTCAAGAAGCTGCTGTGATTTTAGATATGCAGAGTAGGTATCAGATTTGAGAATAATAAAATTAAATTTGAAATGGGAAATAGCTTGACTAGACTACATGCATTAATTCTGTACCAAAAACTCAATATGAAAGTACACTAGCATTAGGACAATTTCAGGGAAATTTTCACAAAGCACACTGATGTAGCCATGCACGTTGCTAGCACATAAACTGAAGGAAATCATCAAATCTTAAATTTATCACAGGAGTGTTGCCAGATTCTGGGAACCCTCTAAACAATCATGGACAGTGAGTCATGTTTATAAAAGGGACAATGTTTATTCTGCACAGATATAAGGTGGAAGTTTTCCATAAATCAGGCACACTAGGGAATTAAAGGAAGAGAATCTGTAAATTGAAATGTACATAAACCCACCTATCTAATACATGGTTACCTCCTACCTAATGCATGGTCAGTTAGCTTGTGCAGCCTCATGCATAACTTGTTTCCTGTACCTATGTGGGCCTCTTCTCATAGGTGGTCTCAGGATATCAGATTGTACAGCAAATAAGACGTGATCTCCAGCTCTAAATATGTCTTAATTGCCAAGCAGGATACGAAATACAGAAGCTTTCCATAAGCATTAAGCAACACCTGCTGAACATTCCTGATAATATCTATTTGCATTCAAAAGAGGGGATAAAGGTGTGAATGACACCATCAGCTTCCATCTACATCAAAGGTCAACAGAAGGGACAAAGAATTATGCTTACAGACATTAGGATGAACCCAAAAGATAGAGAGATCATAGGTGGATTCATGCAAAGAGGAGATATATTAAAGAGAAAAAACACAGCTGATTGTCTGTCTCACTGACTTATAAACAGGAGGACTGTTAAATAATAAAGTAGTAAACAATCAACGCTGGTTAATTTGTTTGCTGTGGTGGTTTATTGTTTTGTTTCTTTAGGAGTTTTGTTTGTTTCTTAGGGGTTTTTGTTGTTTACACTTTAAATTACCATGGGACTTTCAACCACTTCATATGCTTCAGAATATGAAAACTTTCTTTAGGTTAATCTGTTTGGTGAGAACCAGAAGTTAAATGAGAGGTATATTATTTCCTTCTCCTAACTGAGAAAATCCCATTTAAGCGCCTTATTTCCAGATTGAGGAGAACCCAGTTCACTCCTTCAGTTTCCCATTTGAGTTTATATTTCCATTTTATTATCTGTACTGAGGAGGGGATTCAAATTTTTATGTATCAATACTATAAACTGATCATCTAATTAAAATTCTAACAACAGATAGCATTTTAAGTAATGTCTCTGTACACTTTTGGATTTATGGTTCTTTAAATACTATAAATTATAAGAAAATATTTTAGAAAACAGCAGTAGAATTTAGGTTTGTTGAAAGATTGGAGGAACCTTAAAGACATGTTTGTGCTTTGGATGTATCTGAAAGGAAAAATTCCAGCTGCCGAATGGTCATCAAAAAGTGCCTTTTATTAAGGCCCCAAAATTTCATTTTTTTCCTACCCCTCTCTCTCACACAGAAGCAATTATTATTTCATATTATCAGCTTTACATTTGGACTAGACTTCATATGTGCTGGACTGAGCCCACTTAATGACTTCAACAAAGTCATTCAATATTACTGATTGTATGAGTGACAGCAGACTCCACACCAGCCTGAGTTTTTGCTACAGCAAACCTGTAGAAGAACTTGTGGTCCTTAGATATAAAGTAGCTGTGTTGTGCCTTCTATCTCTGGAAGGCATTAATGAAAGTGGGACATGTATAATCACTGTTCAATTTTTTACAAGCTTGCTTTGCTTGATAAGAAATTATCTGGAAGAACACACCTGATAACCAAACCTCAAATGAAATCTTGAGCAGGTGTAATCCCTTCTAAATTCCCATAGCTGCCCTTCTCCATTATTTTGCAATTGCTATGACCACACATCCCTATTTGTGGTCTGTTTCCTCGGCCTCCATGGAGCAGATGTCATAGTGGAAATATTTCACTAAAGCTGAGTTTAAAAATACATTAACATCTCAGGTCTTGAGATATATTTGATCCAGAATTTTCCAGTTAACCCGTGGGTCACACAAAAAGCCTACAATTTGGGTCTCCTGAGAAATGTATTATTCAAGTTGCATATCCCTTCCAGAAATGCTGCAAGGCTTAATTAATTAGTGATTATTGACTGCTCTGTCTTCAGATGAAGAGTATTGTATAATTACTTGGATTTACCATTGTGTTTATTGATGATAACTATGTTTTTCTTCTCTCTCATGGGAGAGGAAACAACTAATGATTGCAAACTTGAATTTCTGACTAGGAAGATGGAGACTTTCTTTGCTTCTTTTTCATTTTCTCCTAACTTCAAGTTTAAAAAAATATTTTTCTTCACTAAGGACATATGAAAGATTTGATTTATAGGACAACCAGGGAATTGGGCCCAGCCAGCATGGGGTTAGGAAAGGCAGGTCCCACTTGACCAACCTTCTTTTATGACCAAGTGACCTGTCCAGTAGATGAGGGAAAGGCTGTGGATGTGGTCGTCCTGGATTTCAGCAAAGCCTTTGATATTGTCTCCCACAACATGCTCCCGGAGAACCTGTGAGTCCACAAGTTGGACAAGTGTGCTCTTTGCTGGGTTAAAAACCGGCTCTATGGCTGAGCCTGGAGAGTGATGATGAATGGTAACACATCCTGTTGGCACCTGCTTACTAGTGGGGCTCCTCAAAGTGAGTACTCAGACTTGTTTGATATCTTTATCCACAATCAAATAGGGGGATTGAGCACACCCTCTGTAAGTCCATGGAAGACTCTAAGATGGGTGGAAGTGTTGAACTGCTGGAAGGTAGGAAGGCTTTGCAGAGAGAGACATTTGGGCAGACTGGATCAATGGGGCTGAGGCCAATAGAATGAAGTTCAATGAGGGCAAGTGCCAGGTCCTGTGTTTCAGTCACAATAACCCCATGCAGCACCACAGGCTGGGAAAAGCGTGGCAAGAAAGTGGCACAGGAGAAGGACCTGGGGGTTCTGGTCAACAGCAGCTGGGCATGAGCCAGCATGTGCCCAGGTGGCAAAGAGGGCCATTGGCATTCTGGATTGCATCAAGAATGGTGTGGCCAGCAACAGGAGGGCAGTGATTGTCCCCCCTTACTTGGCACTGGTGCGTCTGCAACTCCAATCCTATGTTCAGTTTGGGACCCCTCAGTAAAAGAAAGACATTGAGCAACAGGACAAGAAGAAATGGTCTTAAGCTGTGATAGGAGAGGTTCAGGTTGCACATCAGGAAAAATTTCTTCACTGAAAGGGTGGTTAAGCGTTGGAACAAGCTGTCCAGAGAAGTGGTAGAAACACAGTGCCCGGAATCACAATACTTAGTGGCATGGTTTAGTCGACGCGGTGATGTTCAGTCAAAGGCTGGACTTGAAAAGACTCTTGCAGGTCTTTTCCAACCTTAATGCTTCTATTATTACTGACAGTTCTGACACAGTAGCTTTCCTTTAGTCATCTGAGCTGTCTATGTACAGTGGCAGTGAATACCCCAAAGTAGGCTGTCAGGAGTGCAGCTGTATCAAAACCTGGTAACATAGCAACCCTGGCAGCTGAAAATGTACACACGCACTTCCATCACAAGTCTGTAAATTATGACTGCACTCCAACTGAACTGAGATCAGGGGTGCACCACATAAGAAGCAAATGAGTTGGAAGCTGGAGATCATATTTCACTTTTATAGAAAGAAAGTGAAATTTTGTTTTATCACTGTGGTGGGTTGACCCTGGATGAATGCCAGGTGCCCAACCAAAGCTGCTCTATCCTTCCATTCTAAGTTTGGCAGGGGAGAGAAAATATAACAAAAGGCTTATGGGTTAAGGTAAGGGCAGGGAGAGATCACTCACCAGGCACCATCATGATAAAAAAAAAAGACTTGACTTGGGAGATTAGATTAATTTATTACTAATCAAATCAAAGAAAGATAATGAGAAATAAAACTAAATCTTAAAAAGATCTTTCCAGCACCCCAACCTTCTTCCTGGGCTCAGTTTTACTCTCTATTTGCTCTCCCTCCTTCCCCCAAACAGCACAAGGGAATGGTGGATGGGGCTGCAGTTGGTTCATGGCAGGTTGTCTCTGATGCACCTTCCTCCTGTGTGGGAGGACTTTTCACATTGTCCTCTGCTCCAGGGAGGGGTGTCTTCCAGGAAGGATGCAGTCCTTCAGGAACAGACTGCTCTAGTGTAGGTCCCCTGTGGGGTCACAAGTCCTGCCAGCAAACCTCCTCCAGTGTAGGCTACTCCCTGGTCCACAGATCTTGCCATGAGTCTGCTCCAGCTCAGGCTTCCCATGGTGTCACTCCTTGTTCAGGCATCCACCTTCTCCAGTGAGGGTTCCTCCATGCTGCAGGTGGATCTCTGTTCCACCATGGGCCTCCTTGGGCTGCAGGAGAACAACTGTCTCACCACAGTCTTCACTTTAGGCTGCAGAGGAATCTGCTCTGGTGCCTGGGGCACTTTCTTCCCCTCCTTCACTGACCTTGGTATCTGCAGAGTTCCTCTCACATATTCTTGGAGTTGTTCCTCTCACATATTCTCATTCCTCTCTGGATGCAGCAGCACAGTGGTTTTTCCCCGCTTCTTAAATACATGATTCCAGGGGTGCTACCACCATTGCTGATGGACTTGGCCAGGGCCAGTGGTGGCTTTGCCTTGGAACAGTCTGGCATTTGCTCCATCAGCCATGGGGAAAGCTATGATCCTCTCAGAAGGCTCCCTGTAGCCCCCCACTACCAAAACCTTGTCATACAAACACAGTGGAACCACAAAAAGAACAAAAGAAGCAAAATGGCTTTAGATTGTCTTTTTTTTTTCTTTTTTTTAAACTCCCAAACAACACTTTATGGAAAAAGAGTTTTGCAGTCAAAGCTACAAACAGAATTAGAATTAATCTGATAACTTTTTAATAGTTACTGTCCTCTTAAATTTCAAAACTGTATTGCTTGTCTTTAAATATTGCCCCAAATAAAAGAAAAAAAATATTTTATACACAAAAAAAAGGATTCCTTAGATGGAAGTAAGGATCCTTGTTAGCCAGTTTGAGCTGGACAATATATTTAATTTATGCTTTGTGATGTATACACAGTTTATCAGTATTTTTCTATGGCCCAAACTGATTTGAGAAAACATAATGAAAGGGATCATATTTTGAAGTACCTTTTCTGCCTATAAATGGACCATAAACCTTTTCTATAAGATTTTATATTTTATTTGCATGAAGTAAAACTTCACATTAAAAGTCCATTTTTTTCCCTAAAGATTTAATGCATGGACTAGCTAACTAATCTGCTTATTGCAGGATTTTGTGACTAGTAATATTGATATGGTTTCAAATTTAATGTTCATGTTCATGAAAAAAATCCGCTGAGAAACTATTAAATATAAAGGTACCACCTCTGTCTCAAATATGAGGTGCAAATTGCTGGAGGCTGGAAGAATATCAGTATGTAGTTTGCTTAATTTTATGCTTTTCCCTAAATGTCTGATGTTGGGTGCTCCCAGAGACTGTCAATTCTACTGAATTTTTCTTCCATAAGGCCAGTTTTTCTTCTGGCCTTATGGTTAATCCAGGCAGAGTCCATATAGTTACTTCCCTTGCCACAGGAGAGAAAAGCTTAAGTCTAGTGCTCAGCATTGTTTAGATTTGTCCCAACAGATTTTCAATAAAACTTTTAAGCTACTTGAACTGCCTGTCCCTAGCCTAAACACAGTTATTCCTAAAATGGCATCTCACCCCTCACCACTTTCTTTTCTAAAGGGAAGATGAGGTCAGCTTAATTTGCTGGGCTCCACCTGGTGTAATACCTTGCAAGCAGGTTTTTGTGCCATAGCTAGAAGTGGATGCAAAATAACAATATTTCAATGTTAGTTCCCAGGGAAGATGCACTTAAGTCTGGAGAAGGAAATTTGAAAATCAATGTGCCATTTAATTGCTTTTATTTCCTCAAATGATTGACCAATGAAAAAGCCATTTTGTTTTTAATATGGGTTTTGGTGAACCATATCCTGAAACAGATAGAAAGAAAAAATCACAAGCCTGTAATTTTCTCTCCCTCTGGCTTTGCATTGCTCTGGGACTACTAAATTTTCTAGCATCCAAATTGTTGAAGTGACTGTATGAAATACAACATTTGAAACTGCTTAACTAGATGTAAATCGAAGCTGTCCCATATTTTACAGAACATTTATTTAAGAAAATCATATGTATATAGTATCTTTCAACTCAAATGATATATCAGAATTTTACAAACTGGATTTTTTTCCATCAGCATCCATATTCAGTCATCTCCAAGAGGTTAAGAAGCTGCCATAACAGCAACTTCAGCTATCACAGGGGCAAACACACACTGGCTAGGACTCTTAAGGCAAATTACCCCATCAGCACAACTGTCACATCATTTTCATCTGCTTAGAATGTTTTGGGTTTTTTTTTAATATCTTAGCTCTTTTTCTTTCCTTATATTGTAAGATTATATTATACAATCTGTGTTATTTATCTAAACCAAATAAAGTGGTGATCTTTCACGCAAGTGAATTTGCCAAACTGTTTTGTGACTAGTGGCAAAGGAGAATCTTGGACAAATGCATGCCTCAGTCTTGTGCATATCCTACTCCTTCCTGCCACTGGATTTTTCTGAGATTTCCTATTTGAGGATATTTCTGTGCCCATGCAGAGGCTGGAATTCATATCTCATTTCTATCTCTTCTCTTCGGGGTAAACAAAGTCAAATGGGAGAACACACAGACCAAAACTGCCCCTTTTTATATTATCAATTAAATGATAGAATTATAGGTACAGACCAAGTGATTGCAAAGCTTGCAAGAAAGAACAGGGATAGACATGTCAAGCAGTTCATTCATCTTATTCTTTTATGTGAAAACAATTATTTTAAAGAATATTTTTAAAGAATTAACTGTGATTAAAATGAAATGAAACTTGAGTTTACTAGATCTGAATAGTAACATAAGTGCTTCCACTTATTTAGAAACCCTCGGTGGCACTTATTTGTATAAGGTCTACAACAAAAGACATTATATTTCACATGAGAGTTTTTCAATATTTTAAAAAAAATTATTTTAAAAGGTGTTGCAAACAGCATGCACGGATTTTGCCCTGCTAAGTCCAGAATTTTTTCAAGGCCAATGGCACAAATAATTTTTCTTTCATTAAATTTGGTGTTGAAGAAGAGAATTGTCTTGTCTGATACTTGCCATTCAATATTTGTTGTTCTCCTATTTAAGATATTTCAGTCTCTCTAATAGGAGCACAAAAAAACTATCAGATTCAGAGCATCACACCATGCATAGCAATTAGTGAAAATAAAATATACAGAAAATTCATAGGCATAGCTGGTATGAAATGTCTAACAAATGCAGTAACAGAAATCTGTGAATTTTCTCCTTGTTTGAACAATTAATTAATTAATTGTTAAAGATGATAAAATGACTCATATACAATGGACTGCTGGAAAAGCTGGCCCAAAACCTATGGTCAGGCACAATTTCAAAGGTTGTCTATAATACATATGATTGTAGGAATGTTTCAGATAAAGTGTAAGCTAGTAAGAGAATTATGCATTAAATCTAGTGCATTCATATATATCTACACACCTCCAAGCTAACATTTACTTCTGTGTCCTGATACTGCCAGGGGATTGTGTCAATTTAGGAAAGCTTATAGTATGCAGAACTGGAGAAAAGCTGCTTTATTAATAGGCCAGGTATGTATGAGGAGATGTTCAACACTATAGCTGAGAGATGACTTTCAAAAATTTTTCTTGGACTGGAGCACCAGCAAATGGAGACTTTCCAACTAAACCTTGTTTTTCTTGGTGTTTATCAATATAAGTTTGCTTGGCAATTCCTCAGTTGAGATTGAAGGACTCTGGATGTGACTTTCCTTGGAGATGTTTGAGCAACAAGTGCTTGTATGTTCTACTGAATCCTCACGGTCTTCTCTGGGTCGGATTTTGTGACTTCTGCTCTTTCACATCATCCTGACAGCTCCAGTAACTCACTTCCCTGCATCCAGCCTTTAAGAGCTGATATTGAGCAGGATGTGAGGTAGTGTCAGCTTACCTTCTGTGAAGTCATTTGTAAGACCTCTGTATCAGCTCTACAGCTTCTCAGGTTAAAGAAAAATTTTAACAGAGGAATTACTTTGTTGCTCCTCATCCTGCACAGTGGGTGGTACATGGATGACTTTTAAACTTTTAGACCACTGTCTGAAAACTAAGGCTGCTTACGCTTACAAAAAAATACCTGTTTACTATTTTATGTAACCTAACATTTATATGCCATATAACATCTCTCCTGTCATGTTTTATAGAGTTCATTCTGTCTTCTAGAATAAATATTAATAAAATGTCTAAGTTCAGATACTTTTCCCATTTTAAATGAGTACAGATTTATGCAATATTCTACTGGAAAGCAACCCTGCCAGTGGCAGGAGGGCTGGAATTAGGACCTTTGAGGTTTTTTTGAACCCAAACTATTATGTGATTCTGCAATATTTTCTGTGGAAAATTTTCATTTTCTCTCAAAAGTGCAATGCTTTTTCTCAGCACTTACACGTTCAGGTTATTTTTTAAAATAATACTCTAAGCATGTTCTTCCTCCTTGAGACAGTTGAACTTTCTAATAATGCACATTTCTTAAAAATATCAATCCAGAGATGAACCCTTTGTGGTTAAGATTGCAGTATCACTTGTAGTTGTGTACTTGCTCAGATTTCCTATGGGCTTGCTGTGAGCTTTTCTCTGAGATCTCATCCATATTTTAGTATTTTCACCTGTTATCACTTTATAGTTTGGTGTGTCTTTTACCTGATTTTTTCCATTGATTTTTTAAATCAGAGCACTCTTGAGTTTGTAGTCTTGCTTTCTGTCTGATGTTTGTTTGAATAAATCCTGTACATTCGGTGAAGAATATCTCTTCCAATGTAGCAATGTTTTTGATACCTTTGAGAAAGTTTACAAATGTGGATCTTGTGATTAAACGTGTGAGCACAGGAACCCAAATATTTCAAGCAGCGCATATTGTGAATATTTCAGGTGAAGCATAACATATTTTCCAGTGCCTATCATATTATAATTGAATGCATTTATAATTTAGAGGAAAAAATCTGTATGGAAAATACTCACAAAGAGGTTTAAATTAATGAAGGAATTTAGTAAGTAAGTGCAAGTTACACTATACAATTTTCATTTGTTATGAGAGGGATTTTCAGGCTTTTTTGTTTGCAGAAACCTACATATCTTTTTGAAAAGCACTTTTCATCATAAGACTTACCATTTTTATGTCAAAGATCTGATAGTTTTCAACATTAGGTCAAAATAACTTTATTTTCCTTCCAGGGTGGCGTAACTTTTATTGATAATTATTCTTCTAGTTCTTTAGTAAAGGAATAGTGCTGAACATATTCTCATCCTATCTCCTCAGTATTAGTTTCCCTGACTTCCTCTATTTCTGCTGTGTTCAACGAGCGTTGATGCTCAGCAGGAGAGAGGCTGACTTCGTGATGTGAGGCAGAGGAGTGCTGATGCTCTTGTGGAAACAAGGAAGCCCTGTGGGCTACTGTTGTCACAAGGTTCCCTATTGCCTGATCAATGAGTCCATCTCCACAATGGGAAGATTTGCATGGAAAGACTGCTTCATTTTATTTGGATTTTTTAAAGTGGAATATTGTGTTCACAGATTATGTATGTCAGGTAAAAAAGAAATGGTCTGAAGTTCAGCCTCTTACTGCTGTTGTAATCCTTTGTCTCTCCGTTAAAAATATTGTCCAGGATATCAGCTATGACAAGGGTATCTGTCTGCAAGGTACCAGTGAGAAATGGTCAAATGAGATTTGAGGCAGAGACCTTCAAAATGTCAGATTCTCTGCTGTACCAGAATCCCAACATGTGTACATCCAGTTGTGTGTGACTTATGTCAGAGAGTGCCACAGGTTAGCATCAATGTGGACAGATGTGGATATCAAAAACAGTTGACCATAATGTCTCCAAGGAAAAAAGAAAAAAGTCATTGAAAATATAATATACATATAAAAAAATCCTATTCCGTATATCTGGGAGAGCAACACACTACTTGTAGTTAGGTATATGGTCCCTGAACTGGTGGTTAGGGAAATAATGAAATCTGTCCATTTGACCAATATTGCATAGGGAACAATATACTGGAGACGAAAGCACAGCAGCTTTCTTTGTTACATAACATTTTTGTGTGTATTTATTTCTGGCATATGGTACTATCATTCCGTTTTTAGAAGATGAGACCTCGTTCACAGGACGTATCTGGTATCATCTCTAGCCTTTGAGAAAACAGTCAACACATGCTTCCTGTAATCCTCACCTTTTCAAATATGCAGACATTTCAGGAGAAGAGAATTATTGGAAAAAAGTGGGCATAAAAGAAAATAACCAAGTTTTGGATCTTGTGTGTTTTATGTTGTTCATCCAGTGATTTATGAAGCACTACACTTGATCTATCCCAGTTCAATAGGCAGAAGAATTAGCCTCTCACTCTCCAACCTCCCTTTCAGACTTTGGCGTTGCTCCTAAGCATAGCATATGAACCAAGAGGGGAGCCTTGCTGCAAAGAGGCTGGACACAGTGCTGTGTGCCATGCCAGCCTTCAGTCTTGATAACCTGAGCAGGTCTATTGGCTCAACATATCCCTGGGTTTTCCAGTTTCATCAGAACTTGACAGTCCCCTCATCCCTGCAATGCCCTGATCCTCTAGCATTTTGTGATAAGCCTTAAGCCCTACAGAGTACATCAGCTCATTGGCAAAATGAGAGAAGAACGAGGAGGATTATTCATCACTCCCATTAAATGTAAATCCTTTCAACAACAGCTTAGCAGAAAAGCAGTGTTACTTCACAGCAGTGTTCCTTCTTTTCTCCTCTCTTTCCTGCTCATGCTTAAGGACCCTGTTTTTCCTAAGAAAACCAGTAGCACAATGCTGGTTTTGCACTGCAGTGACTAAAACTACCGAAACTGTCAAGGCTTTGCATCAGGAGAGGCAACTGACAGGCTTGGAAAAACAAGGGGATTGTGTGACACTGACACACGTCTACAGCCATGGTGTGATGGGCTGCTCCCACAAGGAATGCCCCCAGGAGGAAATCAACCCTTGCAGTTCTGCTCTGTTAGTATGACAAGTATTCTGGCCATTCCATTTGAAGTCATACTCTGAGAAGCACCTTTAAATCCATTTCCTATTGGTCTTCAAGGCTCCCAAAATAAACCTGGTGAGAAAAGTACATCATACCTGAAGAAAAGATGATTTCTCTCTGAAACTGGAAATATATTAGCTAGATTGCACATATTAGCAAGAAAATGAGGGCAGAATTTTAAGGTAGGGATCCTACAAATCTTTGAAATTAATTTCATTTTAGTTAGGAACGAGTACCTATATACTACTGTACATACTACTGTATGCTACATATGGACTTGCTGTGGTTACAGTTTTCTTCTCGATTCTTCCTGACTATAAAAACAGCTGGGTTGTTGTTATTAGCCTTTCCCCTTGACATGAGCCGGACTGAGTGATCAAATAGTTTTCCATTTATGACTGATTTCATAACTAACAACTTTTTTGGGTAGGAAACTAAGGAGAACCTCAAAAGATACCTTCCCAGAAAATCATATTATAATCTTATATTGTAATATCCATGTAGAAAATGTAACAATGGAATATTTTCAGAGTAAATTTCTACTAGAGTATTTCAGAAGGACAGCTAGCTGGTTGATTGCAATTTAAAGCAGACCCAAATACTGACTGAGATGTAATGCTCTGCTTTCATTAGCAGATGGGAGAGGAGGTTAATGGTAGTTGGTGCACTGAACTTGATTTCCTGACTCAGCTAAAGACTTCCTCTCTTGCTATTTTACATAACCTCTCATCCTTATTTCCTACATCCTTTTAAAAAGTGGGCCAAAGGAATGCGTAATAAAAGCAGTAATTTCCTCTCTATTCAACGAGATTGACAGCTTTTGCAAAACTCTGTAATTATCAATATTTTGCTGTACCAAGCTTGCTACCAAAGTTAAAACATTCTCCACCGTCACCATGTATTTCCAAATCTGTTTCAAAATCCTATGTGAATCTATGGTTAAAGAAATGGAAGTTTCTAAAGAAGTCTTTGCAAAATTTCCCACAATATTTCCCACAAGCTAGTATTATATCCAAGCTTGAACAATTTTCCAGGTTTGATGTATAGGGTGAAACAATCCCAACTGACTTCTTCAGTTTATAAGTTTCAACACTTTCCCATGATTTGGGGCTTATTAAGGTGAACGACTGCAATTTTCTAGTCAATTTGCATACAGAAATGTGTAAGAGACACACACGCAGGCACCAGCAGTTAAATGTGAAGCCATGTAAAACTCATTTTATAACAGGTTAGAAATCAAACCCGTAATTATATTCATGAAAACAACTGCTTTCCTTGTTTCTTTGTATGACCTTTTTCAAGTGGGATGATTTTCTAACATGCATCAAATGTCACAGTGTTTTGAAAGACCAAAAATAATCGTCATTCACAAAGGCACTTAAGCACACACCTTTAATGGGACTACACACCTGCTTCAGGCTGTACATGTGCATAAATACTGAACTGAATCCAAGCCCTGAGGAGGAAAATAAATCCCAACTGCTCAGACCCTAATTTCCTTCCTTTATTTTGAAAGTTGAGCAATTGAGAACTGATAAAGTAGCATTTAAAGAGAAAAGGCCTGTGTATGATTTATAAGGTTTTCTAGAAGATACATTAGAAAGCATTATGGGATGCAATTAATCAGTGCCTGTATTACTCAAGATACTAAATGCTTTTTTCTACTTTCAGCAAGTAATAGGATAGATCAGGTATAAGTATGGCACATTTTTCTAACTGATGGCATAATTTTCTAGCACCTTTCCTTGATTTATATTCCTGTGTTTATCCAATTTCCTTTATAACATCATCCAAAGCAGAAACATTAGGTACTTGTTATTTAACCTCTATGATACCTTCAGAAATTGGCAGAACAAAGTGGACTCATATTCTTATTGCTGCTTTAGATGACAATTTGGCAAAACTGAAGGACTGCAACATTCAATTCATTCAGTGTTGTTACTATAGAAATACGGACAGTACAATTTTTGCCTTAGAAGAAAAATTTTCCTTACTATCAAGAAAGGTCACCTGAAAAAGGCCTCCAGTTCCCAGTAAAATAAATAGAAATTTTGACACTGATATGCAATGTGAAGAACACTAGTTCCTAGTTCATGAATTTCCTGGTATTGGACTGAGCGGTGCAAGAGTCTGGGAACTGTTGGCCAATGTAGCTCATAATTTATTCAGCAAACTATGGAAATTTATACTGGAGAAAGAAAACTCCATTCCCTAGCTGAAGCATTTCTGGTTATCTCACAGCCAGCTCAGAGACAGTGATTTCACTGTAGTCTGCCCCTCACAACTTCAGTTTGCAATAAAAACAAATAACCAACTAACAAAAAGCTCACTGTGAACACCAAAGACCTGAGGTTTCCACAGGATCAGACAAATGCTCATGCTTGTTTCACAAAGTAAATTTTCCCTTCCCTATCAGTGTAACATATTTAATGGCAATGTTGTATAACACATAGCATGTCAGAAATGCCTTGTAAAACTTGATCCATACCCCCAACATGTCCAGTTTCAAGTCTAGTCTTTGTTTTAAAGATGACTGGAGTTACAGGTTGGGGATGGGTTCTAGCTATGATGCATGCACCCTTCAAAATATACCTCTTTTACCTGGTGTGTTGGCCTGTCCAGGGACAGGCTGAATTTTGATCTTACCGTAGTTTAAAAAAGGCCATAGTAAATGTCAATGCAGACAAAAGTTATCAAACTGTATTAGACTCCTAATGCCTTCTCACAACTCCCACGTGTATCCAACAGAACAGAACATTTTTTGGACTGTCCTAGCACAAAGAAATTTCTAATGTACAACACATTGTTGCAACAATAAAGATGGTTAGCTGTGTCAGAAGGTCTTAACAGCTGTAAGTGAACCAGTGACACTGCTTTGTACCTTCTATTTCGAGTACTCTCTCACTCAGACGAGTTACCTGAACATAAGCAGAAAAGACAGAGCCTCAGAGACATATTTTGAGAAGGTAGAATATGTTGAACCTTGCTGTCACATTTTCCAGCAGTGGTGACTCTATAGCAACAGTACATAGGAAATAGAGATGTGTTAAATCTAGGCTGTACCTGACAGAGCCCCAAAGCAGGAATGATACAAAATTGTTCTCTCTCACTCCCAATACCCTTGTACACACATCCTCTGAGCCTAAGCCAAACACCACAGAAGCCAAAGAGCATTCCCTTGATGCAAGGGAGGTGTGCAATGGGTCCAAAAGAACAATTTCTAGGAATCCAATGTGATTGATATCTATTAGTTTTGAATATATTTTTCTGTTCTACTATATTCACAACTGGAATAAAAGTTACATGATCTTTAAAAGAATTAAAAATGCAGTCTGTCTTTTTGCCTTTGGTACTTTGGGTCTATCTAGAATTTTTCTTCTGACTATGAGGGCTAAATCCACTAATATTTGTAAGACCCCCAATAAAACTGACAGCACTTGAATAGAAAATCTCCAATGAGAGTTACTCAAAGAAAGTAACAGAGATTTGGTGTACAGGTGACCAGTATTTCGGACTGTTCTATGGGAAATTCAGTTTTCTATTATTACTAAATCCAGCGGGGGCAATCTTCTGACTTTCAGAGTTAAGTAGTGCCACTGCTAGGGAACCCATAAAGTGTCTTTAAACATGTTCCCAGAATCAAATTTGCAACAGCAGTTAAATGTAATTTACTCAAGAACATGAATAAACTTCAATATGAAAAACATAATATACTACACTTTGTAGCATTGGTGAGGATGTTCACTAGGACAAGACATCCAGCAAAGGAACAGTAAGATCATGCACATTGGATAAGGTATCATTCTCACTTAATGAATAGTTTTAGCAAATAGAAACTTCTTGCTGACATGACATGGCTGCCCTTCACTGCAGAAGAAATTTCAAAAATATATCTTGGTTGCTTTTTTTTCCAACCCTCCATGAGCTGGTAATTGTAGCCTGAAAAATTTCCTAATCTCAGTCCCAAAAGGATATCGAATAATTTAAGGGATTAATGCAAGTTAAGCCTGGCACAGCAGTAACTAACCTTGCACACACAGGAGAAAAATAATAGACTTGTCCCCTCAAAGTTCTTGCTTCCTCATGAGAAAATTAGGGTCGTGGATAAAACCTCCTGCCAGATCTTTCCAACCATTCACAAAATTCTGAAAAAAAAAAAAGAATTTAGCAGTCCTCTCTGAAAAATATGAGCGTTACCAGAGAAATCCATAGCACACTTCTAGAAACAGGCCAACTGTTAGGTTCTGACAGACTTAGTTTATCTGCTTCACTAGTCCAGGGTTGAAATGAGAAAGGTTCATTCTCTGTGTGCCTGGACTTATCCAAGCCCAAGAAACAGCTGAGCGTAACAGTAGCATAAGATAATGTACATTTTTTTGATAGTCTGTCTTTTGTCACATTCTGCATAATGCAGAAGCAGAAAGGCACCCTGCCTGGTTTATCTGCATCTATGCCAGAATTGCTGGTAGAGCTTGTGCAGCCAGGGCATGCAATTTTGCTACGTTCTTAGTCTTATAGCGAGGGCAGTAATATCTTGTAATATATTTAGCTTCAGGGAGCGATTTTTAATTTCCTGTTTTAGGATTTGGCTCTTTTCTGGGGTTAGAATAAAAGATATCACTACCTCATTATTTCTTTGCAGAAAGAGAATAATTCCCCTAGCAGGATTACAAATACTCCTATAAAACATAGTCCAGCGTTGTGATCAGGTTTTGTAAAGCATAGGCTACTGAAAATTTCAGGTTACTGTGGAACAACAAAAAATGGTATCACGAACACTCAATAAGTTATTGCATCTCTTATAGTACTTCTTTGATCATGATAAGCTATTTGTCTTACAATAACCTTCTTCTTACAGCTCTCTGTTATCAGAAGCCCAGACTTTGGATTGATGTAGTTTGACGTGGTTCTGATGAGATTCTGGGAATCTAATGTGACAAACAGACATGAACAACACAACCCTTCCAGCTAACTAGGTTTGAAAAGAACTAACTAGAGAAAATAAATATCTTGGAACATAAATGATATATTCCAAAAAGAAATAAATAGCCTAGCTCAAAACCATCTCTATTAAATAATGCAGAAAAAAGGGCAAAATTCAAAAATGCTTATGAGATTGTATGAATTCTCTTAGTTGTGACTATATCTTAGATACCTATTAATGAATATCAATCTAAGAATTAACACCAACTTAAAATACAAAGCTAACAACATACTACCTATGTATGAATATTAACTCTATTTTGGAAAATAATACCAAACCTTGAAACTGCAATTTTATTTAAAATATATAAACGTGTTATAAAATATTTAGTATACTAAATATCTACCCTTATATGGAATCACTATTGCCAGCTTTGAAAATATTCTCTAAAATGCTCTCTTGAGGGAAAGGAACTTAAACTACAATTTTGCACATATACACAGTAACATTACCCTTATTTAAATGATCACTTGTAAACCTAGTGGCAGAGTGAATTTTTATGCCCCTAATATCTAACCAAATAAATATTATGGTATTAAGTGTGTCCTAGAGACTCTGCTTTCACTGAAGCAAAAATATTCTTGCTTCTTATGATGACATAGATAACCTTAAAAATAAGAACTGCGTATAAACGATCACAACATTTTCACGCAGGAGTAAGCCATTCATCTCAAGAAATGGTTAACTCTGCAGATATATTGGTAGTAGCTTAAATGTCTCTATTTTTAATTAAATGTAGAAGGATTTAAATATAGTGTTATTTTCTGTCTATTTGTGTGCTTTCCAAATAAATTTTTGTATACTCACGTATGATGAATGACTCTATTTTTCTCAAAATCATTCTCTTAATATCTTTTGTATTGGTGTTAGGCATTGCTAAAGAAAGTCTGTAATACTTTGAAAATGGGAGACGCCGGAATAAGAAATAGAGTGAAATAAAATACAGCAAAGAACAGAGTTCTGCTTCTGATATCTCCTCCTGTTTGAAGTCCTACAAGGGCTATGCATGTATATATTCACATCTACATCTATTCACACATGCATGTACATATATATATATATACACATAAGTATATATAGACAGTTGCAAGCAATGCTGTGTTATGATCCCCTTATAAGAGATGCTTCTGCCCAAATTAGGGTGAAAACAAGACCATATGCCAAAATCAACAGTATGAATTTTATTTAACAGTAAATGTGAGGTTGAGAGATAGAAAGAAACAGGAAGAGTGACAAGGGGGAAGAGAAAGGGAATGAGAGAGAGAGAGATTAAGCTGAAGATACCACCACATGGATTCCTGTGGAACCCTGCTGGTCCTTCTTCACCCTGGTCTTCTGAGGTGGTGTTCCCCAATCCTTCTTCTGGAGGTACTACTTTTATACAGTCCAAGTCCTGGGTACCCACAGGCCATAGACACTGTTCCCATGATTTAAGATTGTGTGTGCATAAATGCTTGCTTCCTTCCCACTTCCCACTGTCTGCCATGGTGGGAATTTTGTCCAGATGCTAACCAAACCTTTATCTCCATTAGGTGAAGAATTAGCTCCTTCCTCTGCACCATCTGTGCTTATCTCAGGTTCCATTGTGGTGACTTATCTTATGGCAACAGTGTTTTGAGATGTGTAACTGCATTCTTTAAGTCTTCACAGGTTATAATTCTAGAACTGAAAGAAAGCTAAAGAAACTGCCATAGAAGATCCACTGCACTGCAGCATCGCCTGCCTAGAACAGGGTTTAGACCTCAATTCAATTCTTTTAAAAGGGTAAGGAAGTGTGTAGCTCAATACACTTTCTGAAGAGCTCTTTAGCCTCCTTTTCACTGGTGACTCCACATACTCTTGTAAGAGGGTGTCTCATTTCCCCACAACAGCCCTCCCAGTGCTGTGCATGGCATTGATAACTATAAAGGTGCTGATGACGCACCAGTGTTCTGGGTCCTGCTGAGCAGGGCTGGCACAGCATCAGTGATGTCTCTCAAACATTCTGCCCCTCCATCTGTAGGCTGAGCGTGGGGAAGATCTAGGGAGGGGTCACCACTAGGCCAGCTGACCCAAACTGACCCAGCTGACCCAAACTGACCGAAGGCATATTCCATACCACGTGACATCTGCTAGATATAAAAGATACAAAAGGAGGAGGAAGTGAGGGACATTTGTTATTTACAATGTTTGTCTTCCAGAGCAACCACAATGCGGGCTGAAGCTCTGCTTCCTGGGAAGTGGCCAGATACCGCTTGATGATGGGAAGCAGAAAATAAAATTATTGGGTTTTTCTTTCTGCCTGTGCACGTGCAAACCTTCACTTTTGCTTTAGTAAGCTGCCATAACTCAACATACAAGCCATTTTCCACCTTACTTTTTCTCCCTCGCCTACTTAAGAAGGGGAGTGATAGAGAGTCTTTGTGGGCAGCTGGCATCTACCCAGGGGCAACCCATCACAGTGGGTCATGTCTATCTTATTTTAAATAAATGAAGTGCAGTCTTTTGTGGCTTCACAGAACCATTCAGCCTTTGAACAGCCAATGAAATGAGCAAAATAATTATTTATTGCATATTAATTATGTAATTAATTTTCTCATTTGGCATATAACTGAATTTTTTCAGGATTAAAGTTGTATTGACAGGAAAGGATAAAAAACGTAGTGGCATGGCTGGAAAAAGTAAATGGCAAATAATATTTATCCCCTCCAATAATCAGTCATTCATTTGATGGGATGAGGTACAAGAATGAGCAATAATGGAGGAAAATGAAACAAAGGAGTACAAAAGACAGAAAGCTCAAGTGAATGTTATTACAAGTGGCACTACCACTTCTCTATAAACTATAAAACATTTACCAGAAGATTACAGATTTAAGATTCTATTCCCTTGAATGTCACTTTTTTACAACTGACTATTTTTATTAAATTTTCCAGTTTTATTGTCAAAAAATTCTTCTTCATAAAATACACCAAAAAAAACCAATGACGCATGTTCAGTACTTAAAGACTGAGGAAGATTCAGAAAATTTCATATTTTAAAGAGTGCACAATCATGCTTTCAATTCTCCTTTCCTACTTGAGTTAGTAACAACCACTGGCAAAAAGAAGAAAGGGTGTGGCTAACATTTAACTGTAGCCCAAATACTGGATATTTTTGGAGGGCTCAGAGTCAAGAAATTTCAAGATGTAAAAGTCACAATTGTTTTTATATCAATAAATAACTGCTTAATATCAAGTTAATGAAAGACTGTAGGTAGATTTAGAAAGAGTTTTGTTTCTTTGTTTGTCCCTTTGTTTTTGTGGTTATTTTTTTGTAAGTGGCAGCAAATGCTAGTTCTAAGACAGACTTTTTTCCCCCCACAACTTTTCTTTAAATGCTTTTGACACACTACTTGATATAGATGGTTATGCTCATAAAGATAAAATGAAAGTGGTCATCAGAATGTATAGTGTTGACAGGCAGAGAGGCCTAACAGGAATACTCTGCTGTGGAAGTAAAAATTGTAATATTTCCAGTTGGTAAGCAATCATCTTGTTCGATACATTTTAAGTAAGTCTGAAATGAATTATCTTCTCTCAAGAGCACCTTGCATACAGTAAACTTCCAAAACTTCCCTGAGTGTAGAATCTACAGCAAAAAGATTTACTCAGTCATGACAGAAAATGTATGTAACCTTTAGAAGAAGTATAGTAAAAACATTATGACTTTATAACATGCATTATTCAATAAAAAATTTTCCAGCTCTCCAAATGGCAAAAATCTCCTGTCCACTCTGCAGCTGAAACAAATTTAATTTACATGGTTAGAGAGGTTGTAAAAATATATGGTTCTTTTATCAAAATTATGTACTGCTGGTTAAAACATTTACAGAAATTATTTTTAGAATACAGAATGTAAGTTCTAAACTTGGGAATACTTTGTACCTGTTGATAATAGAGCAATTGGGCAAAAAATCTTAGGTGATGATCAGATTATTCTACTTTTTTTTTTTTTACCTTATGTGTACGTAAGTGAATGGAGAGGCAATGCAAGGCTTCAGGATTATCAGATTGAATATAGTCTGCTAGATGGATACGATCCCACAAGCATCCTCCCTTCTTCCATTTTAATGATTCAACATTTCAATGCATGGGCATGGAAGCAAATATTTCAAGGAAAAATGCTTAATTATAAGGTATTATGTGCATACAGAAACTTATCAGGCTGCTTGACTTCATTATTACATTGGGCCTACCTTGGCACACTGACAGGGTGTGTCAGGTTTATGCTGCTCTGTTTATGCAACTCCCAGCAGGAGCCTAGACTTAACCACCTATTCAGCTCCATCTTCCTGGAGGATTTTGACTCAGGATGCGAAGTGCTAGAATTCAGGGTCAGATTACTGTGTTGGAACAGTAGAGTATTCCTTGTTCAGGTCATCTCTGGCTTGGTATCTAGGATAAAGGGGCAGGTTAGTAGGTTTTTAAATACAGATACATTTCTAAAGCTGCTGGTCATATATAGTTCACATAAGAGATAACACATTTACTCCAGTGAGAATGGAGTCAGTGGAAAATCAGACATGCAAAAAAACCAATCCATATAAGTCTCTTCAAAGCAGTGTTCCATCACAAATTACCTGTTTTACATATGAAAATTAATGTAGTGTTCAGTTCACAGCATAGTACTACAAAAAACTATGAAATTAGGAAATCTAAGAGGGAAACGCAAAACATGTGGAAATACATAAATATTAACCAGCAAAAAATAGAATGTATTTGATTGTCTAGAGTTGAAGAGTAAAGTAAAACTTGGAATAAGGGACTGCTGGGTAGCTCTTGGAGTGAAGAAACAGATCCTAGCCAAAACTGATCATAATGGTGTTAGTAAGATTGCCTTTTACACTTTTCCAATGTTTCTTATAAAACTGTGTTGCCATCACTTATAATGTTGACGAAATTGGAGCCATAAACACAGACATTTCTCATGATAGACACCTCCTTTTGATTAGTGTTGTGAGATATATAACATTATTATATAAAGTGTATGTCCTAATAGAATTATTACATAAGTACAACTTGAATAGAAAGTATTCAAGTGCTCAAAATAATTATACAACTTACAGAGAAAAAGAACCCAAACAACCAACCCACAGTACTTTTGTTTATGCTTATACTTTTAATTTTCAAATCAAATTGAAAGAAACAATTTAGTTACATCTGTCAAGGAAGTCTTTGTCAGTTGGACAAGTTAATCAGAGATGAATTCTGGATTAAGAAAGTCCCATCACTTGCCTGTTGAAGACCTGAACTTCTCTTTTCTTGCAGATCACACATCTGGCAGTGGGCATATCTGGTGCCTATTTCAATTTATATTTTCCCTGATGTCTTGGGGGACAATGTAGAAGTCCCTGAGATGAAATGCAAAAGCAACAGTTATTAGAATTTTCAACATTGAAAACCCATGCCTAGACATGAAGAACAAGAAGAATGACTAAGAAGACTAAGTAAACTGGAGTAGAAACCCAGTGGATGAACCCTCAGAATGAGGTGAAGGCTGAGTTGATCATGCAATTAAAGACAGCTTCTTATGGTATATGTGTAAGGAGACAAATTTATACTGCTCTAAAAATCTTAATTATGTCACTGCCAAACTCAAAGATTTATCCTCTGCTTGAGTTTTTGGTCTTATTGTTAAATAAAGAGTCTGAGTAAAATAAGCTGACATTATTTCATGACTGCAATTCTCTGCTGTCTGCACAGACAAAAACCTTTGGTTTAGGGCTGAAGATGCCAAGTTAGCTGCTGATAACTGAACTTGCAGGGGGCTGTGGAAATTGCCAGTGATGCCAAGAAAGCCCAGAGTAACAGCAAGCTGCTGAAATTTCTGACAAGATCTGCAATGAAATGACTGCACATCAATGAGTTTATAACAATGAAATAAGCCTCAACAAGAAACATTTTTCAGAAAGGAAAACTACCTTTTATTTAGGAATATCTAAAGTGGCACTGTTTGAAAGCACATCCTGTGTTTTTAGTATGGAAATTTTATTGATAAACAGATTTCTTCCTGCTGACACCTTAATTTTCTTTAAAAGCTGGCAGTTCTTTGGCAGTTCTTATTTTCTATGCCATGGAGTTTCAGAAAAACAAAGAATTCAGCTCAAGGCATTTTTTTTTAAGTTTGACAGCACTTCCAGATTTTATTTCTTTGACAATTTCTAAACTAGTGACCCAATAATAAGAAGGACTATGAAACAAGGCAGTTCTGGCAAATACACATGATGATTGAATCTGTTGCAAAAGCCATTTTGAAATATTATATTGCTGCTGCCCTTCATTTCAAAGCATTTTATTAGTGTATCTACAAATTCAAACCTGCTTCATCTGACTTGAACAATCATATGTGGTAGACTGCTTAAATGAAGTTTCTCCTTTTACTTATTTCATTGCTCATGAGCTTGATACTGCAGAAAGAGATGTGAATGCAATTTATATTGAAACAAATGATTTTTTCCTATTTTAAAATTGAAATAAATAAGATATAAGCTTTCATTTGAACATTTTTTCTCTTTGTCTTTCTCTTAAAAAAAAGGCATTTTAGCTATAATAAGGGTCATGAGGTGACCTTGAGCTTTTTTATATTTTTTTTTTTTAATATAAGATTCTGCACCTCAGTTCTCATCTCCTGTGAAGAGGCACATGAAAGACTCTCAGTAAACAGGCTGCTCGTCTTGGGGTAATCACTTTTCCCACCATTTATTTCACTTTATGTATTGTATGTCAATTGCTTTGATTGAAGTATGTGTTGCCAAAGTATGAACTAGTATTTTATCTATCCTCCAAGTACAGAAATTAATTCCAATCAATCTTGGTATATAGACCTTGGGTGCAGTTAAGATGGTCTTCACTCTTTCTTGAAACCTACAGGTGTTGCCTAAGGGCAGGTAAAGAATAAACACATTAACAGATGAAGTATGTGAGGTAAAAATTGAGGACAGGTTACAGGAAAATGGATGAAACTGCTTTACAAATGAGAAATATTTGGCAAAATGACTATGGAAATTTATAAACCAGATTTTGCAAGGAAGCTCAAGCTAGTGCAGTGCTGCTAAAGCATCATGAGACAGTTCTATTCTTCCTAAAAAAGACAAATTTTCATACAATTATAGAAACATTGAATCATATTATTTGAAAAAAAACTCTTAAGATCATTGAGTCCAACTGTTAGAATAGCACTGCCGAGCTCTCCAGTAAACCAAGTCCCCAGTTATACACACTGTTGAAATGGGTCTGGTTGGGATGGACAGGGGAGTGGCTTCACCTGCATATGCAGAGACCATCAAACTATGACCCTGGGAAGCACCTTGCTAGAAGAGAGAACATTCTTTATATTAGGGCGAGAGAATAGAAAGAAGAGTTGCCTCATGGGAGCTAATATGTTAAACAGTCTGTTACAAAAAAGGTTATGTTCTTAGTTTAATACGTGGTTGGCTAACTGCCCTTTTCATATATGGTTCTGTTTTTTATCCTTGTTAAGGATTGGACCCTGCACTCTCTACCTCACCCTATGAATTGTTATGACCTCCTGGGTCTGGGTCCTTGAGAAACGATCCTTTGTATTGCACATGGCTTTTTGA
Source organism: Alethe castanea (assembly GCA_024734035.1). NCBI lineage: Eukaryota > Metazoa > Chordata > Aves > Passeriformes > Muscicapidae > Alethe > Alethe castanea. The sequence continues at coordinate 81,536,912 of JANRGV010000001.1, read as the reverse complement.
TTTTTTATTTTAACCATTATTAAATTCTTTTCTTCCCCTGGATTGTTCTTGTTCTTTTCATCCTATTTTTGCCACGTACCTTCCCAGCTGGACCAATCTTGGTATCACTGCCCTGCTGGTGGTGACAATGCACGTCTTCCACATGTGACTCCACCACTTCCAAATGCCCATTCCAAAGCTTAGCAACCCTTGCAATGAAGAAATTCTTCATGAAGTACAACCTGAACCTCCCCCAGCACAGCCTGAGGCCATTTACACTCGTCCTGTCACTGATTGCCTGGGAAAAGAGACTCACTCCCACCTTCTTTCAGGTAGAGATCAATAAAGTCTCCCCGGAGCCTCCCTTCTTCAGGCTAAACAATCCCAGCTCAGCTTCCTCACCAGTCCTTGCAAGACTTGTGCTCTAGACCCTTCACCAGCTTCATTGCCCTTCCCTGGTCTCACTCCTGCACCTCAAATGTCTTTCTTGTAGTGAGGGCCCCAAAACTGAACACAGGATTTGAGATGTGGCCCCACCAGTGCTGAGTACAGCAGGACAATCACCGCCCTAGTCCTGCTGGTCACAGTATTTTTAATACAGACCAGGATATCATTTGAATTCTTGGCCACCTGAGCACATGCTGTCTCATGTTCAACCACTGTCAAGCAGCATTACCAGGTTCTTTTCCCCTGGGCCACTTTCCAGCCACTCTGCCCCCAGATGGCAGTGCTGCATGGGGCTGCTGTGACACAAGGGAAGGACCTTGTTGAAGCTCATACAGCTGGCCTCAGCCCATGGATCCAGCCTGCCCAGATCCCTCTGCAGAGACTTCTACCCTTCAGTGTATCAGCACTCTCACACAGTTTTGTGCTGTCTGTGAACTTGGAGAGAGCATACTTGATACTCCTGTTCAGGTGATCAGTAAAGATTTTGAACACAATTGAGCCCAGCACTGATCCTTGGGGAACCACACTAGTATCCAGACACCGAGCGGGTGCAGCAATATTCACCAACACTCTCTGGCCCAGTCATCCAGACAATTCTTAGCCCCGGGGAGAGTGCACCTGGCCAAGCCAAGAGCAGCCATTTTCTCCAGGAGAAAGTTGTGGGACATGGAGTCCAACCTTCACTAAAGTCCATGTAGAAAACAAGCACAGCCTTTTCCTCATCCACTAGCTGGGCCACCTAGTCATAAAAAGAGATCAGGCTGGTCAAGCAGGTCTGCCTTTCCTAAGTTAATGCTGGCTGGCCCAATGCCTGAGGCATCATTTGATTCTTTAATGTCCTTCCTTTACAACAATTGAAAACAAGGCACTACGCCTAAAACATTACAGGACTACTACTCTTCAACTAGGCATGCACTTTAGCCTCCTCAATGTCTTTTTACATCCCATCCAGTGAGGATAAACATATCCAACAATGGTCTGTGCTGTATTTGCTTGTATCTCAAAAAATGATAAAAGCCCCATGCCCCAACGAGTGAAAAAATCTTATTTTGATTTTTTCAACAGTTGAAGGAAATCTGGAAATCTTTAGCTTTGAAGTCCTTTCTCACTGAGATTCTCAGTATTTTTATTCTGTGCTCTGAGATAGCCTTATGACTTTTGTTTGTTTTCAAGCTTCTAAACTCATGACCATGTAATCTTCAAAGTTATCCAATTGGCTGGAAGGCAAATGCTGTATTTCCCTTAAATGCTGATTTGCCTTTTCATGAGACACAGTTATCCACAGTCCTTTAGGTTACACTGGATATGTTAGTCTTGGACATGTAAAAAGATGCAACAGAATGCCAATATTTTTTAAAATGTCATGGTCCATGTAATACCCTTTCCAGACAAACAATATTTATTCTGTGCCAGGATAAATTTTGACAACTTTGACATCTTTTTTAGAGCATTACTCTGTTTCTATGAAGGGTTTTTTATCTGTCTGTTCATTTATGTACACCAGTGTGATCTTTTTCCTTCATTTGGTTTACTTGAACAAAAGGTGAAAGAATTTTAGAGACATGGAAGAAATAAAAGAGCAGGACTTTTACATAAAGGAATCAAATGTATCTACTTTCTAACAGTGGGGTATCAGTGGTATTTAGTCTATCTATTTCAGTAGTTTTTGTTACTTTTTTTGTTTGTTTTGTTTTTAAAAGTATCACTCTTGTCATTGGACAGCTAGAAAAAAACCCAGAAAAACAACAAAGGATCAAGAGCACATCACTTGTACCTGAGAAGCAGTTCTGATGAAGCCTAAAATTGATTCCACATGAAGGATCAGTATACACTTAATAGCCACTTTTTGGATGGCTTTCACAGTGCTTTCCTGTAGAATTTTTATTAAAATGAATAGATGGGAGGCAACAAGAAAGCCTTCTGGGGAAAGACTAGGTTGGTATTAGCAAACTATCATTTGCAAAATAACATTCTGCAACCTCCCTGTTGTCTCTCTGCACTTCACATTTGGACGTTAAAGCTTTCTAAACACTAATATTTATTTCTTCTATGACCCTTAACCGACAAATCTGTCTACCATTTTGCATTTGTTGTAGCTCATGTGCCAAACCAAGAGTAAAATTATGAACATCACTTACATTTTCAATAATTCTAATGAAACACCATAATTTCATTTTAGGAGAACAAGCATGACAACAACATAGTTGGTAGCAATCTCTTTTGAATAAGAAGCCTGATTTCATACACCTACAAGAGCAAATAATGGAAAGCAACAACACCAAAAAAAAGTCCAATGTCACCCTACAGTCAACAGATGTGAGACATCAATATTAAAAGATTTCTTCCTTTATTCCTGCAAAGGACTTGAAGTAATTGAATTATTACAATGAACAATCTCAATAAATCAGCCCACACTTCATAAGATAAAAAAATATTTCATTATGTTCCCCAGTGTGAATTCTTATAAATATGAATTTGGAATTTTAATTCCATAACTTAATGATTTCTTCTTAGGCACAGGTTGTTTTACAAAACAGAATAAGAAACAAAAATATTTGCTAATATATCGCTATTAAATGACTACCGAAGAAGCAATAGGAGGCTGATGGAAACTGAGTTTGATTGCTTTAAAATTACTCCTGAATATTTGCAACAAACATCTTGCAGAACATACCCAGCTCTCAAGATGATAATAAAGTTTTCCTATTGTCACTCTTGTAGCAAATATTATTTTATATTGAACTAGTATGAAAAAAACATAGTTTCTCTTTATTAATACTTTAAAATGAAATAGCTGTGCTACTTCAAGTAGCAAAATGAAGTAGTAGTTGCTTCTTACGTTTTGGTTGTTTTTTGTTTTTTTTCTTACACAAGAAAACTAAAGTAAATCTCAGATCTGAATGGACTTCCTTTTTGTGAGCTTCTCTTTAACTTCAGAAGTAGCTGGCTACAGACTTCAGATAGCTGGTCCAGCTAGCAAGTAGAACTAGAAGAGAAACATATAAAAGGGACCAAATATGATATCCACAGTAAAAAAAATTATATGGGGAGAAAAATCAACACTTAGATTTTTCTTTCTGGAAAAAAATGAGCTGGTAAACAATATTATGCAGGTCTGTAAAATCATGGTTGGCTCAGGAATTGCCTCTGATATCCTATATCACTATGATTCATAACATGAGAAGTTGGAAATACATTGGCCATCTTACCAGGTTCAGGACATGTATTTAACAGCAAAGTGACATATATTTTCATAAAGTTTGTACTATGTAACCCTGTGTCACAGAACATTTTAGAGGTAAAACAAAAAAAACCCAAAAAATAAAGGGTTCAAAGGTGAGAAAAATTCAATTAAATTTAAAGTTATTGATGTTTTTAAATGTTCTTTGATTCAGAGGTCCTCATATTAATGCATCATAGAAGCTAGAAATATGTCGCATTGAGGAAGGCCTAAACATTAAACTCCTTGAATATCTGCTTTTGTCTGCTGTTAGAGGAAGCCTACTGATATCAGTGGGCCTGGGGTCCCGTCTCTCAGGAAGGGTAAAACATGGTTAGACTTCAACATTGAAAGCAGCATGCTCTTTTCCTGACATAGGAATGTGTTTTAGGGTGGTTAATTTTTTTTTTTTTTTACAGAACCTAAGAATTTTAACTTCCCTTGTGACAGCAGGGAGCCAAACAACTTGAACATAAAAGATTGTACTCTTTATCAGGCAATTTATATTCTTAATCCTTATTTTATATTACCTAAAAATGTGACAGCAGCTGTACAAGGAATTTTGCTTCTTAAGCCACCCAAGTCAATTATTAGTTCCTCAAGAAACCATTCATATAACCAATTCCTGTACCAAGAACACAAAAAACACTGCAAATTTATTCTTGCACCTCTTTTCTTGTTGAAATCACTTGAGGAAGGACAGTGATGATGCACGAGTTTTAAACTGCTTCTCATATCAGTTCAGTGTTTTGCTTTGCCTGATGATAGAATTTCATTATATTACAATAAAGCTTTAGTGCTGGCACAATTTGTTCCCGCTGTAATTTACTTGTTTCACTTTTGCTGCTTCTTCTAAGAGTGTCAAAAAAGCAATTTTTAAGGCTAGACAGCATAACCAACTACATGGTGAAGCAAAATGCTTCCAGCCAAGAGGAAGTGTCTGTGTGACTGTTGATTAGCGCTCCTGAGAGGTGGGCTAAAGAATGAAAATATAGTGTTGTTGTCTGATGTAAGAGAGTTACTTCAGGAAAATTGTGGTGGGGCAAAAATGACATGTTTCAAGCAACCTGCAACATTTATAAAATGTGCCTGATCTCACTGTATTATTATGAATATTTTCTGGTACGCAGGTAACAAAAAGAGATTTGTACAGAAATGTCTCAGCATGGCATGGTTGCAGATTTTAATGGTTTGGAATCCTCATCAGCTAGTGAGCTTTAGAACTATTGGGATTTCAGCCGAATAACGATTCCAAGTCAAATAAGGAGACTCTAAAATAACCTCACACAGGGCTGTGTAAGCACCTATAACACATCACTGAGTGATGTGATGTGATGTGATTCTGCATGTGGTCAGTCAACTTGCAGTGATCACTGTAACTCCACTGACAAAATAAGGGCTGGTCAAATCTCCATCCCAATGCTCTTACCAATTCTCTGATGGGTTTAAGGTTTATATTTATACCTTATACCACTGGATAAATATTAAATTAAATATTCAAAGGAAAACACAAAAAACTATTCCACTGTGGACACTGCTGAAGGCCGAGGCACATTTCAGCCAGGAATTTTTCTCAGGTTCTGAGTATTTTTCTCAGGCCATGAAACTTTCTGAGCTCCAGCCAGGATTTTTCCCAGGCTAGAGGCCTTTTCTCTACTGTAAACATGAGAGAAAGAATTATAACAAAAGATAAAGCGCCTGCTGGATCCTGAGAAGCCTGACAAGAGGTGTCTTTTTCTCTGTCCAATGAATTGTCTGTATTTTGTTTTGCACGAACTGTATTATAAAAAGCAATGTCTTCTTTCAATAAATTGCTCTTTCTTGCTCCTTCTTGCACCAAGCAAGAAAGTGTCTTGTTGCTGTGCCCTCTCGCCACTCCGTAAACCTTCAATACAGCCACACATGGAGGTCCCACCGAGAGATTGTTACTCCGGTGGACCAAGATCCCCAGCAGCGCCAAGCAGCAAATCCCGCAGCCGCGGAGCCAAGCCCGGACTGCAAGAGCTGCGACCGGCGTTTCGACTGTTTTTCTCCCCGTCGAGAGAGGTACACTCTCTGCTCCCCCCCCCACCCCCCTCAGCATCCAGCTAGGTGGAAAATTCTGTAATAATGGGAAATTTTCTATCCAAGCAAGAGGAGACCATACTCTCACTGTGGGGGGATGTCCTTGAAGCCCTGGAAGCCCCGATTCTAGACAAGGACTTGGTTGCCTTGTTAGCGTGGGCCAAAGAGAGAGGGTTTTCTGATGAAAAAAGGAGTGGCCTTTTCTGTAGAAGCTTGGGGACAGTTAGGAGACCAGTTATTTGAAGCTGTCAAGAAAAGAAATGTCTCACTTCTCCCTCTGGTTCATACTTGGGCGATTATTAATCAAAGATTAATAGAGGAGGGGAAGGAAAGTGAGACAGGTTCCGGAGAGAGCGAGGCGAGTTCAGAGAGCAAGGCAAGTTCAAAACAGAGCGAGGAAGAATCTGTCTGCTATCCTGGCCACGCCATGCTAACGGCGCTGGGCACTGACAGCTTGGAGCGGCCGCCGGCTCAGGGCAGTTCCCCTGGGCAGCCTGCGCTGCCTGGAGGGAACAGCCCCCCTGCCCTGGGGGAGCCGCTCGCTCCCGAGAAGGAGGTGCCATCAGCCTGCCCCTCCACCATGCCGGTGCTGTC
>JANRGV010000001.1:81516042-81530508 GCA_024734035.1 Alethe castanea | reverse complement strand
GAACTGTATTATAAAAAGCAATGTCTTCTTTCAATAAATTGCTCTTTCTTGCTCCTTCTTGCACCAAGCAAGAAAGTATCTTGTTGCTGTGTCCTCTCGCCACTCCGTAAACCTTCTATACAGCAACATTCCACTTCATGTTATCATGAATCTGTTCAATGGCCTTAGAGCCCCACAGTCATTTTCATATTTGCTGAAAAACTGATTAGCACCTAATTTTGGAGGCAAAACCATCTCTCTACAATGCATTGGTTTTTCAGATTCAAGGAGCTGATTTGAGTCATTTTAATATCATACATATTGCAAATTACCTTATTAGAGTACACAACTGGGACAAAAACTGAATTAAGTGGATCTTTTCAAGTTGTGGCTCCTGTCTTTAATATACAGGCATAGTCTTTTTGCAAGATATCAGCTTATCAGTGATGGAGTTGGAGTCAGGGGGGCTCAAGTCAGTGAAAATGCCAAAAGAAATGTCTTAAAGCATTGAGTAAAAAGCTAATTCAATAAAGGCCATTAAGAAACCATCCTTCAGATTTTATATTCCTTGGTGTTATTAAAAAGATTATGCTGCTCAAAATAAAATCAAACTTTTATAAACCAAATATATTAATTTTCATGCTCCTATAGATAATTATGTCCTTCTTAATAAGCATACTTCCATTTGCTTCGTTATATAAATTAAGACTAAACTCAAGTAGCAGAACAGTAGTGTTTTCAAACACTGCTCCAAGGTGAGTGGCTGGTGAGACTGTAAAACAAAACAGAATAATACTTACCAGCTCATCTCTCACATTAATCATATTAAAATAGACTAATAAATAAATAAATACATATTTAATTTAAATAAACTAGAATGAACAGAGAGCCAAAAATGGTTATGAACATAGCACAAAAAAGAAAAAAAACCAACCAAAACTATAATGATGTAATTAAAAATTCACTGAAGAACTATGGGCTTTTCTTTCCCCCAGCTGCCCAGGTTCATCTTATCAACCATATCAGTCACAGTATTTATGAAGTGACTCTAGCATGAGTAATAACTAAGCTTGATCAGAGCTGGTCCTTATCACCAAGTCATTAAAATCACCTGAAAGAAAAGTTTTGTATCTGATTGTACGTCTTTGACAGAAGAAAAGAGGAGAGTATTATCACAACAGCAAGCAATTTAGTAGAGAAAGAAAATTGTTGAAAGAAGGTGTTATTTAACTAATAAATAGTTAAACTTCTAGTTTGACTAACAACACTCAAATAAAAAAAAATCTGTCTGCCATCAACTTACATTTTTGGATTAGTGTAATGTAATGATTGGTAGAACTGACATGTAAAGAAAAAAAAAATAGCATTATTTTACCCAAAAGCTAAATTTATGAGAGATGGTTTTAGGTGTCATGTATTTGCTCCATGCCCAAACTGTGTAATTCGGATTTTAAAATTGCACAGCTACACTTAAATATCTTCTAAAGTTCTGTCTGTTTTTAATCATGTTTGTTCATTCTGGCAATGCTTTCCTCTGCAAGAAATAGTACTGGGGAAGCACAGCACATCTTCAATAAAGAACTGCAACATTAAAAGGTGCAACTGTCTTAAACACTGAGTCCAAAAGTATCAACTGTTAAAATAGTCTCGAGTACAGAGGAGATAGAGACATTTCAGTTCTGCATGGAAAAGTAGAATAACCTGCATGGCTACTGTGATCAATACATGAAAAGCAGATTCTAAAGTGCTATTACTAGGTTCTCCCTTTGTAGAAGAAAGATCAAGGACTCTTAGTCCTCAACCACAGATGCCTTGATTCATCCTGCTTAAGGCCCTTCAAGAGTGCTCGTCTGTGATTTCATTTATAATCAATTGTGAGAATCCGATACCTCCAGAGTAAAATGTTGTCCAATTAAAGATTTAAATCATCTTTTGAAGGCATCTGTTCCTTTTCATTGACTAAGGTGACAAAACTTCTGACTTAGATGCTTCAATTAAGTGCTTAAAATGGAGTAAATCTAGGTGGTAAAAGATCACAAAAAAAATCTTTTGCACTGTGTCTTGTACAGCAAGTGTGAGAAATACTTCTGTTCATATTACTGATGTTCTTAGGGAGATAATAAGCTTTATCTTCCTGCAAAGACATTTTCAGGAACATCTGTCAAACCCTGTAGGGTGGGTTGACCTTGGCTAGCTGCTGAAGACCTGCCCAGACTCTCACTTCACCTTCCTCAAACATAGGAGGGGGACAAAATAACACGGGTGAAGATAAAGATTGGAAGATTGATTGCCTAGTTATTGTAATGTACAAAGCAGACTTAACTTGGTCTGTTCAGCCTGAAGGAACCTGGGGGGATACCTCATCCCAGTTTACAGCTTCTTCATGAGGGGAAGAGGAGGGGCAGGCACTGATTTCTCCTCTATGGTGACCAGAGACAGGACCTGAGGGAATGGCCTGAATTTGAGTCAGGGAAGGTTTAGATTGGGTATTAGAAAAAGGTTTTTCCCCCAGAGGGTAGTTGGGCACTAGAACAGGACACTGATCATAGCACCAGTCTGAGAGAGTTCAATAAGCATTTGGACAATGCTCTTGGGCACATGGTGTGATTCTTGGGGATGGTCCTGTGCAGGGCTAGGATCTGGAAGCAACAATCCTTGTGCTTCCCTTCTGACTCAGCATATTCTGTGATTCTGTGACTTAGGGAAAATTATTTAAATTTATTGCCAATAAAAAATATGCAGATTTTGAAAAACACAACGACACTTCATCCATCTCCCTTTTTCCCATGTTCAGCATCATTCCTCCATTCCTGACTCCTTGCCCTCTCCTCACCCTGCCCAGCATTGCAGAAGCGATAAGGAACTGGGGGTTGCAATTATGGCAGTTCCTCTCTGCCACTCCTTCCTCCTCACGCTTTTCCTCTGCTCCAGTGTGGGCTTTCCATGGGCTGTCACTTCTCTCAGGACAGATATACCTGCTGCATTGTTGGGTCTTCCATTGGGCTGCAGTGTGGATATCTACTCCAGCATGGAGTACTTCCTCCTTTTCCTCTGACCCTGGTGTTCCATCTGCTGTTTCTCACTATTTTTGTTTCTTCATTCTCTGTGCAAAATTTTCTCCCTTTTCTTACAGATGTTTTCATTGTGGGACCTAGCCACGGCTAGGGGCTCAGCTATCCCGTGCAGTGGAGTCTGACAGGAACTGGTTGTTTCTGACATGGGACAGCCCTGGCTGCTCCTCTTGGAGGCCATAGCTCTCCACTGTCCTTGCCTTGGCATGCAAATCCATTACATGCTCAAGGCAGACACAACTATAATTTGTGAGTCATTATGAGGTTACAGATAAAAACTTTGTATTGCTCTGGAACGGAAATTAATGAGTGAGGTGTAATATTTTTCCCATTAATTTTCTTATGGAATGTTCAGTTTATTGTAAAGGTAAGAATGTTCATTCTTGCAGGTGGGAGTTTTTAGTTCTGGATAAAATAACTATCTAATTTTCCCAAAGGACAGCTCTCAGGATGTAGCACTGAGCTGAAGGTATTCCCTGTGCTGTTAAACAGGCAATTACTTTCATCACCAGCTTCCAGAATTGATGAGCTTGTTTCTTTCAAAAGGATGTTCAGATACTCCAGGGATTCAGTCAGATGTGGATACTGAATGACAACTCCACTTAAACCTGCCATATTCATGTATAAGTGTTTTTGACTACAAAACTACTAAGTTTAATCTGGAGAGTGTCTGAAGTCTATCTGGGAAAGAAGAAGGTGCTGTATAAACTTTTGCATCTCTAGATATGAAGTGAAAGTAAAACGACTGAAAAACGTTTTAGGAAATGAACTGTCTCAGGTAATTCATTTATATGAGGGAAAAACAGGATAGGTAAGTTCCTCTCCAAGATAAAGAACGCAGGTAAAGTTATCAACAAATAAGTACCTATTCCACAAATTACCAATGTTTTTGCTGTTGTTTGCTTTTCAATTTGTTTTTAACTTTTCGGTGGAGTGTTGAAAACAAGTCCCTTGCTCCTCCCTCCTATTAAAAAGAAAGAAATCAGTCCAGCCTTTTTCTGCTTCTCCAGAGAGTCTGTTGGTCTCAAGACTTCTGGAAGAATCTAAAACTAGATGCCTTTCTTCCTTTGCTGATATGGCTGAACTCTAGGCTCTTTTCCAATTGTACTTCTTGATTTTTATGTCCTTCTGAAGTTCCACAAGGCTCATTTTATCATACTAGAAAACTCTGATAATGTCTGACCTACATACCCTGAAGTTCAGACCAACCGTAAAAGTGGTTATGAAAAGCTTTATAACCTTAAACTATCACTCTGCTAGTATTGACAAGAGGACTTGACCTTTTATTGCATTTGTGTGCTAACTCAGTCAGAAGAGTGAGATGAGACAAATGGAGCCTAATTTCAAAAATGCTGGTAGTTTAATTTATCCCTGGTTGTTGCATAATATGTAATTAATGAAGCATAATCAAATACTTCTAGGAAAGAGCCAGTTCTGGTTTGACATGCAAAGTTTTTTGTGATCCTGAACTTATTACAAAGAAATTCCCCCTTGTAAAATGAATTGATGCAGATGCAGATTCATGGATTGCACAGAGTAAGCAAACACTGTTCTCAAATGTTGTGCTACAGTAATGACTGAGCCTCTTTCACAAGAGCTAACTGCTGTCACGTGCCTCAGCTGAAATATTTGGCTGTTCAGCTCCTGCTTTTAGATGCTGAATATGGTATGTTCTTAAGATTAGGAACTGTAGAAACAATGGGAAAATAAACATGTAAAAATGACTATATGAGGGTTTTTTTTCCTAAGTCTTAAAAAAACATGTAATACTTAGGGACATGGTTTAGTGGTGGACCTGCCAGTGTTAGGGCAATGGCTGATGATCTTAGAGGCATTTTCTAACCTCTATGCTTTTCTATGATTCTCTAAGTAAACTGCAGTTCTGGTGCTCTGTCACCTTCTTCAGAGTGGTCTTTGATTTTGCTAGGTTTTAACAGGTGCAATGGAATTTTCTATTTCAGAAAACATTCAACTCTGACTCTTTAGAGATCATAGATGGGATGAGAAGAATAATTAAGACTTTCTGTCTATCTAATTTGCTCTTCATCTGATTATCACTGTCAGTTACATCAATGTTAAATTCTTGATAAAATTGATCTGATTTTACTCTCCGCTGTGTGTTTATGTTAAACATTGGGATTTTTTATTGCACTTTTTTGCTGTGGCTCTTTTGTGAGATTTTTCAGCATCCTGTGGAAATCACTAGGAGACTGATGGTGATCCAAGGAAATTTTCTTCACACATATTCATTCTAAATACCAGGCCTTGGAAGCACCAGAAACAGGGATAGAAATAAAGAACTATTTGGCCTGCATTTCAGAAACCTGTGTACTGATTATGACAGAAAAATATAGATGGCAGAGCTCACTCCAAGGTTCATCCTCTGCCAGCTGGGCTTGTAAACAGGTTACAGACTTCTTGGATAAACAATGTTGAGAAAATCTGTGAACCAAATGTCCAAATAACCTGAGGCTCAGTTTGACCAGTGAACAAAGATAAGTTCTGAAGTTCTGTTCTCAGTTGAAAGATGGAATGAAACAATTTTCCTGTGGCTTTAGCCACCTGTGAGCATAGAATAAGCTTCTATTAATTCCATTGACTGAAACAGGGTAATATCAGATTTATTAATGCTGTTCCTATGAAAACAACTGAGGAAAACAGTTGACAAGTGACTAAATCACCCAAGAGCTGTGACAGATTTTTCTGAATTAATCAGTTACTAATCAGTCGTTGAAATAAGACTGTATAGAGTCTGCTTTTGCAGGTATGCTCAACCAGTGAAAATAATTTTATGAGGGCTCTTTAATTGCTTATTTATTTATCTTCTGAAATAAGATGCACTCTACCAACCATGATTTGATAACAACAAGAGTATTGCTGGATTATTTTTCAACTTTAGTTACCCAGAGAAAAATAATTTTATATATATCTTTGTCACAGAGGGGGAGAAAGGGGGAAGAAACATTCCCCCCCCCCCCAACGGACTAGAGAGAAATCAAAGTACCAAATGAAAAAACAATGAGAAAAAGTACATATAATTCCTGGTCTTTGTAATTTAATGTACTCTGGGTTGCTTCTCATGTTGCCAGAAGCAAAAAAGAAGGAACTGTTTAGCAAGAGTGATTGTTCTGTGATCTATGATTCTTCGGTGGGAAAGAGCAGACAAACAGAATGTACATTCTACCTCAAAGCAAATGACTGACGAAAGTATTCAAAATTTCACTGGTCTCTGATGAGGATTCACATAGGCAGATATTCTAAAGAGAAAATGTATTTTTCCTTTAAAAAGGCATCACTTTGAAAAGCTAAGCTTCAACCTTATTGGTCTTGGGTTTAATTTTCAAATTAAAACACTAGAAAGAAAAAATTTATTTTCCTCTTGGATGCCTCAATATCTTCTACTGTCACACAAAATGCACTCTTCTGTAGCCTGAAGTCAGACCAAGGTAACAACTATATGCCATAATGACTTATTGTCTTGAAGGCAGGATGCCTGACAATAGTGCACCCAATGTTTGTTACAGTACCTTGTATTTTGTGCTTCAAGACATTGCTGAATACCTTAACAATACCTCAAGTCTTTGCCAAATGAAGAGTGCTTTCCCCCTTGGTTGCTTTTGACAGGGCAATGTTTCTATGTCTGACATTGAATAATAAAAAAAAGAGCATTTGTCCCTTAGTATCTTTAATCCATGATGGTATTTAAGTGTTTTAATTACTACATGACGGACCTAAGACAAAAACAAAACCAGAACAACAAACCAGCAACTTTTTATATCTCAAGTCTTGTGGTTTTCATGTGTGCGTGTGTTTAAATTTTGAGTTTTTTAAATGTAACTTCTAAGTTTTAGAAATGTTGGAATGCTTTTCTAAAAAGCAAGAGACTCAGGAATAGATAGAAGAAAACAAGACAAAATCAACAATATTAGAATAAGAAGTTAAGCAGATTCCACACAATGTACCAGAGTAGATGGCATTTGACTTTTGCTTAGAGAAACAATCTTCACAAAGCATTGCTTCATCTTTAAAAAAATGCTACTGCTCTGAAATCCAAGTTTGTTCTAAATAAAAAGTCTATCTAGAACTTGAACACTGGACAGATTCCTGGATGGGATATCCCTGATACGGCGTGGCGGGGGGGAAGAAAAAAAATCTTTAAGAGCCTGGAAAATTCTCATTTTCACAGAAATATGAGAAGATCTTTAAAAGGCTTCATTATCTAAATAATGATATCAAACCAAAGGAGAGGTTAGTGTCTACACATGTCCGAGGTTCATTTTAGCAAACACATTAATGTGATTTTGTATTACTAGACCATTTAAACTGAGATCAAGATTGCCATTGTTCTTGTCTGAAATGCAGTTACTACACCGAAGAAGAAAATCATACCTTTTTTGAGGTAATATATTGCAGTCATTCTTGGCAGAGAAAGATGCCCAAATTTAGGTTGGTAGGTGTTTAAATCAACTTGTGTTCCTCTCAGAATTTTTTTTCTTATCTCAGTATCCAGATTTTATGATGGCCCCAGAACAAGATTTGCTCTTGGACTGATGCTGTTCAGATGCAATAATGCTTTTGCCTTTGAACAGAGAGACAGCTAGCCTTAGAACAGAGATCAGTTTTGTTACTAAACGAGAACTGAACACAAAGATCCAACATGCCAGATTCTCTCATATCAATTCTCAAGGTCAAAAATGAGGAGAAAGGGAGTTTTTCAAAATATTTCTAAGCTTCTCAGGCATTATCCGAAAGTGTTGAATTGTAAACGATAGCTGATTTGGTGATGTTTGCAAATGAGAAAAATTATTCTGGGAAATCAGGTTATGAACATTATTGATCCCAAGGTCTCTAGAATATGTCAGTGTTAAAATCACAGCACATTGAGCTGAATTTATCATACAGTGTTTTCTATTTTATCTTTTTTCTAGCAGAATAGTCCGTTCCCTGTTTACTAAAATATGCCATTATTCACACTTTTGTGCATGCGCTAGAAGCATCTCTTTATAATGTGACACTCAAGTTTCTCCTAAGAAAGAAATAGTAATAATCTGGGCAATTTCAAGGAAAAGTGTTAATGTCAATCATGCAAGAATTTGGCAAGTACCTTTACATTCTGGAAACTTTTAGGGATAGAAGAGGAATCATTGAGAGATCTTCTCAGCAGAGCCTTCTGAGTATATTGTGATTTGAAATAACTGCAGAAAGGTATTTTCTTCAGTCCCATCCAGAAGCAGCTGGGAAAACAGGAACAATCTGGAGTTACACATATAATAAAAATATATCATGCTTTTTTCTGAAGCAATCACCAGTCACAGCTTATCCTGCACCCATTTACACTGCAAAATTGATTGGTTTAATGTTAAAACTCTTGCCAAATTTCTATCAAAATATTTATATTTTCTCTCCACAAAACTGTCTGTGAAGTATATTTCAGCAGTTTAATGGAGATTGTCTGTTCAAAAAATAAGAACATGGAACACTGACAGAAAAGATGAATCCAGCTCTAATTACTTTGTCTTGTTGCTGTTATTCAAGAATTATGCTGGTCTTATGACAAAATGAGAGTAGAGTATAGAACAAAAAACTGTTATTTCTATTTTCAAGCCATGAACTGAATGCTTTCTCACTTGTATTTTTTTAGCATGCAGTCACAAATGCTACCTCTTTTCCTGAGGACGATGAAAGAACATCTTATTTCAATCAGGAAATGCAAATTATGAGAAGGGAGACTGTTTAACTAGGAGTTTACTTCCAAGAAAAGTAAAAAGTCTTGCTCATGTTCTGGGGCGGTCTGAATTTAGTAATAAAAATAATTAGAGTCACAAATTCCAAATAAACAGAGTTTAGTTACCCATGGGATTTTCAATGCTGAATATATCCAATGGATAACAGCCTCAGCTCCTACTATAATTATTTTGTAAATATTTTTCATATGGACAGGATAGAGTAGGGTTATTTACAGCTGATGATCTTTCTCTCAGATCTTGGAAGAAAGCTAGATTTCAATCTAATGTTTCAGGTAATACAAAGGTAGATATGGGTGCAGTATTGCATAATCTAAATTCTCATATTAATCTAGCAAAACTAACTGCTATCTATGTATGTTGTGTCCAGTTATAAAGGAAAGAAAACTCTTCAGAAATACTTCAAACAGGTGTTAAAAGACTTTTCAAAATGGTGGGTAAGCAACTGAGCCTGAACTTTAAGGAAATATGGTTTCTGAAAGTGTTACCTTAAACCCTCTTTCATAAAATATTTTTTCAACCAAACCAGATATGTATAGACATGAAATAATTTTGCATCAGTAGCCCTGTAATAGCATTGCATTAATTTATCAAATATATTTTTGATTATTCAGACACCACTTGTAAAGAATATTAAAGTATTGGACAGCCAGACAGTTTTTTATGCTAAAAAACTACAATCCCCAAAACATTAAAGGAAAATATAATTCCTTGCTAAGCAAACTGCTCCTCCTGGACATGTTAATGGTTCTAATTTCTTTGCTTTCTGTATGTACTGCATTTAAGCATCTGTAGATTGTCTCAAGGCTTCACTGCATAAAGGAAAAGCCAAGGTATGTAGCTAAAGAGAAATCTTTACCCCTGACATAATTGACATTAAGATTATCTCAGGAGTATGTGAACTTGGTCTTAAACCATACCTATTCCAATGGATCTGTGTCTGCACACGCTGCAATCTGTGGCAGAGGGGTTGAGTTGTCTGTAGCCCATGGCCCAGTTTTGTAAGGCACAGTTATGTGGCCTTGGCTCAACTTGACTGAAAAATTCTTGAGCTGTGAAGAGGATACAGGCTAGAGCCAAGACTTTCTTCTTGAGAAAAAAGGAGACAAAGATAAAAGTGAAATTTTTGAAATGGTAGCATCAGCTTGGGGAATCTGAGGAAACCAGTGACATGAAAAGGGCTGAAATGCTGAAAAGACACAATGAGTCAAAAAACAAGAACTCAGAATGATCAAGAACAAGCCTGTTCCAAAGACCATGGGGGATCTGACACTTGTCCACAACACTAATAATTATCTGGACAGTAGAGACTTATCAGATGCCTGTACTGGAGATGTTGAGCATACTCATTTTAGTCTAGTTACTCTTATCTACCTGTTCTGTGTATCTATGCAGTGAATAATTGATGTACATTTAAAAACTGTAAATTTACAATCTCTACTTATAGAGCCTCTGCACATGGTTAAAGAGAGACAATAAAATAAGGGTTACATTTGCATGATAACTTGAATTCTCAGTGAATATTATGACTAGAAGAAGTACTCCAGCTTCTGGAAGAAACACCTGTTTTTTGTGTTAACAAGGAGAGACAAAGTCAGAATATTAATGTTATATGCAATGAAAATTCTAATTTTACACTCTAAAACTTGGTCTCAAAGCACTTCATTTAAAGTCTGTATATTGATATACAATATCCATTAGCTGTAAGAATTTGACTTTTATAAATCTCAAAAGAAAGTAAATTAATAATAAAAATTAATAAATGTTGGGGGAGGGAGGGCGAAGCCAACCCAAATCCAATGCAACTATGACTGTATATTGAGTTACACAAAAATTAATTCCTACAGCTCAAATGGTTGAAACTTGCAACTATCAACTAATCCCTTCCAGGGAGCCTCCAGCAAGAATTCAGTAAGACATGAATTGGTTTAAGCAAAGGTCATTTTAAAACAGAGGTATGTCAAATAAATATGCAGTAATTAAGAGAAGATTCCCTGGACCGTTCAGAAGCCCCTGTTGAAATGGCATAATAATGTGTTCTAACAGCTGCTAGTCATTATTCTCAGCTCAATCTAGTGTCTTTGAGCTAGGAGTTCTAGAGTCCTGAACGTAATCTCCTCTGCTATCTAACCAATAGGAAATCTAATGAAAGGCACATAAGTCCATCTGCCACCTATTCCAGTCTCTGAACCAGTCTTTCCAGGGTCTTGAAATTCATGTGGAAGGAAAAGGTTTTTATTTTTTCTATTACCTTTCCATGTAAAGTTGCATATCATTCACTACTAAGCTCAGCAGCCTTTAAAAACACCATGATTTTCCTCCCTGAAAGGATGTGATCCTTTGTTAGCAAATGTTTTGAAGTGGAAGAGGATTGCATTGTTGGGATTTTTGGTACCGTGATCTGAGGTCTGAGAGCTGGAGGAAAAGAGATTAATTCTAATGAAACAAAAATCTTTGTCATCTTTACCTATACTAATGTTTAATAAAGACATACAAGCAAAGAAAGAAACCTATTAAGTGGCTGATACCTAGCCTGGTCAAAGAGCAACAATTTTATACTTATTTTTTTCAAATGCTGGAACAAAGCCATTGATTTGCTTCCCCCTGAATGAATATGCCTTGTTTTTGGGGGGGGGGGGCATAATTTTATGAACAGCTATAATCAATACACAGATATGATCAAGTTTCTTTCTTTGACACTTATCACTCCACAATAACCAGATAGGTCCAGAACAAGCCAAGTTGTACAAGCCTGTACAACTACAAGGTTCCTGGTCCACCCTTGGACTATGTGTTGTCTACACCTTGGGGCCAGTAGGATACCATTCTTTTGGTACCTTCATTTCCATGCTAGGATATTTCCTCATTTTAAGCACTGTCTGTTATTTTTTTTCAAGAAATTAAATCTTGCAACTAGACCTTTAGAACCACTGCCAGTTTCCCTTTCTCCAAGATTCCTGGAGACAAAAAAACTAATCCTCAAGTTTCAATTATAAATTCCTGGTTCCTTGTCTCAAAGACAGGCAGTCTTTGAAGTTGAACAGGTAGCTAGACTTAGGGAAATTTTGGGGAAAAAAATCACTTTGTGATCTATAATACATTTCTCTTCATTAGGCTCCTCACTGTTCCTAAGTACCCTGAGTTTTGGAAAGGTTGCCTGAGGTCAAAATTAATTCAGATCTGTTTCTTCCCTCTTAACAGAACAGAATGAAGTTCAAGGACTCTCTAAATTTACCGCTAAAGAGTCTCCCAAGACTTTTTTTTGAGATCAGACAGAAAACCCAGAAAAAAAAAGAGGACTACTGAAGTTTCTTACTAGCCACTTAAAAGATACATTCTAGCCTTTTAAAACTGTTCCAGTCCAGCCTATTTCATAAGACTGTGTACTAGCAGCTGTTGATCTTTTTATTGAACATTTAAAAATATAATTAGTATGAAGAATATGCCTATTTCAGGAGAGGAGGAAAAAAAAGCAGTATCTTTTATTATGAGCCTCCAGGGATTTGCTGGGAATCTAAGGCTTCTTTGATAATGTCAGATCAAAACCTTTCATCTCATGTACATCAATATTAATATTTTTTTTAATTTAAATGAAAGCCTGAGCTCTCCAGCATCACTGATCTAAAATTTATATCATGGATTATGTTATGTTCTGTTTAGATTTTTTTTTTGTGATGTATGAAGCAGACTGATCTGTCTAGGCTGAGAAATCATAAGCTGACTAAGTGAAAAAAATACAGCCATTTTTTTTCTTTTATTTTTTTTCTTTTGTGAACAAATGGAAAAACAAAGGAAGCCATACATGATCTTGCTCAGAGAAGAAGTTGCTAGTTAAATTCACACACATGGTGCTCAGCATTCACATTTGCAATCATAACTTCACGGGGCATAATTAATCCTCAATCACCCGAGTGTGGAAATGCTTTCCAGATATCCAGACAAGCGATACTTTTCACTCTAAGTGAGAAAAACAGACAGAATGAGAAAATTATTTTGGTTTCTGTGTGCATAGTGGGGAACATGGAAACATAATAAGACTTATGAAAAAATATTTTTTCCTTGAGGCTAAAACAGAACAAAGTTCATCATTATTGGGTTTTCCACATGTGGCTGTGTTCCTTGGTAAGCAAGATTCATTGCTTCACAAACTTTCTCTGAGATTGTGTCTTCTAAACAGTGATAACATATAGTCAGTTTTTTTTTTTCACCCTGCATGTTTTAATTGATGCCCCTAACTCCATAAAGTCTTCTGTCAGTGCTGCTCAAAACCTCTGAGTTTTGAGTCCCCAGGGAGGAACCATCCCTTACAAAAACAACACTAATATGTCAAGACCCAAATTTGCAAGACACAGTAACTTCAGTTAAATGCTTATATTGAGAGGTATTTTCCTATAAAGACCTCATTTTTTAAAAAAATGCTGAGTAGCTACAGTTTCCTTCCAAAAGGCAATATAAATGGATAGCATTAACCGCTCTTTGTGTGGGACTAATCCTTAACAGGAATGTGTTCTTGAATTGTATCCATATTCTGGAACTGTTCATGCCACACCAGGAAGAGAGGGGTGCAAGGTTGTATGGGATACATCACAATACAGTAAAACACACATATTGCTGACAGCAGTCCTAACTGATTTATACTGACTGAGCTGTACCTGTACAGAAAAGGTCAGAACAGCTGAAACGTAAGACGACATGTTCATGCAAGAACATAAAACTAACAATATATTTCCTGAAGTTGTCTTTTTCAGTCTTCCCACATTTGCTAGTATCTGAATTAACATCTGACAAACAATTAGTCCAACACTGGAAGTTAAGGAACATGGTCATTAATAACTGCAGAGCACAGCTGGCCTTAAGAATTCAGACAACACTGCTCACGTTGACTTTAGGTCATTTGAAATGAGCAGATTTTTACATCCTACTATGTTCCACAAGCTTACAATTATGTATTCAGAATCTAAATCAATTAGGTACTCAGATACTGGAAAATAGGAGATCATGAGACCTATTCACTTAATTTTCCTCATTGCCACTTAGTGAGGAAATGACTCAAATCCTGTTCACATTGAAAATACTGGGAAAACTCACTCATACAAGAACAAATCCTGGCCTCATTAAAGAACTTTCCATTTAAAAGCTTTACAGGAAGCAAGTTGCTGTTGCCATACTACTCCTTCTGGGTCATGTGGAAGAAGTTTGAATGCATCGATTTGGGACAAATTTGCCTTCTTCCTTTTTCCATTTCTATCCCAAACCTGGAACCCTCTTTTATTAAAAGAAAAAAAAAAATAGATGAAAGATGCACTAAGTTCTGCTAGTGCTTCTTTCAGTGAAACACCAACATAACCTACCTTTCTCTGCTCTTGCCCACCACAGTGTATTCAATGTAAGTGTAAAAGGTAGGTCTCTTTTTCATCCCTTCAATTTTTTCTTGGGTCATGAAGACTGAAAGATTGGCTGACAGTTACAGATCTGCATTTGCTGAACTTTATGTGCAACTTGGGTGCTCTGTGATGACTTCTCTCTACATTTAGTGCTCCCCCAAATATAACTCTAAGAGCTCTTAATTTTATTATTTTTTATATGAGACCATATCTGGTATCAGCACAGGCTGGGGGATGAACAGACCAAGAGCATCCCTGCCCAGAAGGACCTGGGTGTGCTGGTGGATC
>JANRGV010000001.1:81497071-81510975 GCA_024734035.1 Alethe castanea | reverse complement strand
GAAGGAAGGAAGGAAGGAAGGAAGGAAGGAAGGAAGGAAGGAAGGAAGGAAGGAAGGAAGGAAGGAAGGGAGGGAGGGAGGGTTAAAAATAGCTGGTAAATTCACATTTTCACTATACTGGAGGGCAAAGAAGGACTTGGATATGTGCTATCCAACCCCCCTCAAAATCCCTTTCTTTCAAAATTCACAAGCCTATACTATCTCTAACAGATCTTTGTAAACATTTTTCATAGGAATCAGAAATATAGGAATCTCATTAATAATAAAATAAACGTAACAGTTCTGAGGTTTATTTGACTCTCTTATAGTAGCCCAATGTTCCACATACCACTGAATAGGAAAACAATGACAGAAGGAAAAGCACTTCTAGAAGCATTAGTTTGTAATCTGTTGCAATTTGAGAGGATTATGTTGGATAAACACATACAAACAAAAAAGCACAACTCCTCCACTAGGACATTTATTTCTTCTCTCTTCTGCACCTGACAGACAGTGCTGGCCAAAAAATACATTGCTTTAAAGCAACAAACAAGTTAATTCCACTTGCCATAATTTTGGCAACACATTTTTGTCCTTGAAAAAAATCCCCAGGGTTCATATTTTCAGCACTTTCTGAAAAATGGGCTTCTTTTAAACCATTGATCTGAACACCTAAACCGCGAATTCGATCAAAATTACTGAGCTTGAAACATTCAATTCTCAGTGAGTGAAGGATTGGAAAGTAAGTCCTTCCCCAGATGAGATGCTTCTCCCAGTGGCAAGCACACAAGTAATCTTCAGTGTATTGCTGTTCCTTAGAGGAACAAATGACAATATCAATGTGAGCAAGGACTGTTAAGAGCAGACTCAATCAAAAGCAGACTCAACAAGAACAGAGGGTGCATGTTAACAATAGAGGCAATCAACAGAGTCAATCAAGGACAGAAGGTGCATGATAACAAGGCTTCTTTTGCTCTTTATTTATCTTTCCCTTTTATTTTTTCCCAATTAATCTCAGTTCCCATACACATCAACTGTTAAATATTAACTGAAATATATTTACAAAAGCGAATGTTGCTCTGGGTCTTCTGGTCACACCCTCACACACACCCCCACCCCAAAAAAAAAAAAAAAAAAGTCATTCAGGAAGTCTACGCCAATCTTTTAATTTTTGTGCTTCAAATATCTAGAACTGAAATCTACTTTTATCCCTGAAGTACAGCATTTTAAGACACTACAGGGAACTTAATTCTAGATGCTGAAAATTTTGTCATAGTTCTTCTAACCCCCCTTTTGTTTTCAAATGAAAAGAAAGATCTTGGAGAGCATGTGAAGGCAAAATGAGAGCAAAAAACTTTCAATTAAGTTAAATAAGATGCTATTTATTGAACAATATCCTCAGACACATGGTGTGATTTGGGATTTTTCCTGTGCAGGGGCAGGAGTTGGACTGGAGAATCCCTGTGGGTCCTTTATAACTCAGAATATTCTATGATTCTGTGGTTGATTATGAGCAGCAAGCCAGCAAGAAAAGGACCCAAGTCCAGCAGGCCATACTAAGTGTATGAGAAGCTCTTTGGCTTCGGTGTACTTCTCAGTGCTCATGGATACTACACACAAACAAACTGCACCAGTTTACTATCAAATAAAAATCTGTGGAACAGCTAATGCTCCTGAAAATGGCTATAATCTGCTTCATGACTTTTATTGCTAGTGAAACGTGAGACAGGAGTTGGCTTCCAAAGAAAACTAAAAATTTGAATATGACTATGTTAGTTTGGCTTTGTGTAAATTCTGCAACCACACTTGGTTCTAATCCAGCCCAGCCAGACAACCTGATGGGATTAAATCTAACAGAGGTTTTTTCCTCCATAACTATGAGACTACTGCTTTAGGTTTATCAAATGCCACCTCTATACTGTAATAGAGAGAGGATGACCAACACACATACGTGCCACACATCCCTGTGCTCGCTCACTGACTAACATCACTTCTAATTCACCTCTTTCTACATCAGGATAGCAGAGGCCATCAAAGAGCAATTAAACACAGCAGTTCCTGATCTGAACTTGTTTTGAAGCCTAAACTCCTGTAAGTATTAAGTCTAGTAAGACTTTCAATAGAATGAAAATGAAATAATGTGAATTATTTATACTCGAGATATTTAGGCATACATATAAAAATTTCACAGCATTTACTAACTGGACACAGTCCCTTGCAAATGAACAAATGAGAAGAATCTCACTGACCAAACTACAGGACACTAATTGAAGAAAATATCCATAAACTGCATGAATAGATGTAGTCTTTATAATAAGGAAAAACTGACTGAACTTCTAGTTATGGGTGATTTGGGAACTTCTATACCTTTATGTATTATATCGATGTGGAATTTGTAGTTTTTATATTACATCATCATTTATCAATGTTGTCTCTGCTTTTCCTTGAGACCCTTGCTAAATTCCTCAGCTAAAGACAGCTTGACCTGAGCAAAATGTCACAAGAATTTTTCAGCTTATTATCTATCAAAAAAATGTCTTACCTTTAAAAAAATCCCTTAGCTCCATAGAAAAGCAGCTCATGCAGGATGAAGTCAGATAGATGCCACACTACAAACTGCACGTTTGCCTCTGCTATCCCAGTGACTCCTCTTGTATGAAGCAAACCCCCAGGCGTGACAGAAAACTTGGTAAGCTGGACTTTCAGTGGCTCTGTCCTCCACACAGACTGAATCACCTGCAAGTCTTAATATCTTTGACTTGTGAGATGTTGAGACCTCCAGTATGGGCTAAAGTAACAAAGAATGGTTTCTGGTTTGACAGAAACTCCGAGTCCTTCACCCTTTTTGTTTTTTTCCCCTTTTATTTTCTTCCTTCCTTCAAGAACACATGATATATTCCACACATCTTTTTAAGTGGAAATGGAAAATTTTGAGGATATCTTTGTTAAAATAGAAACTAAATAACCCCTGCTCAGTGTTTGAATATCTGATACTTAGGAGCCACGTAGGAATTGATATATCATAAGGCAAGAGCAGAGAGATTTGGAAGAAGATTCAAGAAGTGTTCAAAGATGTCTGTACCCCACAAGGAATCTAGGAACATAATGAAGGACAAAGAGAAACAAACAGAACTTGATTATACAGAAAACTTGAAGTGTCATTATCTGAAGGCTTTTAGATTTTTTTTCTCATTGCTCTCATACCTTAAAAATACCACACCCTTCCCCTCCAATTTCTCAATTTGCTTACGTATTATATATGCATTTAAAATATAATAGGAAAATTTGTATTTGGTTAACATTAAAGAAAACATGTCCAGACTAACAGCTTTTATTCAGTGACCAGGGTAGGAAATTTCTATGAACCAATTCAGGCATTTGAGAAAGTGGAAATTTTACTCATTTTCTTTAGATTTACATCCCTTCAAAATTCTGTCTTTCCCAAATTGTGCTGTGATTTTAGGCCCCAATTCCTGTGATAGTGGAAATCTTGTGCCACTCAGAAAAAAACCAAAATGTTACAGAGTCTTGTTTCAGCAGCAGAAATTCTCATTAAAGACTGATTCTTGCTGGAAGCAGCTTAGCTCAAAGAGGAATGGCTTCAAGCATGTGCCAACATATTTTCTTGTAAGTGCTTCCCATTTCATAATCACAGAATTTAAACTTGAACAGGTGTCCAAAAGCTTCTAGGGGCTTATGCAAATTAAACCAAATCATTTGGTGCTTGTATATTATTAAAGCTCATCATTTAGAACTATTTTAATTACACATATTTAATTCAAATAAAAAGATATTTTGCAGACATTTAAAATCTTTCAAGTACCAAGAAATAAAGTATCAACAGGATTAGCAAGTCTTTTGGTGTCTCAAAGTACAAGCATATCAGGTTCAGTAATAAGAAAGCATTTGGTAGAGGAAAAAAAAAGGATTCAAGTTGGATATCAAAATACGTTATTACCCTGGTGGGTACAAATGGAAATTGTTGAATGAAAAACAGAATAGCCCTTCCTGTATTCATTTCTGCAATTCACGTGTCAAGGGTATTCATGTTATTAAAAAAATCCAACAACACAGATAAAATCACTTTATGTGACAGGTGCAGGAGATTTTGCAGATCTGAAAGGATCTTTGCAGTTTAAAGTATGTGAAAAAAAAACACAGAAAAAAAGAAAGCGTGTGGTTTTCATTTATACAAAGGGGAAAAAAAGACAATGATGTTGCCTAAAATATACAGAAGTGATACAAGAACTGGCAAGAGAGTTATTGAAAAATTGACTAGTCTAAAATGGTAGAGAAATTATGCACTTTTATGCAGGGAGATAAAGACTTTTGCTATGGTTTTAATAAGGTTTTAAGGTCCATTAAAAACCTTCTCAGGTTCTTGGGCTGGCTCTGATCAAAGTTGGAAAATTATAGGCTAATGTAGTAAAGTGCTAACACCCTTCATGGAACCAAATACAGGTTTATATAACTGCATAACAGAAGCAATGGACCAAATGGATTTAGGATAAGGGACTCTGGTTGGGCTTATGAGGGCATTGTAATAACATTCAACCTTTGGGATTCTTATTTTCTCAATATGGGTCAAAAAAAGTAGGGCAGGTTCAAACACTAAAGACAAATCAGCAATGAGACAGATTCTGGCCATAAGGGAAAATAATTCATATGCAATAACCCTTCAACATGAAATGTCCCTGGGGATATAAAGACAAATGTAAGCAATAATAATACATGCATCTAAAAATGTAAAGGCTAGAGTATAAACAATAAAACCAAATACGTTGATATTGTGCCATTTCTGGAGGGCATGGTCCTAGCAAAAAATATCACAAGGGATGATAGAACCCTCAGATTTTTTGATTTCATGCAAGATTCATGATAACACTTGGAAAGTTAGGAGACTTTTCTGGAGTCTACAGCTGGCCAATACTCTTGTAAGATGGGCATAAGTCATTTAATTTCAGTATTTGTGGATGTTAATAAATGGATGGTGATATAAACTACTGTAATACACAATATAATGTCATTGCTTTTTAGCCAGAAATACTGTAACTTGCCATCAGTTTTGGAGGATATTAAATTTTCTTCATAGGGTGATTCTGATCTTACTGCAAAATTGTAAAATTGAGATCTGGTATAATACGAATGCTAAAATTATTTTTTTGCAAGATATAATGATAAACAGTTACAAGAAAACTTTAATCCCTCAGTTCTGTTCACCTTTTCCAAGTTTCAAACCTACCATTCATCCTTTTTCTCTTCATTATTCTCTTCATCTCCTTAAACTCCAAGTTAATAATACCTTCCTCTTCTTTCAAAATCCAGCTCATGGGGGATGAACAAATAATACGCTCTTATCATGTAACTTCTGCTAGAAATCAGGAGGTAAACACTTAGTACACAGGAATAATTTGAAACCATACCCAGAAAACAGGTAAAAATGGGCAAGCAGTAGTACATAATTTAAGTCCTGCTCAATTCATTAAAGGACTACTAGCAGAATCTCTTTGTTTTTTCCATCTGCAGGTCACACTACTGTGGTATTTACTTTCTCTCGTATTTTACTTATTTATTTATTATTGTCATAATAGTACCGTTTTTTTTTTTTTTCCTAGCTCCTTGGACCACAAGAGTTCCATTAGAGGTATTTGGAGGAAACTTCCATACCAAACCATGCTTAGCATCCTGCTACTAACAGCATGGGAGAAAAGCATAGATCACCATACCAAATCAACCAGAGGTTTTTATCCATTTCCACTTTCCCAGTCTGTCTGCTGCTTTGGTTTGGTAGAACACAGTGAGCACACCTAGTGAACATCACTCTGGGAAAAAATGACTTGAAAGAATTGCCTTTAAATATATATTTCTTCTTTATTCATTCATTTGCCATGTATTTTATTAACTGTATTTAGTAATATATAATTGTGCATGTATTTGGACCATCATCTTACACCAACCATATTGCTCATTTGACTTAAGTGAAATCTTAGTTACACTTTTATTACAGTTTAACCTAATTAATCCTTCCCAAAAAAATTGATTTTGAAAAATATGTTAGCATACATTTTCTACTTCCTATCACTTTCTCTCTTATGCTAAATACAAGGTCACTACTAGGAAGTGGCTATTATATATCAGCATATCCAGATGTTATATACTTCAGTGAAGGGAAAATTCTCAGGGTCCAATTTTCCTTTCTTGTACTTTTTACAAAACTAAAATCCTCTTGATATGTGTAAGGGCAACTTATATATATATGCACTGATTTTTGATTACAAATAATTTCAGTGAAGCTGAAGTGATTTCATCAATGAACCTTAAGCTAAAATAGGTTTTCAGATATGCATAGTTGTTTTCTTAATCTACTAATGATATCTGTCCCTATTTTATCTACTCTTCTAAAAGGAAGACTGAAAAGAGTAAACTTTAATTACCTTAAATGCACCATTTCTTTACAAGCTCCTGTTTTCTATGACAGAGAGATGGTTTTACCACTATAGATTATTGTTATGCAGCAAAATTGATATTATGCATTTAAAAAAATTCAAAGACTACCTGTTATATATTGAACTACATATTTAGTGGAAGTAAGGGAAGAGTTACATTCTAAATTCCTCCACATCCATTTTGATATAATAAAAGTACTAAAAATCTGGGGATGAAAACACTCAGATTACGCACATTCTTCAATGTACCTGGAACTGAAACATACTGAAAGTATGAAAACATACTCTGATTGATTGCATCCTTCACTCATCTTCTCTGGGATACCACTCCTGCAAAGCCTTAGAAATCAGCCTGAGGAGGTTTTTACAACTCTTTCATTGAGATGTTAATTTTCAAGAACTGCATATTTCTAGGAACTACCCTTCAACAATATACTTTTCTGCTATTATTTTTATTTTTTCAGAGAAATCTTGTCTAAAGTTGGACCATCATTATCAAAGCAAAAAAAAAAAAGGGCATACCTCCTTTCTGCTTCCTTGGTGCTGTCCTGAAAGCTAATGATCAAGGTATTTTTAATACAAACATTTTAAAATATTTGTATTAAAAATACCAGGGTTTAAATTGAATGTTTTACATGAATAATACCTTTGAGAGCATTTTAACTATTCATTACCAAACTTTTGTATTGCTTTCAGCTGAAGTAAGAAAAGATATTTGTTAGAGGTATATGTATCATGCTGGATCCAAGAGGAATAAAGCTGCTGGTGTTCTGTATGCCCAGATCTATCTGTATTGATACTGAAGATGTGCTTCCAGGAGACACACACACAAAAGACATATACACATGTCAATGTGGTTGTCCACACAGATCAGAGAGAGAAACCTGGAGTACTCACAGGGACATAGCACCAGTGGCAGTGGCCTCATCCTGCTTTTCTCTGGGGCAAGGTAGGGTATATATCTGTATCTCTATCAGTACCCATCTATAGATACAGGCATCCACTCCCTTAGTCTGAAAGGTGACTGGCCTGCTGCTCCCAATGACTCTTGGGGACTGGTTTCCTGCCTGCTTGCTGGAGATGCTTTCTCCACTGGGACCACCAGGGAGGTGCCTAGACAAGGTGCTCATTCTTTGGGGGGCCTTCATTTGGGCTCTCTGTGTATCCTTGTGCTCTTTTGGGCTTCTGAAGGTGGGCTGATGGCCCATGTGTGGTCTGCCTGGGAGTAGTTTGGCAGGGGATTATTTGGGCTTTCCCTCCTACCATTGTCTGTCTGCTCCTCTGTAAGTGTGCAGATAAGCTTTATCACATAATCCTACAGTACTGGACTATATTCAAATGAACAGCTCAGTGTAAATCTATTTTTTTTTATGTTTTCCTACCTTTTGTGCTTGCAACTATAAACATTTCTTACATGTTGTGCTGGTTTTGGCTGGATAGAATTAATTTTCTTCTTAATTTTCTGGCAAGGAAGTTAGGGATACATGGGAGGTTGGGAGAAGAAACAGTTGGGAGGGAGAAGAAGGAGGGGGCTGGGTGTTTGTTTTCCCAAATAACCCTCATGCATGATGGGGCCCTGCTCTTCTGGAGACAGCTGGTCAGCTGCCTGCCCACTGGGAAGTAGTGAATGAATTCCTTGTTTGGATTTGCTTGGATGTGTGGCTTTTGCTTTCCCTATTAAACTGTCTTTTACTAAAGTCATGAGTTTTCTATTCTTATCCTTTGATTCTCTCCCTGATCCTGCTAGTGGGAGAGTGAGCAAGGGGCTGCCTGGAGCTTGGCTCTTGGCTGGTGAAAAACATGACAAATGTCCATAACATTCTGTAGCTAGTGCTATATTATTGATTTCAGTCCTTTAATTTTAATGTGTCTTTTTTGACTTTTACCCCAGAAGTTAGCCAGTGTTTTTATTTTTTTTTCTGTATCCATAATTTTAGACTTCCTTCTGTCAGGTACTCCAATTTCCTTCCAACCATGTTTTACCATGACTTGCTGGGGAGGAGAGGGAAGTCTCCTTTCAGCAATGAAGATTTCTCTAAAGCGGGTCATTGCTGCTTCAGTAAACAATGAGACCAGAGCATAAAATAAGGGGAGTTGCTGCTGACCCCCTGTGTGCTGCCAGTTGGAGCAGTCAAAACAGCTTAGTGGATGCAGGAGATAGAAGAGAGCAACAACAGTGAGTCTGGAGCAGGATCTCTGGGGAGGAGTCATGCATTAACTAGCATTCCTTTGCAGCTTTAGGAAGGAGTATGTCTGAGATGTAATTAAGATCCAGTATTGCTCATAGATTTGGAGTTATGACAGAGTAATAAGAAATAAGGTCTTCAAGTTCATTAGATACTGACAAAGCCCACTGAATTTCAAAAATAATCTCTGATAGTTGGAGCTCCTAATAATGGAAGATAGCAAATAAATCCCATGTATTTTTTCAAGGCATTAACTAATCAATTCTCATATTTGATCTGGAAGAGGAAACTTAACATGCAAAGTTAGGTTATCTCAGATAGTTTCATACAAGATGCATAAGTTATTGCATCATGACAAATGCAGAGACTAATTTCTGCAGATTTATGCCTAATCGATTTTCTTAAGGTAAAACAGCATTTCAAATAATGAATTCCAAACTTTTTTACTGGTAAGTTTTTTCCTAGGGAACTTCAAATTTTGCCATTTGCTGATATGAATGGCAGAAACATGGAAACATATACAGAGTATGTATACTCAATCAGAGAAATCAGAGAGTGGTGAGGCATATATATATGGCAAATATCAAGAAATGACTGGCTGTCTCAGACTTTCCATTGAAAGTATATTTAAATTTTGAGAAAAACCCACAGTATTACTATTTGCACCTGTAGTAAATGCCATTCAGAATACTTCAAGCTCCTACCTTTATGTCTAGTACATAAGTTGGATGATCTCTCATTTTGTGTTTAAAGCTTGTTTAAGAGCAAAATCATGTTCTCTAGGCCTACAGTTCTTCTTTCATAGACAAGAATTTCCTTATCTTCCTATTAAGGAAATCCTTTCTAGAACTATTTCTAGAACAGAGTGATTATTTCATGCTGTTATAAAAGGTAAATGCAAAGAGGTAGAGATACTCCAAAGGGAATATTTATTTAGACAAAATTTAGCTGTATCTCCACTACTGGTAGAATCTGTACATTATAACTCAGCTTGCGCATTTCTGTAGAAGAGCTAGTGCAAACATCCACTTCATATGCATGTCAAAGGATTTTATTTTAGGGGAACTCTAATAGGCTGTCACGTTATACTACCCTTAATAGTTAAGAGTGCATTATGTGTGCATATCCTAATTTAGTCATCGTAAAGGAATACAGCATATCTAATAGCAAAGCACAGCAAGCAGGGGCAATTGGAAAACTGGATTCAAAACTAAGCTCCTGATCTGAGTTAAAATGTTAGTATGAACACATCCTGTAGCATGTAAACCTCAACTTTAAGAAAAAAAAGCACTGTCAGGATTAGAATATAGAAACTGGATAATGATCTACACAGAGAGAACAAGTACACAATGGTCTCTACTCTCAGCATTTAGCTGCTTACAGAAATTTACTGAAGTCATTATTTCATGGAAGCTTGTTTTTCTTCTCGATATTTACATCTGTCTTCCATGATACTTACCCAGGTCTTTCTGGTAAATGCATAAGATTTACAGTGGAAACCTCTCCATCTTATCCCAAACCCAAAATTGCTAGGAAAGGTTTAATGATTTGGCAAAAACAGTCTTGCCATGGATTTCAATTTTTTTTTTGGTAGCAACTCTTAAATTAGTGTCTAAAGACAACAAATAAAAGAAAAGCAGGTCTAATGATAGCTTTAGAAGAAATGTGATTGTTCTGCAGTTACTGTAGAGACATTTTTTATATGGGTGATTTAAAATATGCTGTTAAAGGTTAAATTACGTATAACTCATATCATATGCCAAAGGCTCCAGATTCTTAACTAGGACAGTTCTGTTTTTTGTGAGTATCGGCAAATCTTGGGGCAAGAGATGTTCCTTTATAAGTCACCTTATTTAAATCATGAAGTAGCTAAAAAAGTACCTCTCAAGGGCCTATTTTTCAAAACTAATTTTGGAAAATGTTCTGTTTTGAGGCACAGTTGCCTCTAGCTAAATGCTTGTTGACTGGGATACCTCAGCTATAACTGCACAGTTAAGATACAGCTTTTCAGCTGGCTGGATTATGTCTTGTAATTGCTCTACTTACATTATTTGAATTCATGTATGCATAATGTCAAATGTAATGTGAAATCTAGTTCCTTTGTGATGTCCCTGATTTCTGGCATAGCCTTCAAAAACCCAGGAGCAATTTTGTTCATCACATGCTGTCCTGCTGCAAAATCAACTGAGGCATCACTAAATGTTGGGCTTGGTGTTTGTAAAAAGCAATGTCTGCCCTCTTATCACCACTGTCATACTGCCTTGTTGTGTGACCTTCTATAGCTCCTTGTTAGAAACAAAACTTTCCCTTTTTTTCATATATGCTTTAGGATGAGTGATATTTCCTTTAGAAAAGAGTATGCTGTCTAAAACAGTGGCTTCTAAATACAAAAAACTATTGGGATAAGAGCTATTCTTGGAATTAGAAGCATTTAAACATGGTCTTAATTCCAAAAATATGGGATGAAATTTTTTTCTTTAAAGACTTATGCTCTATTTGAGCTCAGTCTACACATCTGTTCTCCTTGCTTCTCTTGAATTAGGCTCCCACAGACAAAACTTTCCATGTGGTGGACACTTCTTAAGTATTTGAAGTAATACTGTTTGATACTTTGGTCTTTGGAAATAACACTCATGAAATAACTTGCAAGCCTCACTTTAGCATAGTTTCTTGTGAAGTAGAATTAGGCACATTTGTAAATCTTTAAGGCTGTTTGCTAGATAATATGACCAACAGCCCACTAACATGCAAATTATTTTGCATGTATTTATATTTGTATTCATATGTAAATAAATATATAACTGTATTAATGTCAACTGCAGAAAAGGGAGCTTTCCTTTCAGGAATACTTATCGTTTAGAAATCTGGATGATAGAAGTGTGTACACATTTCTGTACAGATAGCTCATCCTAGAGCAAATACAATATTTATAAATAGTTAAAGTATAGATTTTTGTTTAACATCTCTTCTACATCATTTGATTAGACAATGATGTTTTTCCATTTTGCCTTCCAAGAAAGTCTTTTTTCTCATCCTCTTTCCTACATCATGGTCTTTTTCCCAGCTTCTGGAGTCCTCAGGCTGTAGCCCCCACAAACTTGCTGGCACTTTGGGGTGCTTACCTGATATTTTACATCTTCTATTCAATTTTTCATTTCCATAATTCACATGTGAGTCTTAAAGAAAAGACCTTCTGTTTAAGTTTGAAGGTGATTTATTTTGGATCTTCATTCAGTCTGAAATACTGCATGCATTCTTTTTCTTTAGTTTCCTTTTTCGTAGACTAAGGGCAGTTACTCTTTCTCATACTTTACATGGTGTAGTTTGACATTACTATCAGATGATTTTGTGTAAGTAGTGCTATGAGTCTGGGCTTATCAGTTCAGATCTAATTAAGACCCTATCTTCAGATTACCTTAAATTAAGTATTAAGGAAGAGAAGATAAAGCATAAACATATGCTTTTAACAGAAACACATGAATATGTTTGATTTCAAGGAAGGACATTGGTAAGACAGACAATAAGGTCTAAGATGTGTGAAAGAAGAAATCGCATTAGATACTGGGCCTCAGTACCCATGATGGTTTTGAAGAACCAATAGTAAAGCTTGCCTGGAGAAATGTTCCTGTCTCCATCCCTGGAAGCCTTTACAAAAATATTAGAAAGGCACATCAGGCATGACACATCTATGAACAATTGCTCTAGGCAGGAGAATGGACTAGAAATTTTCTCTAAGATCCCATCTAACTGTAAGAGCAAATAGATTTTTAACTCCTTCCTGCCCTGATCAAGGAAATTGTAATAAAGCACAAATGGGCATATTCCATTTGGAAGGACATCACAGTGCATTAGACTTTATGCTGAGGAATGTGTAAGACTGATGCATGTAGGAAAGAGGCAGGAAAAGACAGGCACAAATGGACTTTTCATGGCATTTGCCCTGGTATTCCAGTCTGGCAAGTTTTGTCTACATTTACATTACAAATATGAATATTAATTAGCACTTTTGTGGAGCCTCATATTTCCACCACATTTTCAACAATAGATCTATTAACCTCAAACCAAGTCTCATCCTCATAGGAAAGGATACCAGCAGTGTCTTGAGCTTTATTAGGAAACACATTTCCAGCAGTTTCAGGGAGGTGATTCACTTTCTCTGCTCAGTACTGGTGAGGCCACACACAGGATGCAGGGTCCAGTTCTGGGTTCCTCAGGACAGGAGATGTGGACTTATTGGAGCAAGTCCAGCAAAGGGCCACAAAGATTATTACAGGACTGAAGCATCTGCAGAGGGAAGAGTTGTTGGGATTAGGCCTAAAAAAATAACTGAAATGTGAAATTTCAGTCATTTCCATTAAAGATTACCTTTCCAGCAAAAAAAAGAATTAATCTCCAGATACATGCAAATTAACACCTGAGAAATGCTTTTTGAGATCTGCTCAAAATTCCAAATGTTAATTTGAAACACAGTGTTCTGCAGGTACTGTTATAAAACGAAGTGGTTTAATGAGGAACAACAAGGCTGAATTGATGAACTGTTTTATTCTCACATGAACATAGAGAATTTTCAAGAGTAATCATGCTGCAGGTGGCTTGTTTCAACTTAAAGTTAATTCTAGGTAATAAGACCTCAAAGAGCATGACTTTTTCCTCAAATAGAACTCCCTTGGGGTGTCACTTATGATTGGAGGAGGTAAAAACTATGGCTATAACAATGCAAATAATTGATTGATGTCAAAATGTTGATTTCAACAACATAGTATTTGGACCACTGTGTTTTCCCTTGCAGCTGACTGTCAAATCAACTTTACTCCAATGTTCAATGCAGTGGCTTCATGCAATTCAGAGCTCCAGGCATTGTGAAAGAAAAGAGTGTCTTTTCACCCACAAGTCTTTGGCAGACTTAAGAGGAAAAAGATTTCTTAATGTCCTGAAGATAGGCACTATTTCCATATTTATCTGCATAGAAGTTCACATTATATCTACCAAGCTGGAAGCATCCTGGTAAACTTGAATTAAAGCCACATTATTTTGTTAAATGGGAACAGAAATTACACAAAGTCAGACACTCCTCCCCCAAGTTTAAGATTCATGAAATTGTTCATGTCTGCTGACAAATAACCATATATTGTGTTATGCTAGACAGAAGCCTTTGAACTGACTGGAACTAAGTGGTGGACCTGCCTAAGATTTTTCCCATTAGAAGTCCTCCAAAAAAAAAAAAGCTTTTAAGCTTTAATTCCAAGTCTTATTAGAATATGAAGTGAAGGGAAAATCTAAATTTGGGAGGGGT
>JANRGV010000001.1:81470181-81496971 GCA_024734035.1 Alethe castanea | reverse complement strand
AGGGGTGGGTGGGGCAAGGAAGCCAGCTAGATTAAATACGATAGAAGTAAATAAAATCTATAATCATCTCTCCTTTACACTGAAGCAAGAGAGCTTCTTTCTCTCAGGTTGGTTTTCTGCTCACTCAGCAGCTGGTTTGGAGATCTATCTGCTGTGCTCTCCACTTCCCAGGAAGTTTCCTCAGTGCTAAGGTCATCACTCCCTGCTGCCACATTTTAGGGATTACAGATTTTCCTTTCTTGGACATACTGAACACA
The DNA here is from genome assembly GCA_024734035.1 of Alethe castanea. NCBI lineage: Eukaryota > Metazoa > Chordata > Aves > Passeriformes > Muscicapidae > Alethe > Alethe castanea. The sequence continues at coordinate 81,496,714 of JANRGV010000001.1, read as the reverse complement.
AGAGTTGCCCTGACATGTTCCCTCTTGTGCTCAGAGGAGCATGGGCAGCATACACACTGTCGCTGCACACACAGCTTCCCCAAGAAAGCTAATAGATCCAGCCTTTTCCCTGATCCATGGCTTTGCCACCACACCACAAAATGTGAACAACCAATGTTATGCCCACCATCTCACTGATCCCATGTTAGATGCAAGGATCTGAAGGAAGATAAACACAAGAAATGTGATTATTCCTTCCTCTTTCAACTTTGAAATTTACGCTTTGAGGTAACTGGATAAACTCCCAAATAAAAGCAATACTTAATTCCAAATGGATGGCCACGTCTAATATTTAAATTTGTTATGTTACAGTGGGAAAAAAACTCCTCAGTAGATCACAGTTGTACTAGCAACCATTTAGGATGTGAATATGAGTATACTGCTATTTGTGTAACTGACCTACTTCTGTTTGAAAACTTAATTTTGACAATAGAACTTCTCCAAGGTCAAAAGTGTCATCTCCTGTGGCTTGCTAGAATTTTTCTTTCAGGGAAAACAGCTCAGGCCTCAACATCTGTAGCATGTGAAATCTTTTACTTTAGAAGCAGTGGTAGCAAATCATCTAAGAACAAAACAGGTAGGAAACAAAAGAAGTTAAAGTACAATTTTCATGAATGTATTTATTTGCAATTATCTTACCAAAAAAAAAAAAAAGAAGAAATCGCACTGTCAATCAATGGTTCAACAAGAAAACCCCTGGAAAATACTGGCTACTTAATCCTTGCTTATAAGCTTTTAACAAATATTTCAATGTAAATTGATGTTGCTATAGAAGCAGCATAGTCAGAATTACAGAATCACAGAATGGGTCAGATTGGAAGGGACCACAGTGGGTCATCTGGTCCAGCCTTCCTGCTCAAGCGCTCATCCTAGAGCACATGGCTCAGGACTGTGTCCAAATGGATCTTAAATATCTTCAGTAAGGGAGACTCCAGAGCCTTTCTGGACCATCTGTTCCAGTACTTGGTCACCTGAACAGTAAACAAGTTCTTCCTCATGTTTAGGGGAAACTTCCAGGGTTCTGCCCATTGCCTCTTACCCTGTTGCACTGCCAAAAAGAGCCTGGATCTGTCCTCTTGACATCCTTCCTTCAGATTTACAGGCACTGATGAGGTGCCCTCTTAGTTGCCTATTCTTGAGGCCGAACAGGCTCAGGTCTCTCAGCCTTTCACTCAAAAGGGAGATGCTCCAGTCCCTTAATCGTCTTTGTTTTCCAATGGAATTGCTTCAGGAACTCCATGTCTCTCTTGTGCTGAGGAGCCCAGAGCTGGACAGAGCACTCTAGATGTGCTTCACCAGGTCTCAGCAGTGGGGCAGGACCACCTCCCTTGACCTGGTGGCAGTGCTCTGCCTAATGCCCCTCAGGACAAACTGGCCTTCTTGGCCACAAGGACACTGCTGGCTCATGGACAGCTTGTTTTCCACTGGGGCCCCAAGGTCCTTCACTGCAAGGCTGCTGACAGCACTCAGAGCCAGCTCTGTGTCATCAGCAATGCTGGGGAGACATCTGCCCCTTCAGCCAAGTCACTGATGAAGAAGTTAAACAATGCTGGGCCCAGTGTTGACCCTTAGGTGACACCTCTAGCAACTAGCATCCAACTAGATGCTGTGCCATTGATCATGATGCCCTGGGATCTATCATTCAGCCAGTTTTCAACACCTTCCACTGCTCATTCACCCAACCCACACTTCTGCTGTTTGCCCAACAGGATTTCTTGAGAGACTGTGATGAAAGCCTTACTGAAGTCAAGGTAGACAATAACCATTGCTCTCCTTAGTCAGATCTTAGAAATCCCAGTGCATCCTCACAAAGACATGGAACACTAAACATTTCTGTTCTGTTCTACAGTTCTCACATAAAGTTTCTATCAGGCATCTAAATCCAAATGCTTGCTTTAGGTACTGAAGTATCAGGAATACTAAATTTCTTTCTTATATAAATCAAGAATTTACTGGTTCTTTCAAAAGGCTTGGAAATTACAGATTAAGTTTAAAATAATATGCTTTATTAGGCTCAAAATTAGAGTTTAAATTCAAAATCTGTTACTTTGAGAGTCATTAGAATTTAAAGAATTTCCTTTCAAAAAAGGAAATGAAATCTTGACATCAGTAAAGAAAGTGTAACAAAATATCTGGAAAGGAGATATGATAAAATAAAATCCAATTTAAAAAAAGAAAAATAATAAATTGAAAAGAAAGTGAATCCAATAAAATGGATTGAGAAGAAATGAGGTGCAGAAAATAGGATTGAAACTAGCCAAAATTATACCCATAGAAATCTTGGACTCAGGGATCAAAGTCAAACCAAGAGAAAGGAGAAAAATTTGATGAAATTCTAATACCAAAAAGTAAAAATAAAATAAAAAAATTCTGCTCCAAAATGAAAACAGTAAAATTGCAGGACACGAAGTGCAGGGAAATGGACCAAACCTTGCTGAATTGATCCTCATTGAAATCACAAGACTTCATTTCCTTCCACAAAATGAATAATTTCATTTTGTGAGAGGAAATGAAATCTTGACCTCAGAGAGGAAAGTGTTAGCAAACACTCTGGGAAGGAAATATGATAAATTAAGGCAGTGGAAAAAAGAAGAAAATTTGGAAATGGAGAGAATTCTACAAAACTTATAGCCATGACATGAGATAGAGTGAAAAACACTGAAATGTGCCAAAATTGTATGCATTGAAATCTCAAAATCAAGGAATGAAATCAAAGAAAGAGACAGAAGGTGAAACTGATGAAATGAAATGTGAAAGTGTTTCTGCATTTCATGAAAGGCAATGAAATGTTGCGATTTCAATGAGGATCAGATCAGCAAGGTTTTGTCCATTTCCCTGTACTTCATGTCATCCTATTCTATTTTTTTGTTTTCACACCATTTCAGAAAACCACAATAAACCTTCGTTTCAGAAACCACTAAGCCCAGAGGTCTAAGGACCCTGCAACTACAAAAAGGATGCCAAGGGGACCATGGCACTGCCCAAATATTGCTCCCTCCACGTCTTGCTCCTTGTCATCACCCACATGCTGGACAGCTCAGCCTCTGCAAAACCCAGATTTTATTGCTCTGCTTCTGGTTAGGCTTGAGAAAACCACAGAGCTTTCTTTAATAGCATTTAATATCAATTTTTGGTTTTAAATGGCATTTAATTACATCAATGTCTTCTTCTGTCTCCTCGTTTCACTTTATTCCCTGATTTGTGGATTTCAATGGGAATCATTTCAGCAAGGTTTGGTCCATTTCACTGCAAGAAATAACACCCCACTGCCCAAAGATTTGTCCCTCTAAATCTTTCTTCTTGGCATAACCCATGTGCTGGGCACCTCAGCAAAAGGCTGCTTTTACTGCTCTGCTTAGGTTTGGGTTGAGAAAAGCACAAAGCCCAGAACTCAAGGCACCCTGACTCTACAAAACACATGCCAAGGGGACCATGGCACTGCCCCAACATTACTTCCTCCACACCTTGCTCCTTTGGAACCACCCACGTACTTGGCACCTCAGCAAATAGCAGCTTCTTCCGTTCTGCTTTGGGTTAGGCACTGGAAAACCACAAACTCTGGACCTCCAGAGACACTGAAACTAGAAAAGCTATGCAGAAAAGGAGCACTTCATGTCATCTAATTACATGTGATTACAATCACTTCATTTCTGAATTTTCTTTTATTTCTTTCCATGGAATTTCATTTCATTGGAAGTGCACTCTGTCAGTTTGTTTCAGTTTTTTCTCTGATATCAAGACTTCACATACTTTCATGAAAGGAAATGAAATCTTGTGATTTCAATGAGGATCAAATTGGCAAGGTTTGATCCATTTCTCTGCACTTCATGTCATCCCATGCCATTCTGTTGTTTTCACTTCAGAAAAGAACAGAACAGAACAGAACAGAACATAATTCTGTATTTCTTTTTTCCTTTTTTACGCATTTTACTTCACCTGTTTTTTCACTTCTCTCTTCATTTTGCTTTGTTTATGTGTTTCCAGAGTTCAATTTGTATAATTCCAGCAAGATGTGGTCCTTTTCACTGCTCCTCATTTTATTTCAATCCTTGAAGTCGTAGACACTTCATTTCTCAGTTTTCATTTTTTTTCCACTTGCATTTGAATTTATCATATCTCCTTTCCAGTGTGTTTGTTACAGTTTCTTCTCTGATTTCAAAATTTCATTTCATTTCATGAAAGCAAATTCTTCATTTCACGAAAGGAAATGAAGTCTTGTGATTTCAATGGGGATCAAATCAGTGAGGTTTTTGTCCATTTTTCTGCACTTCATCCCATGCCATTTTACTGTCTTCACTTCGAAGCAGAAATTTCTCTCTCTTTTTTTTTTTTTTTTTTAAATTTTATTGTGGCAAGATTTGGTTCTTTTTACTGCACCTCGTTTCATCTGAATCCATTAGGTTGTAGTCACTCAATTTCCCAATTTTCAGTGTTTTTCTGTGTGAATTTGATTTTATCATACCTCCTTTCCAAAGTTTGTTATACTTTCTTCTCTGATTTCAAACTTTCATTTCCTTTCATGAAAGGAAATTCTTCAATTGATGAAGGGATTTGAATCTTATAAATTCTTTGAGGATCAATTCAGCAAGGTTTGGTTCATTTCTGTGCACTTCATGTTATCTCATTCCATTTTATTATTTTCACATTGTTTCAGAATTTTGTTTGTTTGGCCTCTCATTTCATCCGTTTGTTCTCCTGCCTCTTAATTTCATTTTGTTCCTTGGTGCTGAGATTTCTGTGCGTATAGTTTTTGCAAGTTTCAGTGTTTTTCACTGGACCTCATGCCATTCCAATCCATTTCATTGTATTTGCTTCCTTTCCAATTTTTTTTCCAGTTGCATTTTATGTGATCATATCTCCTTTTCAGAGTGTTTGTTACACTTCTCTGATTTCAAGATTTTTTTTTTCCAGAATTTTTTTTTCCAATTTCCTGATATCCTCTAGGAGTGAATTTAGTTGTCTTCTATAATTTTGCACCTTTAAAGACAAGTATTACATATAGGAAAATATTAGGATGCATTAGGTAAAGATGCATCTGAACTGCAAATGTACCTATTTTTTGTTCCATATACCTACATCATATTGATTCTCTTAACAGCAGTGATTACTATGAGGCTTTGCATGGAAAGCCTGAAATTATCTGCTGAAACAAACCTTTGAAATTTATGTTCAAATATTTTCTCTTCCACTGAGCAGTTTTATTTCTAAGAAATCTCCCTCCACATCTTTTTGTGTTACACACACATCTGTTACTTAGATGGAGTGTATATTAAATCTGTCATTTCTCAAAGGGGGGGGTAAAACTGTGATTCACACATATAAGAGGCAAGCAGAGATGGAATTTATTTTAATGCAGCTTCTAGAAGTTTGTTTGTCTGATGGCTCCCTAGATGGTTTTCATTATCTCCTTCATGAAGCATTATCCCCCTTTTCCAAGATGAAACAGAAAGTGATAAAAATTCTAGCACTTCAGAAAAATAAATCCACTGCAGGGACAACTACTTCCCTAGTGACCAAATGCCACTTGCCTTAAATGGGAGCTTTGTATTAGCATTTTATTGCACCTGCAACTTTATACTGTGCCTCTCAAGGTAACAGTTGAGCCTCTAGCTAACGGGTTGCTGTGACCTATAGGTTTTCAATCCTTCATGCCATCAGCTTTTTTCATGGTGACAAAGGAAATATTTTTCAATCACAGGGTGCCCTTGACAAGCACTTACACCCCTTTTAAGGCAATTTTTGTATTCTGCTCATATGAAAGAACTAAGAACATGGCCAGTTACATTAATTTGGAGTGTGGGCCATAATGGTCACAAGTTGCAGTTTCATAATCTTTACTTTTAGAAGCATTTAGGTGAGAATTTAAACATACTTCCAGAAATTAGTATGTTCCACATTGCTTAAGTTCACTGTGAGGGTGAAACAAAATTAATTGCCTCCAACCTCCCCTCAACATGAAACTTGTGTGACTGTGCAAGAATATGTATCAAACATTAGTGAAATGGAAATAGGGTGTGCATTTCCCTGTCTTTTGTCCTGGTGCTGCAAGATGGGATCAGATCATACCACTAGACTGGGTTAAGTTGGGTTCTTGCTAACGTTGCTCTTCTGTGGACAAAATCCTACTTGGCAGGGCTCAATGGAATGGAAAGCACATCTAAATGTGCTGCCTGAATCTCAAAAGTAAGAGAAGAATTGTTAGGTAAACATTGTGGGATTGTTTATCACTAGCCAGTAACTCTGAGAAGAGAGAAGCAGTACGTTCTTAATATAGAAATAATACCTCTTGCAGTTGTAAGAATAAAATTATTTATGTTGGAAGTGATCTTCAGAGTTCATGTTGTCCAACGCCACCACTCAGAGCTGATCTGGTTGCTGAGACATTGAACACATATAAGTAAAGAGCAGACAAATAAATGAATGTATGAACTGTACTTTTCTGCAGGCTCTTTATTCTCTGACCTCCATTCCTTTTGTCTAGACTCCCACTCTCATTCTCCCCCTTGGGTCTTTTTATGCCTTTTTGCTGCAATCATAAATCAAATATGACACCACTGATCCTCGTGTTCCTCTCACAGTCCCTCTCCCACATTACTTCCACCACCAAAATTCGTTTGGTTTTGTTTTTCTATTTTCCTAATACACAAACATTGAGGAGTTTTTCTGCTTCTTATGACAGAATAGACATGATTTACCTATGTGAATCTGATTTGTAGGTACTTGCTCTCTTGCAAGGTTTACCCATTTTTCATGTCCAAGCTATTATTCCCTGAGTCCTGTTGAAAAGTCTAGAGACAGAAGGATATTGCAAATCCACCTGAACAATTATGGCTCAGGAAAACCTTCTGGAGTACGGACTGACATGGGCAGAGAAACTGCAGCTGTTATGAAGAGTGGGAGAACTCTTGAAAAGTAGCAAAACTCATCTCATTACATAATCTCTTATTTCCAGGCAAGTGCCACTTCCAGCCCTTTCTATCAGGTGTGCAATCATGTTGTCTTTGGTGAGTATCTGGGCCTGTTTATCTTTGCTTGCTTGTCCCCCACCTCCATATTGCCAATCTCCATCCAAGTCCCATAAGTGCTGTTGTAAATTGTGAAAGACCCATCCTTCCTTCCTGCCAAATCCATTGGCACCACATAAGCCTGTTGCCACTTTTGTTCTCTATCCTACTGGGGGAATTAATGTAGTCTTTGTTTTGCAGGGAAAAAACAATGAATACTCCCCAAATTTTCAATTTATGACTTGTTTATAATAGTTGAAGTTTCTGCAAAAATAAATAAAGACATCAGTAATTTTTTTATATTTTTCTTTTTTCCCCCTCTCCAAATACGGAAAGGGACATCCCAGATTTTCCCTGCTGTAAGGTAGAGGTAAGGTTGTAGCCTCCAGTATTGAAGAAGCGTAAAGAAAAAGGAAGACATAAAAACTGAGTCCAAGGAAAGACAATTGATCAGCAAGTCCATTTCTGGCAGGCTTCTGCATAAAGTGCTGTTAGAGACCTTGAGTGACAGGAGCTCTGCAATCTCCCAGAGAAGTAGTTACTTGGTCTTCATTGTCCACATTTCAGAGTATCTCACCTAGCCAGTGCCGTATCTGCATGTCTTGGTGTGGCCAAAGTCCATTGTTTCTTGCATATTCTGCATCTTATAAAAAGGAGGCTGATCTTCACCTCTTTGCAGCAATTTTTCTGTAGTTCTTCCCTCCTTCAGTCATCTCCTTTTTGTGCCAAAAATGCCCTGAATAAACAATGATAGTCACTAAGTGATGCCAGGTAGGAGTAAAATATGAGTTTGCTCTTCCTGAGACTCTATTTGCATGCAAAATAATCTCAACCCACCCCAAAACACTTTCTTCTCACTGTTTTTCTTTTCTTGAACACATACTGGCATAAATATTCATAACTATACATATTACAATAGTTTTATTTATTATAGTAATTTTCAAAGATGTTTATTACATTAATCCTTGAATGATGGTTTCAAGTTTATTTCTTAATGAGAGGATTAAACTTGCATATTCTGCTTTACCATCACAAAAAAAGGGGTTGTTTACAGCTAAGTAGCATAGTCAGGTGTGAAAGTCAATGGACTAAGATTCTGTCAGGCTCAGTCTTTTTCCTCAGAAATGTTGATCTATTGTATTATTTAGGTTTATTTGCCTAAGGTGAACTAAAACAATCAGAGTATAAAGGAAAATTGAGTCAAGACAGGATTTATGTTACCTAGGGAAAGAACTATCCCGTATAACTCTAGCATTAAAGAAATTCCTTTCCACAAATCTTACAAAAAGAAAAAATTAAAAATCTACTACCAGAAAAATGCTGAATTAGTCCTTGGAAGGTTGAAGATTTCTTGGAATTGCTCATGAGGAACCTAAGTCCCAGAAACTTAAAAAAATAGTTTACGAATCCTGTGAGGTTTATACTTTTGATTTCACAGAATAAGGCTTCATTCTAAAAATATTAATCCATTCAGTTTCTATATTTATTGTTGTGCCTTTTCTCTTTTGAATAGAACTAACATTCTGAAATCTACTGTGGGATTACAAGTTGGACTTCTTGAGGCACAAAGATTAGCATGTATCATATCTGCATTGCATGGCAATGTTTGTAGAGAAAATTTGAGCTAAATACCTACTGATCCACTGCATGATACTTTCAGGCACCTGTGATTTAGCTAGTTTAACAAGGTAAATCTGTTTTTATACTTTTCTCTGGAGCCTGTATCCCATGAGATTCCAAGTGCTTTCAAGACATTGAAAAATCAACAAAAATTCAAACCATTTTTTAACCAGTGGGATGTGTTGAGAACATCACAGAGGTAAGTCCAAGGAGAAACAACCACAAATAAGGCCATAATTTGTAAAGAAGGAGGGAAATACAGTTTAATGAATATAGGCATCACAGTAGCTAATGATGTATCCTAATTATCTCTTTCTCTGACAAAATTTTGCAACATGTCCAATTAGCATCAGGGAACCTGAACCTGTTATACTAGAAAATGGTTAGTTATTAGTGTAATGGCATGACAGAGTACAAAAATATTAATTAAAAAAAAGAAAGAAAAAAAAAACCCAGAACAGATATCCTGTAGGTACAGCTCAGGCTTCATGGAATCATACAATCACAGAGTGGCCTGGGTTGGAAGGGACTTTAAAGATAATCTGGTTCCAATTCCCCCAATGTGGGCAGAGACACCTTTCTTTAGAACAGGTTGCTCAAAGCTCTGTCCAACCTGGCCTTGAGACTTACTGGGAGCTGGATTTTCAGTGGTAAGAGATATTCTACACACTTTGTGGGGTTTGTGGTAGGTAAAACATAACCCAAAACCAGCAACCCAACGCAATCTTTCTTTCAGCTTCCGAGTTCAGATTAACAGCTTTCCAAACTTCATAGAATTGGATTAGTACTAAACTCAATTCTCATTAACATTTCTGTGAGCAATTAATCCCCAGCTATAATTTTTCACTAAGATAATAAGTTTTATTAGCTGTCACATATTAAAGAAAGATACCTTAATTTTAGAGTATTAAAAAAAAAGAAAATGAATAAGAGACTTAACTACTCTGAATGTACCTTGCTTCATTGGACCATGCCAAAACAAGAAAAAACTTGAACAAGAAGTAGGTTTCTCATCCTAGATAGGCCAATAGCTTCCTATTGAGCTCATTTAGATACACAAGGTTAGTATTAGAGGTCTTGGTGGTCTCAGACAGATGTGAGACTTACATGGAGCAATCTAAAACTTGACTGATACTTTAGCACAATGTCATTATCTAGATCAGTGAATTGTCTTCCTACCATGTGCTCCCTGTCACCCTACTCCTGTCCACCACCTCTTTGGTGCTTGTCTGCCTTGCTCCTTGGAGAACTGCTGAAGGTACCATCTATTCTATTAATGGGAAACATTTGACTTCTTGCCAGTGAACAGTACAGTAACTTGGAGCAGGGACTACATATTCTGAGTTACACAGGAGGAGCCTATCTTCCACAGAATAAATTAACCACACTTTAGATAGAAGATGCAATCTTGAGACAGTGGAGGAGTCAAGGCATCACACTCATTAAAGTTATGCCTGCAAAGGACTGAAATTTCTTTGAATTGTCATCAGTTTTGACATGTTCAGTGCAACCTCACAATTCCTGCTTTATCCATAACTGTACAAAGGACAATGAAATGGGAAAAACACGTTTTAAAAAGTTTTAAATAGAATCAAGAATTCTTCAGTTCACTCCAAGCTTTTAAGATTTTATTGGTTTTCCTACTCTCTTTATGTCAACAAATAAACTGTCTCCTCTCACTCAAATATCCGTGTTTCCTTTTTGCTGTCCTGTTTGAAGCCAGTAGGAGAATCTTCTGATGGCAGTAAAAACAAGATCAAGGACACACTTGTTTTCTTTATCCTCTATTGTTTTTCCATTCGTCTCTGCTTCATGAAAAGTATGCATTTCAGAGAACCCCTCAGTGCTGCAAATGAGCACTTTTACACAAGAAGTGCTGCAGACTGGCAAGGCAGAAACTTGTGTGTTTACTCTCATTTCTTCAACAGCCAGGGCAGGATAGGTCTCTGGCCTTCAGCAATCTTTGCACAGCAACTCTGCATTCACCACAACTCTCATCCTTTTGATGCTAAAGGGAGCAAGACAGGAATGTCCAGGCAATTTTGGCAGATAACCTTTGAAGGAGAAATCATGCCTCAGTAGTTACACACATCAGCCTGTAAACAGTAACACCTTAGTACCATGATATACATACTAAATGTCACTGCTAATACATGACTTCTAATATGTATATTTACATATATGCAAATATACACAGGCTGAAGCACAGTTATATTATTAATTAATTTTCCTTGCATTTAAGACACAATGATAATGTACAATGTCCAGGACAGGAAAGTAGTGAGCTTGAAATGGGAGAAGGAACAAAAAATATGGGAAGATAAGAGAATAGGGTGGTGAAAGAAAAAGGTGCTGAAGAAAAAGAACATGAGGGAGAAGGGTGAGGGGAGATATAATAGCAATGAAGCAAAAAAAAAAAAAAAAAAAAAGATTAAATAGGATATCCAGACAACCACAATGCTGCCAAGATGGGGAAAAAAAAAACAACAAACCAAAAATCCAAGTCTTATCCACATGTGAAAGAGCACCAAAGCTGGATTCAAGGATAGCAACAGTCCACAAGAAATTTGTAAACAGCGCTGAAGATAGGCTGTGCTACTCATTAAGAACTTAATATATAAATGACTTAATACTTAAATGTTAGCACATCTGGAACTTTAATAAAAAGAAACAGTGGATGTCAGTTTTTGAGAGAAATGTGTTTTGAAGAATATATCATTTTAATTAAGCTAACTTTGTCTTAAAATAAGAGCTTAGATGTTTAACTCCTAATTAGAAACTGAACATCAGGAAAATAGCGTGCTTCTGCCTGAATAAAACCGTTTGAAAATTACTTTTGTGTTCATGGAAAACATTTCCAAATGTCAGGTTTTAACAAAAGACTTGAAGACATCAGCAAAGACATTTTTATGGAAAAAAGAAACTAAAAAGCTTGACTTCTTTTCAACAGCAGAAAAGAAGAAGGAAGTGGTTGATTTTTCCATCTGACTGACATAATTTATATAAACAGGTTCAAGTCGTGAATTTCAGATTTATGGTGCTTTCAAATGCAGTTAAAAAAACCTTGAAGCTGTGAAGCCATGTGCCTTGTTATAGGCTTAGATTGATTTTGCCATGCGGAGGACTTCAGTCTGTTGTTCCACGTCATGCTCCCTATTATTTAATCTATCCTGTCTTACAGGACAGCCTGCAAGCATCTCAAAAACCCATAACTTGCTGGGTCTTGTTCTTCCTGACTCTTTGCAAGTCTATCTATTTTTTTCCTAAAATACATCATTTTACTTAGAGTTGAACATTCTTAGCATTTCTTTTGGCATTCAGCATCTATATATCAATGCATATATACATATATCAATGCATATCTGTATATCAATATATGGATGTGCCCTCATCCCCAGAAATTGGCTGTTGATTTAGATACATATATTGTAATATAGATAATAATTTATATATATATATGTAAACTTCTCACAAAATAAGCAGATTTTTCCCCCTGTTCTAACAGAAGAACAAGAGTTAGAACCTTGAAAAAGGTGTTGAAAAAGAACTTAGTGGCTATTTCGTGTGAGAGAAACAGCAGGACTTTGACATGCACACGTAGTAAATCTCTTAGTGATTGGAAAGGCTGGCCACCTTGATTTTGGAGCTGGGGCATGGTGACACATCACGGCTGACAGGCCAAGCAGTGGTCCTGCTTGTTTCTGTGCAGATCATGTTACAAAATGATACAAAATTTGCTCTTTAAAAACTGTGCTTATATCTTGCCTAATTGTGCAGGTTTATGGAAGTTCAGGACTTTTGAAATTGTGCCTCAGTTGAGAAAAGTTCTAAAAGTAGAGGGCGACAGCCAAAAGGTTCGGATAACTGTTGATAGTGAATCACTGCATTTTGACTCAATAAGCTGATCAACTTATCAACAACAATTTTTAAAAAGTATTTCAGTATGGCAAATTCCTGTAATAGTGTGGCTAGTTTCTACAGTCGCTACTGTTTTTTTGCTTTGGTTAAGTTTGGTTTTTGTTTTTTTCCCATGGGTCAGTCAGGATTTGTCTAAAGCATGGCTGCAACTGGCATTGCAGGCAGACTTTTAGCTAGTGCAATAAGAGTAGCTGTTCTGACTTAACCATTGGATTGTTACAAAGCATGATATATGATATATATATATATATATTTTATTTTTTTTAATTAGCAAGCTTGATTTTCCTCCAAGTCATAAGGTTTATATTAAAACTATTGTTTGTGGGGGTAATGAAGGGATGAGAAAATTGAAATGAGGGCAGTAGTAAGTGGATGAGAAAGTGCAGTGAATATCTTTTCTGCTGTGGAAGCAGTTGAGTTGATACATCCTATAAATTAGTAGAGTCAAGTCTGCTTAATGTGTTCCTATTAGCAGGTCTGATTTGTATGGGGAACTATGCCCAAGAACCATCCAGGCTAAAAAACCTTTAACATTTTACATTAGCACCTTAGAAAGGCATTGTAGTGGATTTGCACTGTGCTGCTGGAAATAGCAAAACATTGACATTTCAAACTAGAATAAGCATCTTAACCTTGTAAGAGCTGTAATACACTATTTACTGTTTTGTTATTACAAGCCCTGGGGCAGAGTCTATAAGAAAGCCTAAAAAGCAGAAACCTCAATTACCTTCCTGCAGGATGGAAGTAATTGTTTGACCTGATTAAAAACAAAAATATAGGTATCTGTAAGTGGGTAGGAAGGACCGTTTAAAGCACCACCTTTATAACATTCCGTTGAGAAAACGTCAGTCTCCCAAAAGCAAATGAAAGAAAGGATGCACTTCAGGGAAGTAGAATGTTCGGTACATGGCTAGCAAATCTGAAACCCAAACTGTGGGTTTGACTCGGCAGAAGGTCAGAAGGGAGCACTTAACCCACAGCTTCTACTCTGGAAGAGACAATATTTTCTTTTCTACTTACTCTGTATTTGTACTTGAAGAGAAGTAAATAGAGAGGGAAGAAAGCCAAAGACAAGAAAGGTCAGTTTTAGCTCTCAAATTCAGCAGTACGGAGCAGTACCAGCAGGCTGACTTCTCTCCCCTTCTATGGCAATACAAGGAATTGGTGAACTGCAAGGAAGGGAAAACTACCTGCAAGGTATTAGTGACAGCAGAACTACTTTCTTCAGCTGATCTCATCAGGAAAAAGGGTCTGATTTAGGTGCAAGGAACAGAGAACCCACACCAGCACACATACTTGTTCTGATCTCAGCTGTAAAAAGTTCCCACGTTGGACTGCATTTAAGGAGGCTAAAACATTTTCTGTTGAAATTAAACGCAGTAAAGAGGCTGAGGAGTCACCATGGATTATTCTCTGCAATGAGCATGTGCATGTGCAGCAATAACCAACAGAAGATTACAAAATGTTAAGCATTGTCAGGAAAAATGCAGTCCTGGTCTCCACATCTCAAGACAGATGTAACAGATTTGGAAGCAGACAAGGGCAGCAAACACAATCAAAGGATGAAGTATCCCACACGTCTGAGGGGTTTGAACAGCCTGGGATTGTAAATTTGGTGAGGAGAAGGTGTGTTGTCAGTTTGACTGAGGCTTACAAGATGATCAATATAGTGGATTGCGTGACTGCAGGAGACTTTTCCACTCCACCATGCAGTATTAAGGGTACTTGTTAAAACTAGTGGGACATCACTTTAATAGTGATGAATAAAATACCTTTTACAGAGAAGTTGATAAATTTTAGGAGCTGCTGCCACAGGATTTTGTAGAGGTAGAAGAATGAGTGGCTGCAAAGGATTCTGTGCAAACTCCTGAACAGATTTATGAGCAGATACTAAAGGGAATGTGTACTGTCTGACATGCTTAATACAATGGCTGTGGAAGTTGGGGAGGACCAGTGAATGGATTCGAAAAACAATTCAGACTCATATGCTTCTCCTTGCTAAAGAACAGCTCTTTTTGTCATGGTGGTATGCCTGGTTAGATGGATCATTTTAGTACCATCCAGTAGGGATTTTCTTACTGTTTCTAACAGATTCAAAATTAATGATGGTTTTTAATTCAAGTCATTGCTTTAGGCATAAATTTGAAAGTTTAACTTATTTCAAAATCCTAATAATCTTTCCTTTGTTAGTATTTTCCTCTTTTAGCTAATTCACATAAAGGAAAGTGTGTCAGTAAAGGACACACTTTTTCTTTGTTTTTTTTTAAACTATAGACATGTCCTTTGAAACAGAGGCAGGACTTAATTAGTCCATGCCTACACTATCTCATATATATGCTCATCTCCATAAGTACATTCATGAGCACACGCTTTTTTAAAGAGTGGCTTTGAAGGTGACAAGCTGGGCACTGAAAAGCAGGAGAGTCTGTGAATTTCATGTCTGCCACAATTCCCTCTCTCTAGTCCAGTGTTTAACACCCCAGTCACACTTGCATAGTTGCCTCTGTGCAACTCCAGAATGATGGAGCAGGATCTCTCTCATAGGAGCTATCAACTCTGCAGGGCTCCCCCATGGCTTTGCCTCTTCAGAAAACTTGATTGTCACACATATGACACACAGAACAAGGCAATTGTTGCAGTCCTTTCATATTAGTGCCCTGCTTAAAGAGAAGCCTGACTTCCACAATGTCACAGTCTGTATTTCTAGAAACCATGGTCATTAACAGATAAAATGAAAACACAATAGAACTAGTGATAGGATGTTAATAACATTTTGTTCTTATTATCTTTCCTGAAAGTTACAGCTTATTGATGTTTCAAAACTCTCCAGTGAGATAAAGAGAAGGAATATTCATATTCTCATTTTACATTCAAATACACTACCATTAATTGTCTTGAGGCTGTATTATCTATCTAGATTGCAGAAGAGGTGATTGGATGAACTGGAACCTCAATTTACCAATTCTCAATACTCTTCTATCCCCTGGTGGATGTTGTTTTCACTGGAAATTATGATAAAGTAAGAAATTTTTTATGCTGAAACAATACTCCTACTTGCTTTATGACTGCAGTCTGGCTATCTTTTGACTGTCTTCCCTCGTTATCATGTGAATGTCTGTTTTAATTTCTTTTGCCGTGAGTATATCTGCCTGGAAATTTCCTTCCAGCTTGCTATAAAAACAAAGAGGACATTGTTCCCAGAAAATATGTTCTCTATACGCTTAGAAAAAGTTTTCCCTTGGTGTTAATGTATCTATATATTCCACTTCCCACTCATTTTTTAGCTTGGTTGTATTCTATACAGGTTCTTATGCTGCAGCCAAGACTATGGTGTCTGAATACAGCTAGGCACCCATCAAGGTGAGCTATGGTGACCAAGTTTCCACTCCATTCCCTCTCCTCGTGTAAAAGGATGCTATATTGGATCAGGGTGAACATATTCCACAGCTGCTAATTGTTTTTGTGCTTCTGCAAATGAAATTAAGGTCAAAGAAAGAAGCATTACAGTAATGCTTGATTTTTTTTTGTCATTCTTAATCCTAATTTCAATGTTTCAGTCTCAGATAGGAAAACAGAGGTAAAATTATGCATCCTGAACCCGAGAGTATCACCCCTAAAATGAGGGATTGCTCAAAAAGCACTGCTGTCCGGATAGTAATTGAAAATTCATAAAGATGTGGCAGCACTTGATCTTATTGTATTGAACACTTATTTGCAAAGACTTGTCATAAATACTGATTATTATGATTTAATTCCGTGGCTGAGTAGTTAAATTGCTGCTATCAGAAGAATGTCTCAGGTTAGGCTTTCTCTCCACAGATGCACCACTGTGCACTGCTCTTTGGGGAGTATTTCTCCAATTAAGTTTGTGGGCAATGGCCTGCAAGCACTTGCAGATTTTATTATTTGTGGCCATATAATGTAATTTTTTATAGGAGACTTCGCAGTTGTGAAAAGTAATTGGGGGAATTCAGCAACATACACTGCCAGCCAAATGTCAGCCAGCAGGTCCTTACCAGGTTTACTGCAAACTGCTGGAGAAATACTTTGCTGCACTCTGCTTACTGTGATGTTGAGAAAAGAAACTGTCATTTATGATGCCTGAAGAGCTATGTCTTTACCTGTAGCTTCAGTTGCCAGTGTTGCTGCACAAACAAAGTTGATGGAGCACATTATGGATTTTTCACTAGCCTGGAAGAGGAAAATCAATTTCCATCTAATAAGAGCAGGAGGTCACTAAATACTACTAGCTGCTCTGTGACACTGTAGACTTAAGCAGTCCTCTTATGAGACAGAAAAGCATAGAATCCTGGAGTGCGTTAGTACACAGATAAATAGAGAGGAAAATTAGACACTGAAAGAAAATTATCTGAGAAAAGAGAGTAAGCGCCAATTTTTTAAAGAATATCAGGACGTAAACTCTGCACACAGAAGCTGGAACAACTCCATTTGAGTCAGACTTGCTACGTAATTGTCTTATGATGGAGAACTTGACCTTGCATGCACACAGTAAATCTACCACAGGTGAGACTATGGGTCACTCAGTAAAAGAGTGCTGCATCTCCAAGTGACATATAATGTCCTGCAATTGAAAGAAAGTTTAAAATTATGTAGGCAGCTCACTGCTCTAAGATATTTAGGAGACATAGGTATGAATAAATAAACAAAGAAAAGAATCCAGATAATATCCTAGAAGATGACTGAATGAAGCTGTGCCATTATCCTTGTGTTATATAGTCATTTTATTATTGGGGGAATGACCAAGACAGTAGGTGGGACACAAAATACCTGCATACGTCTGCATATAAAAGCTGAATATACTTTCAAACTGTGATAAAATAATCAGTTTATATTTGTGTAAAAAGTGGCTTTGTATTTTTTAGTATGAGAACATGGCTGAATATACTGTCCTTGTTTGTAACTGCCAGGTGACAAATTCATTATATGGAAAAGCACACACCTGAGATTTGGTGTTCAGACTGCTGTTCAAAACTGGCAAGCTTTGCTGCTGATAGGTGTGTGTGTGTAGTATCCTTTATAATTCTGCAAACAGGGAGGAAGTCAGGCTGAAGCAACCTGATAAGCCTGATGACACAGGATTTCCTTAATGAGAGGTGACGACCATGTGTGTTCAGTAGCTGAAAGAGGAGGGACCCAAACCCAAATTGACTCATTAAGGAAATATCAGTGCCATAGGAAGTGTTCCCGTAGGATTTGTACCATCTAGAAGAGAAACACTACACTGGGAATTGCAGAAAGATACAGGAACACCATAAGCAGAAGCAGAAAGACTTTTGTTTGAAGGTGTAGGACAAGCAGTTAGTGCAGTGAGGCAACTAAGGCCATACAATTGAGAAAAAAAGGGCCTGGGAAGGTAAAAAAAAACAAAGTCATGACTCTCATCTCCCGTTTATGTTCCAGATATCCACAATGAAAAAAGTACGGATCACTGTGCTCCACAGAAAGGCATGTAAGAAGGAAAAATATACATAAACCTGAGGTACCTTCTCAATTCAAGCTTTCCCTTATTGTGCAAATTGCTCAGTTGACTTTAGGAAGAATATCACTTTCAGTGAATGATGTCAGAGTAAAGTCTTAAACAGATCATCAGTGAATAGAACAGAGTTATAGTTCTGTCATTCCAGCTCAGGATCAATTAGAACATGTCACAGTTTTGGTAGGAGTTTACTCATTACCAGCACTTGCAGCGGTAGATTGTCATGGAAGCAAAGTCCAAAGCAAAGTCAGTAAATCAGAGAGATGTCCTTCAGGAAACAGGCTTGGTTTTTTCCTTATGAGTAGAAATATCACACAGTAACAAAAGAACTATTAAAAAAAAAAAGGGAAAGGGAAAAGGAAAAAAAATGCTCCCTTAATTTAATTGCATTTGCTCAGTACTTTAGAGAATTTATGAGAGTGAGACATATATATCTACTAAGCATCTATTCCATCTTGAATTATATTCTCTTGGGTCAAATTTTTGGAGTTTCACTGCACCGGCAATGAAGCAAAGAATGGATCCAAATTGGTTTTAAATTAATCAAACTCACAGTTAAAAAGCAGAGCATCATTACTTAGGTTAAATGTCAGTTGTTCATCTTCACTTTCATGTATTTTTTTGAACTTAGCATAATTGACCTTTTCAAGTGTAGCACCTAGTTAAAACCTGGAGAAAATGACAATATGATAAGAGTAGGACAATTTCAGTTATGACAAAGTTATTATATAGAAGATGAGATATGAAGATGTTAATTAATCTCTTCTCACCATTTTCCGCAGTAGGGCAATTACACTTTCGGATTGATGCTAGTTGTAATGGATGTCATATCACAGCTGAATTAAAGGTGGGCAGAGAAGGTACAAAAATGACTTTAAAAGGAGTGAGAAAAGCTTCCTTCAAAGCTACATAAGTGAGTGGAAAGATTATGATGGATTTCTGTGAGTTTTATATTGGGTCTTTAGTGTAAAATTGGAAATTTCTTCAGGTTTTGATAACTTGAATAAGATAGCTACCCTTTTTACTACTGAATTGCCTTTGAATTTCTCTTTGATTCTCTTTTTTTTTCCAGTCACAGACTGTTCCTTGTTAAAATAGCACAAACTTTCTTTGGGAAGAAGAATGAAAGCACATTGTTTAGAGCTTCCCTGAATAACTATGCCAGCCAAGGAAATTTCTTATATGTTCCTCCTTGGCCGTGTCACTGCAGTCTGACTCCTGCTACTCTACTGAATACAATTAGCATCTGACAGCAGGAACATTTTTATCTCAGATTATGAGAAAATTCAGTTATTGAAGTAAGCTCTGAATGTTTAGGACGCAATAACAGCTTTTCTTGCTTGAGTGCTCCGGGGCATGTTAGAAAGTAAGCTGGGGGCTAGCTGTGAGCCAGGAAGTGCATGCATGGGCAAGGTTTGTGCCAAGAAGGAATTGCTTTCCTTAATATTTGGCAGATGAACAATATCAGTCTATTCACAAACTTACACACTTTGGCAGTTTGGGTGCAATCTCCTCAGTTGCTGGGCTGCAGAAACAGAGCTTTCACCTGCTTCAGTTAAACCAAGTTACAGTAACTTCACTGGTTTTAGAGGGACAAAACACAAATGAAAGGTGCTAGATTGTCACAGTGAATAAAGTGTTGACCAGAAGTCTTATTTCCAACAATCTGTTGTTGTCTTAGGTACATGCAAGTTATTCTGGGATGGTTCTTGTATTTCTGGCATAGACAAATCTCCCATTGGCTTCACGCCCCATTTTGCTGAAAGTAGTGTTGATTGAATGTAAGTTTGGTCTGCATCATTATCCCAGGTTTCCCCTGTTAGCTATGTTGTTTTTTGACAGGTATCATGTGTGTCAATCTTTTAGTCACATCTGCTACTTAAAAGGTCTTCCTAGATCATTCATCATTTGTTCCCAAATCTTCAGTAGTTAATAAAATCCTTTGAATCAAGTGATGACATTAGCACTACAAATAAACTCAGTAATTTCATTACACTTCATATATTTTATTTTGGCTTTCATTGTTATGAGAACCAAGCAGCTTGGTATATGTGGGAAACAAAACCAGTTTTATCTGGAAGACTATTTAATGTTTTATGAAACTAAAATGAATCTGTTCTTAATAATGTCTGGACTCAAAATGAAACTACTCAATCATTCTTGAGGGTGAGAATACATGCCCTTTCAACAGAAAATAACAGATGTAAGAAAAAACCTCCTAGTTTTAAAGAAATCACACGGTTTGAAATCTCCTTTCTAATATAACATTTACAAATCAATGCATATAATCCAGAACCATACAAAGCCCACTAAGGGTGGTAGAAATCTGATTTCAGATGAGTGCTGACACAATATTTTTGAAGGCAATTATAATTTCATGAGGACATGCCATCCACAGAATTTGGTTTATCCCCAGCCATCACCAGAAACATGACCTCCATCAACAAAGTCCTTCACCCCGTGGCCATAGTTCTTCATATGAAGGATAGGAGAGACTTGGGCATGTAACCATTCTTGAACATGGCATGGGGCCCATATAGTCTTCAAAATTATATCATGTGCCTTTATTTCATTTCACCTTTAATAAAGAGACTGCAGGCAACTTTTGATTGCAGATATATTTCCATGCATTTAGGCTACCAGAGGGATTTTTATGCAAGAGGCTGTGTGCGGGAAGTGTTGAGGGGCCAGAACTACAGGCCAGTGCCACCTCCACTGAGTGCTCCCAAATTCTCTTGGATTCCAAAGTTTAAGAGAAATGCTATTGAGTTGGAAACATGAGGGGCAGACTGTGGCAGAAAAGGAAAAACATTTGGCAGTTTTTTCATATCAGTTCATTTTCACTGGAATAAGTAGAAACACAAGTTTTTTCTCTCTTTGTAACTGTCAAAGTTTACTTCAGTTATGGCAGAAGTAACTTTGCAATGAAGAAATAGCAAAGGATAAAGGAAAACATCAAAACCTCGGTACACACACCAGAAAACAAGATGCATTTCCTGCTCTCCAGATTAATGAAAAAAGACAGGAAAAACTTGGAAACACCACACAAGAGACAAAACAAGAATTATGCACAGGCTAGACTTCAGGATCAGGAAGGAAAAGAATGAAAGCAAAGCCCTTTCATCACCTGACTGGAACCCAGAGCAGGAGGCTGGGAACTTCTCTGTACTTCTGAAGGTTGTGCTACAAGTAAGTGTGAAAGGAATTTGACAAACCTGATGCTCCTAAAATGATTGAGAAAGCAGAAATTCTCCCTTTTTAAAATGTCAATTCAGAAAGTAGAAGACTTAGATGATTATGATGAACCAGGAACTCTCCTGTTCATATATGCCTTGATCAACAGAAAAGATAGTGAAATAACTCATAAGAGTATACAGTCATGATTTGCTGATCCTATTACTGAGTAGATGCAGAGTTCAGGCAGATGAATTCCAGTGATAAGGATCAGGAACCCTGCAGCAGTGAGTCCAGTTCAAAAGAAGAAAGCCATGAGAGGTCAACTGAGTAGACACAGCTTATTTTTCTGTTCTATGGCATGCTGTACAATATTAAATATGTACAGGCCTAAGTTTTTTCCCCTTGCCTAACTTCACTTGGACATAAAAGGATCATGTTTATGATACTTAGAATTTAAAATAATAGATATCTTTAAGACTGATGTTCAATTTAATTTCCAGTGTTTACTTTTTTTGTTAAAGTAGTTGCATTTTCAAATTAAAAACATTTTTTAAAGTTCACTTTCAAAATGTCAAAATGGAACAGTAAATGTTGGAGCTTTCATATTTCTTTAAAGCTCCTCAAATTTGGAATTTTCATATATAATTTTTTCTCAATCCATACTTGCAGTTTTCAATGCACAATACATTTCACTAACAATTTTTGTGAAGAGAAAGAAGATAGAAAACTAATAAATGCAATGAGATTGGTGCAGGAAGGAAAATCATATCTGACTTGAGTTCTCCATTGGGTCAGAAAGAAAATATAAAAGGTCTTGTAATTATTGATGCTGAGAGATAGATGGATGTGGGGAAGGCTAGGGACAACTGTAGGAAGTTTAGGATCCCAGTTACCAGAAAATATACTCTACACTAGCCTGGAGACCAGCTGCTGTGTGACACAAGTGATAATTTAAAGTAACATCACAATCACAGATGAAAGCAATTCAAACGTCAGTAAGTCAATTCATAGTGTATGCTGAAATCCACAGACTAAAAAATTAGATCACCTTTAATTTGTAGCTGCTGGCTTGTAGAAATTCTACATAAAGTTGAACAGTAAAGCTTTATAGGTAATGGAGTTGGTTATAGTCCAGTACTTATCTCTCTCACACAGAGATGTTTGAACTTCAGTGTTTGCAAAGGGCTTTCAAACAGCAGCAAAGAAAGTATTATTTTTTTGTATGGAGGTAAAGGCTTTCTGGATGCTTGGGAAATATGAAGTGATCATTTCCTCACTTACTACAGCGAAGTTCATTTAAAAAAATAACAGGAGAGAGACTACTCCCCACACAATTCAAAATATTTAAGGAAACCTAGAAAATTGCTTTCACATACCGCATAGTGAAGTAAAAAGTCAGAATCAAGGTATAGAAAATGACTTGTAAATGCAAAAAAATAAATAAATAAAATTTAAAGGAAGAGTAAATAGGGTGGTAATATTTAGTATTAATCTACTATTTAGTATTAATCAAATCTCAGCTAGATTAATTTGGAAGAATTTAGGAAGCATCTATGTAAATTAGAGGTCACTCATCATTAGTTTTATGATGAACATCTGATCGAGAAGACCAAAATACCAGACCTAAGATAATGTTCTTTCATCATACTTATTAAAAGGAAAGAAAAACACTTGAAGTCATTATGCGTTATTAAAATGGACTAGTAAGAAACAAACACTACATAGACAGTAATTTCAGCAAGACACCACCAAGAGCATTAAGAAGTTAAAATCTGTCTTCCAAAATAAAATACCACCCAAAAAAAGTATGGATAGATACTGTAATTCCTGACACAGAATGAGTATCTACAAAGCAAATACAGTTTATTATTTTCTCATTAGAAGAATGAAATTAATGTCAGGTCAACTATCAGTTTAATTTTTAAGACGAACAAAAATGAAGTTTCAATGAAAAATATCTCATACTCAGATTTTATATCAAAATTAGGAGAATAACAGTACCCCACTGCTAATAAACTTTGCTTTCCACTTACTCTTCTGGTCAGCTCTTTCACCTTATATTCAACAGATTTGATGTTTTATCTTCCTTGTGTCCAATCTTGTATGCTTTTTCCTCCTACCCTTCCAACGTGCAGCAGTTTCCATGTAAAGCCTTGCTGTCCCATATATAGAAGTGTGAGTTACCACTCCAAGCCCAGCTTAAGCCAGCTTGCTTAACTGGAAGCAAAATGATTACATGTTATGGCATGATGCCCAGGGAGCACTGCTAACACTGTTATAACAGACTAGATCAAGCATTCATGTGTGGTCTTGCACCTTAAATTCATACCCCATCTTTTCTGAAGTACATGCAAAAACTGCGTCAATCATGTGCATTTTCAGTAGAATTTCTCAACAGTATTTTGAATCTGAAAGTAAATAACTCTTTCTTTTTTTTTGAAGGTGGCATGCTGAACAAGAAAGATTGTAAAATATCAAACAGAAACATGTAAATTTCCCTGTTAGGTAATAATCACTTCTATGACTTACACACAGAAAAACATAAGTCATGAAATATACAAGCTTCTCCCTTTTGTTTGCTTACCCTGTAAACATTGCTTCCATATTTCCAGGCATCGAATTCATATTGATTATATTGTATATCTGTGATGGCTCTCACTATAACTCTGCAAAAACTTCCTCTAAGAATTATTTTTTCTCAAAATAAGAAACAATATTTTCTTTTATCATAGAAAGAACAGACGTCATGGTTTTAAGGATTTATTAATTTTTAACTCTACTCCTCTCAAATCTGTGAAAAAAGATATCTACAGACTAACATAACTGAAGTGGCAGTGAGAGAACTGTGCCAGACTTGAGGGTATCTTGATGGCCTATCAGTTGGCATCAGTTTTCTGTCTCTTGAGTGCTGTGGAGCATGTAATCTGTTCAGATAGGCAGATGGATGTGTGAGTTTGATCTGCTGACACAGTACTAATAACGCCATTAGACCCAAAGATTAATGATGTATCGTGCTTTATGCATGCCTGCCTTATCCATCATGTACCTGGTTATCAGGGGCAGAAAAAAATGCAACCTTTTATGTAATCAGTCAATAGCTTTGTTAATCTAATTACCATAATGATAGTCTTACTGATAGAAAAGATTCTATTCACAAACACTCTACATTTTTGAATTAGATTCCTTAACCTTTTTACTAGCTAGTACCTATAGAAATACATATTTTAGCCTATTATTTCAAGAATTCACTTTTGCTTTGAAGAGCTATTTTGTTCTACAAAAGCTCCTTCAAAACTTCACAGGACAGCCAATGATATGAACAGGGTGATAAGTCATAGGAAGTTTTAATCTCAGAGTTTTAGCTGGATCTCAAATGAAGTTGCCAGAAAGACAGTAAACCTAATGGGCGTGGTCAATTCTTAATAGCACCACAATTTCAAATATTTTGAGATAAAATTTATTCCATTACAAACTATTTATACAAGGTCCAATGAACCACTCTTACTTCACAAATGTCTTGGCATATATCTTAGGGGAGTGAGAGGAAAATGGTGAACCTCAGGTAAAAGAAATGAGTTGAAATGGGCAGCATATACAGGCAATCAGCTTCTGGCATGGTTAGGAGGCATCACCAGCATCACTTTGTTATTTGGTAGATAAGCAGCCACCAAATATAGTTAGGCAAGATCAAGGTATTTGGGCCAAGAACAAAAACTGCAAATATTTATATGTTTGTGAAATAAAATCTTATTCCACAAAAAAAGCATGGCAAAAATTGCGGTTGATTTCATTAGAGCAGCAATTCCATTTATAGGTGTAGTGCTGCAGAGAAACATTATTATCACTTGGTTAAAATCTCATGAAGACTTGGCATAAAATTCCTTTGAACAAATCCTGAGTCCTGCCTAATGGCAATGGCAATTAAAAGACATCATATCTCTGAGGAAGACAGGCAACTCAGATTTAAAGGATAGAGTGCTGGGTGATCTGTCACATTCCTCAAAATCTGTTGCAGTACTAGACTAGTGTGAAAAATGTGCATAAGTTTTCATTTTAAGTTTTGATCATTTTCATTTTATCCAAATTTCAGCTTATCTGCTAAACCAAAATGCTGTCAAGAATGAGAGGCTTCTCCCCTCACATATATCTCTAAACTTTTCTAGGTTGAGCTCTCTTTGCTAGGTTGAAGTTTTTACATCTCAATGCGTTTTGCAGGTCTCCCACTCCTCCTTTCAGAATTATATTAGTTTACAGTGGCAGCTGATCGTTGGCAAGTCTTTATAGCATTGCTATTATTTATTTACAAAGAGCTGTCAATTGTTGCTGTTCAGTGACATCGTAGAAGCAAATGTGGGTATCAGCTGGGGGAGCAGTTGAAGGAGCACAGACGCTACCCTTGAGTAATTTTTGTTTGACCAAATTGATGAGCTCAGCAGGATTTTCAGTTGGTGTGTAAACTCTTGGTTTCATCAGACAGATGCCAAGCTATATAGAAGCATGTTTGGCCTCAGTGGCTTAGTCCCAGCAGATGTCAGGTACAGCACCTTGCCACTGGGTTTGCATAACGCTGCTCTCTGCCTCGGTGCTGTGCGCACACAGGATGCTGTCAGGGATTGCAGCTCTCAGAAAACACTGTACATCTCAGAAAGCATGTACTGGGGTTTATTTACTCCCCCTCCTCCCTGTAGGTTGTTGAGGTTTTTTTTTTACTCAGAAGCTAATCTTTTTATTAATGTTTTAAAAACAATAAATCCATGGAGAAGGGAAGCAATTGCATTAAAAAATTACTGTGAGGAGGAATACAGCTAGTTTCTTTATTAATTTTAATGGACTAATACTTCTACACTAATTGAACGTAAAAAAAAAAAGAAACTTTATCAGCCTTTAATTTAATGAATATGCAGGCCTTGCACAAGGTTTCGTCTTATCTGTGTTTCCTTGTGCATGAAGATACATTATAGTTTTAATAAAATTGAATCGATAGAATTTCATGATTTCCACATTTACATTACTTTTCAATTGAGCTAAATTATAGCTGTATCCTTTAGCTTAACTTTGACCAGACACATGGCTGGTATTATATTAAGTTAGATTTAGTTAAGTGGAGAATGAGAAGAGTTAGCTTTTTATAATTGCTAAAAACCAAAATAATTTCTCTTTTTACCTAAAGATAATTAGAGAGGAATATATTGAATTAATACCATAAAGGTAATTTGGATGAATTTTTATCTTTACTGTTGTTATTTATTTTCTTAGATTTACACATTTATTACACAGG
>JANRGV010000001.1:81426488-81466932 GCA_024734035.1 Alethe castanea | reverse complement strand
ATGTGGTAACATCTGGCAAGCTACTGAAACTAAAACTGCTGACTGCTTTGTAAAGTATCTTTTATTGATTTTATGTAAACCATAAAGAACTGCTTTTGATTATCTAGCAAATCCACCTTCTAATACTTTAACTTTCCAGTATAAATTTGTGACTCACAGTTGAAATGAGCCTTGAATTTATTAGGCAGAAAAAATCTCTTGGAAAGAAAAAGATTGAATATCCCATTGCTACTGGCTTTTACCAGAATGATCATTTAATATTCTGGCTTCATACAAGGATGACTTTTCATCCAGAAGAATAAAGTTGCCCTTCTGAAATTTTTGAAAGAATTTATCCCACATATTCCATTGTTATTCATAATGGGTATCCACAGGTGATGTGTCTGCCTTTCAATAAACAAGCAGGTATTTGTTCACAATTTTGTTCTCGACAATATCCTTGACAAAGGACCGTCTCACTCTTAGATTGGCACCTTACAAAAAGAACATCTTAAGTTACCGTGAATTTTTGTCTCAAAAATACATGAAAGATTTTAAATCCTTTTTGAACCTTTTCCTGTGCAGTTCTTTACAATATTTTCCTTAAAATAATCACATTTTTTGTGTCCTCTGCAAAAAATGTCATATCTGATAGAAAAATCAAGTGTTTTGCTGCTGAAAGTGGGGGGAAAGTCGTGTCCTGTCCAAAAAATGAAGACCAAGTCAGGACGCAGGCAAAGCTGAAGTCACTTTCTGACCAGATGCAGCGAATACTTGTCCCATTACTTTTCTATTTGAGTTTGATATTATAGAACGTACAGGTTCTGGCTGTGTTAAAAACCAGTCACTCTCTTTCACAAGGTTGCTTAAGAGATTGTATAAAAAGGAATATGTCATTTTTCTGAAATGTGCAATTCTCCTCAACTGAAAAATTTGAACTGAAAGGTCAGTAAAATAGGTTAGCTATAGTTCCAATTAGGTTTCTTCTGTTCCTAGTTCTAAAGTTTTGCAGTTTTTCCACCATGGTTAAATATCTTCTGATTTATATTTAATTCCCCCTCACCATTAGTGTATGTTAATAACAGCTCTCCTTCACTCCAGTGTTCCCCTGGGTCCTGAGAACAGGCAGATATGGCAGAATTTCACTGATGTTCAAAGAGCAAGGTGGTACTACTATTGACCATGTAGGACTCAGAGGTTTGCAAAAAAAAACCGAGCCTGTATTTTTTTTTTTTTTTTTTTTTCTGAAACAGAAAAGAAAGGCAGTGACTTTGTTGGACAAGGAGTTGAACACCAGTGAATTTTCATCTGCTGTCACCTGTTTGACAAGGTGACTCAGGCTAAAGAGCACACTTTGGGAAGATGAATTTGCTGTTTTGCTAAGAAATTTTGAACTGTCACCCTTGGGCACTGCATAAACTTACACAAATTCTTTCCAGACACTAACCTTAGAGCATGATATCCATCACACTAATAGGCTGTAATCCAGCTTTAACCCAGTCAGATAGAAAATCTTCTTAGCCACAAAATTTAACCATGGTTTTGAATTTGAGAAACAAAATATGTACAATAAAATTTTGCGTACTTTCTGAACTTATTTTATTGCTCTGAGGGACATATTTATTTGGTTACAAAAGAAAAAAAGACTTCAGGTAACTGTACAAAGCTGATCTAGTGAACAACTGCATCTTCATAATGGTGTTACTGTTTCAATATGTCAGATTTGCAAATTAGTCATTCACATGTGCACATTCCAAAAGAGCACATGTCTAAGAGGTAATGTGTGACTGACTTAAAAAGAAAAGCAGAGTCACTATTTGCCATAAAAGATATTCAGAAAATAAATTTGCTATACAAACAATATATTTAGTAAGACTTGCCCTTGTTCTCCAGAAATACACAGAGCAGAAACTGGTAGTAAGACAAAAAGTGTGTGTTTTGTGTTCTGCATGAACTTGAGAAACCAATCCTTCCCCAATTTTTCCAGCCCGTTAAGTACCAGTTACAGCACAGAGCCACTGATGGCTGTGGTGATTCAGATTAGGTGACAGACAGAAGCGATTCTGCTGAATGGGTTTTACTGTGCCTTCAGGTAACATCTTTTTGTCTCAGAATAAAGGCAGCTGCATTAACTGACATCTAAAAGTGTTACATTCCTTGCCCGCTCTGCTCAGCTCCGTTGCTTCCCTTGCTGCTGGAGCAGTGAATGGATCATGGAATGCTCTCAAGCAAGGTAGGTGCTGTGCTTGGTGACTTCTGAAACTTAATTTTCAAAATTCCCCTTGCCTTTTAATCTGAGCCCCATAGCTCAGCTATCAACCCTTCTTGTGCAGCTGCCTGGAAACTGAATGGCTTCCTGTGGGCATTTCTGCTTCCATGGAAACGTGGGAGATAGTATTCATACAAAACTGAGGTGGAAAATCCAAGGGTATTTTTTTCACTGTTTTTAAGATTTGTATCTCTATAGGTTGCATCTTTACTTTAGGATGCAGTCACACACATCAGGAGGCAGATCGTTGCCCAGGATCTTTCTGAGCAGTCTTTTATACTCAGGCTCTTCATAGATGTTGACATCATAGAATCATAGAATGGTTAGAATGGAATGGAATAGAGAATAGAATGGAATAAAGACCATCTAGTTCCAACCCACTGTCAATCTTGACCAGGTTACTCAAAGCCCCACCCAACCTAGCCTTGATTGGGCATCCACAGCTTCTTTGGACAATCTGTTCCAGTGTCTCATCACCCTCACAGTAATGAATTTCTTCCTAATATCTAATCTAAACTCACCCTAATTCAGTTTAAACCCATTATTCCTTGTCTGTCACTACAGGTCCTTATACAAAGTCCCTGTCTAGCTGTCTTGTAAGTGTTCTCCATGTGTGTCAGGTCTCCAGCCAGTTTTACCCATGCTATCCTTGTCTTAATCTGGTAATGGCAGCAACTACCCTTCTCTAACACTACTAATGGAAAAAATTAAGAATCAAAATTCAGTAGCTGTTCTAGACAAGGAGGAAAATAGAACAGATCCAGTCCTATATATGGTGGTGCAAACCTGACACTGCTATTTCCTGGTTAGCAATTACTCTTGACTTATATACATGTAACAAGACTAGAATTTTTCTTCTGGGAGAGAATTCACCAATCAGAAAGAAGTCATCTTTGAAAATAATAAATCATTACTTACTTTTACTTTTATCAGTGTTTTCTTCAAAAAAGAAATTCACCTGCTGGAATTTAAGGCAATGCTTTTTTCCTGAAAGTTTCAACACGTTCCCTATCATACTTTCTCTGTTATTCTTTCTCTTTAGCACAGTTACTTTTTGTCCTTGCATCTGTTAGAAATAAGTGGATGCAGCATATGTTCCTTAAATAGAGCCCCTGAATTATCCCTGCATAACCTGCATCAGAGCTCTCCAGATTGTGTAGCTTTTTTTTCTGGAAACCTGCCAAGGTCAAGGAAAGACAGGAGTAATTTCAAGCCTGGTGCAGTTCTTTGGAGATAAATATAATCTGGAAGATTTGAATTTTTGTTCATCAATGTGGAGTTTTCACTTATGATGCTGTTTTTTATGAAGTTTCCTCACCCTACTGGCTCAGCCTTGGAAAGAAAAAAGTTTTCCCACTGTGACATTTTCATTTTTGTTTTGTTTGTTTGTTTGTTTTTTAAAGGAAGTCAGAAACATAAGTAAAAGAAAGTAAGAGAAAACTCACAGCAAAGGATCTGTAGGGCTTGGGAATCTCTTCAAGAGTTGTCTCACAAACCTGTGCTTGACCCCTCTCAAAGTTTGAAGAGACTGTGTAACAGAAAAAAACCTGGGTGACTCATTCATAGCCTCAATCTCAGCACTGAAGTATTGCAAAACTGGCTCTTAGGAATATCAGCTTTCCTGAAGGTCAATAGCATGCAAGGGTTTGAGCCAAAACTTTGGCAGTCGAATTATTTGGTGCCTGGGAAAGCTTTACCTATTCCTAGAGACTGAAGAGAGAAAACAAAACCAGCATAACTGGTTTTGGCTCCTCTTACAGTCCCATTTCTCACTATGATATTTGTGCCTATTAAATCACACTTTTTTCAAGGGTAAAGCAGCACAGAGAGACAGTTAATGCTAAATAACAAAGTCCTGATCGATGTCTACTGAAAATAAACTGTAACCATCACAGTGAAGCAATGCAATAACACAACAGCCATCCTATTTTTCAGTCCATGACACTTCTGAAGCATAGGCAGAGCATCAGCTTTCCCGGTAACATTCCTGAGTCAAGAAGGCAGACATTCCAATTTAAACCTGTTACACTTGAAATCCCTTTTGCTTAACACCTGTTCACCCACCTTTTAGATATAGAACTATCAATTCCAGAAATAAGTCATGGGGAACTTCCTGCAGTTTGCACACAGCTTGTCCCTGGCCTGAACAGAAAACTCCTATAGATACCTGCAGCAGCACTGCAAGAGGGTACAGTGTGCACTTGACCACACCATATGTGATTGAATTCAGGTACCAGGGAACTATGGTTAAAGCCTCTAGAACAAGCTCTGAGGCCACTGATTTGTATCAGCAGGTTATCACACCTTTCTCTGATGGACTAATTAACTACAAGCAAGAATAACTGCTGCTGCCAGAACTAAGAATTGCATTTCTCCTGTCAAATGCTTGTCCAATGAAGTAGCTGCTCTCAGGTGGAAAAAACATAGGGTTTTACTTTATCCCAGCCAGCTCCTGTCCATTTTTAGGATTTTTTTCCAGTTGAATTTGTCTATTCAAAATTTAAACATGGCTGTAAGGCTTTGGACTCATCTACCTTTCCTAGGAACCAGTCTAAATAATTGGTATGTGCATATATGTAGTGTCAGGGGAGTGGAGATGTGGACTTGTCAATCAACACTGCCACTGCAAAAGCAGCATGAAAATCCTGCAGCCTGCCTTCTGCATCCATGAGAATTAACTCAGTTTCACCAGACACAAAACAAGCATATACATTCCTTTTAAATGTCTGAAAAAGATATGTAATTCCAATAATATTTTGGTAGAATGAGGCTTTTTCTCACATGAACTTGAAAGAAAGGCATTGCAAACACTGTGTTGAAACCTATATATTACTTTCACCTTTCATACTGTGTGATATGTACACCAAATATCCTTCTGTCTTCCACTTTAGTGAAGAAACCTAACAACACTCCTGATAACTAAATCAACAACATCCCAAATAAATTTTCTGATGTTTGCTATACTTAAAGAGCTAATCTGTGTATACTTTCTGCTCCTTTTAGAGTAGTAGACTCAAATTTTTAAAAAAATCTTACTGAATTACCTCAAAGAACAGATTTATTTTTCAGACAACAGTGGTTCAATAAAATGAAGGGGATTATGTGGCTATATGCAGAGGATATTTGGTTGCAGAGAAGTTGTTTCGACCACTCTGTAGTTGAGCATTTTTTGTTTGAACTCAATATGGGCAGTTTCTCATCCTAATGCATGTGAAGGCCATACAATTCAGATGGCTGACTTTTGGGGGGAAGCTCTATGAGCAGATGAATAACGAAACAAATTCTACTGTATTCTTTGTAGGAGCACCTGGTATTTTGACTCCATTGGGCAATTAATTTCTCAAAGGAATGAACAAATTCTTCTAATCCTGTTTAAGATCCAACACCCTTTAGTTATAGATAGTCCTGTGAGGGGCAGGGATCTGGATTTGATGACTACAGGTTCATTCAAATGAGATATTTCATGATTTGGTGGAGACTTTGTATTTAGATTATTGCTATTTACTCCACAATGGTTACCAGGAAAGTTGATTATTTTTTAAATGTTTTAACTCCAACATTAGAAGTTAATTAAAAATCAAAAGGCCCTAGATTTCCTGGTTATGAAAAACAGAATGAAATAATTATCTGTGAATAAATTACACTCGCATTCATACTTTCAAGAAATTCTAATTTTTCTCCTCTTGTTACTTGTAGATCTGAGACAAGTCTTCAGTCTGGCTTTGGTTGTGATGCAAGGTATCTTCAGTTCTAGAAATTCTGGGATATCAAAATCAATGAAAACAAAATAGTCTGCAACTTGTGTCCTGTACTCTCAATTATGCAAATGCAGAAATGTTACACTTTTATATTCAAGTGTTAGGTTATCCACTGCTACATCTTGCTTACTGTTTTTCTCTGTATTTTTCATCTACAGAGAGCATATTTTAACAGATTAAATCATATTATCTGCTGGAAAAAATATTTTAGTTGCCATTTTGAATCAAGATAATTCAGTGAAGAAAGAATGCCATTAAATTTAATGTCTATGCTGAATTGGGTCAGCAGTTGTGATATGATTAAATTCAATGGGCATTTTTTTCACGACTCTCATCACTTCACATTATGTTAACCTGGTGTATATAGTAGCATAGAATACTGGCTGGGACTACTCTTGCATACCTGAACCAAAAATCATTCTGAATTGCATTTTTCTTGGACTTTGCCAATCACAAGAAACAAAATTACTTCCATAACATTAGTTCTTGTATCATTTTCACCAATTTCATCTCTTATCAGGCTGCTTTGTTTCTCTGTACTACTGATTTTAAGCTTAGCTGTGCAGATGTTGGATTGGAAGCTGGCCTTCAGAAGACCTATTCCTTGTTTTGCTGCTAACTCACTTCTGTGACCTTTGGTGGGTTCATAAATCTACCTTTGTTTCAGTTTACTTGCCTCTAAAATTGCTGTGATAAATAGATGTTGTGTTTTGTTGAGCTGAGTTTTAAGATATATTGACCCAATAATCAATAATTTACCAACCAATAATAAATCCTAATATTGAGTGAAGAAATCAGAGGGATTTCTCAGTGCACTCTTTTTATACTCAGAGGGACAACTTTGCTCAAATTCTATCCAAAGTCCAGAGGCATCTGGAGAGATATTTTTAAGTGAGCACTAAGTCTAATATACATGGACTTCACAAAATCAAGGGTTAAAATACTAACAACTTCAAACAAACCTTTTATCCTTTCAAGTGCCAATCAGGATAAGTTCATTTGCAAATACAGTCTAATTGTTTAACCTTATTCCAGACCTTTGGGACCCAATTATCTTGCTGTTTGTAGGAGTGAAACCTAATTACCATTTTTTAAAAAAAGAAGATTAAACGATACTTGTAATCGATGTCAGGAATTTAATTTTTTTAACAGATCTTTAGCTGGCACTGTTCTGCTGAACCAACAGCAGGTTGATTGCCACATACACACACACACACACACACATACCATGAGGTGTTTGCAAGTTATTTTTCCCTGGCATGATCTTTTGATAGGAGATTGCTTTATTATTAATGATACAATTTTTAAAATAACAAGGCTTTTCAGATTCCACAGGCTGTGGTTTCAGTTCCATTGAATTCACTGAATTATGCTGGTACAACCTAACATCTGGTTACTGCATGCTGCTGCACAATGTACCTGAGCTAGCCCTAGCCAAGCCAATTTCCTCAGCATGGCGCTTCTGTTTCTTCTGCCTCTCTCTAAAATAAAACTCAGTAGTCAGTGAAGGCAGAGTGTTACAATGCAGTTACAGTTAATGACCTTATTCTCCACCTCCTTCTCTTGAGATGAGCTGAACATTAAACTGTCAGAAACCTTGGACACACATTGCCCTTGGGAAACTGCACAATCCTTGACATTGCTCCTGGTGCAGTATTCCCAATACTACATTAAGTCTGATCTCTGTCCATCTTTCTGTTTGCTTTTGAAGCTTTCTGAAACTCCAAATGCTAGTACAAAGTCAACCTCACATCCCCTCTGCTCTAAGACAAAATCAGCTGTAACTGTATCATTTTCAAATGCCTGTCTGAGGTTTTCTGCCTCAAAATTTAGTAATTAGGGATCTTAAGGCTTGCCAGTTGCTTCATTATTTTAGAAGAGATTTGCTCCGTCTTTGCATCAACCCTTTGGTATTATGGTGTTCCTGCTGCAATCCTGCACATAATGGGCTGCTTTTGCTTGAGCTACTCCTACTATGCCCAGGAGAAATATGCAAGCAGGATATACTTCATGGAATGGGCTAGAAAATAGTGTTCCTTGGTTGATATGGGCACTTACCAAGTTAAGCATTGATATCCTTGCCACACCTAATGTATCTGTGTCAGCTAGGCAGTTATCAGTCAGGACAGAAAATATTAACATTGCTTCTTGAATCAGCCTGGATTTCTGTCTCCTAATTATCTACTTTTTTCCTAGGTTTATATTGTCAATTTTCACTTTGAGTCCTTCAGTTCCTAGTCATTTCCATCTCAGCAACTTCACTTCTCTACAGTCACATTTCTTGTCTTGCATGGTTTTAACTGATTTACTTTCAAACATCCAACTAAAACAGAATCAACGTTAGTCAGACATGTCATGCAAAGGTAGACTTTGTGTTTCATGAACCCAAATCACAGTGCATCCCTCTCTCTTTTCTGTCCCTTTTATTTCACTCTTTTCCCAGAGGACCCATTTCCTAACCTCTGGTCAGTTTAGTTCCTGCCTTAACTGAAGCTGAGTAAAGGGGAAGGGTGACTTTCCAGATATTCAGGACTAAATTCCTGCTTATTTAAAAATTATCAGGCCAGTGTTTTTTTACAGCAAATACCTGATATTGTTACTTTGTACTGAAATCTGGGAAATAAGCACATTTCTGAAAAGAGGGTTCTGAATATCTTTTGCATCCTGCAATACATGCAATTCCTTTTATCTGAGCATATATTTTAGAAGTGTATATTGCTGAATTTCATTCTGCATTTCCAGACCATTTCTCTGGTTTTGGCAAGATTCTTTCAAATTTTTGACCTGGTCTATAAAGTTTCTGTCACATGGAAATGAAACACACTTTCTCAGTATTATGCAATTCCTAACAACAATATCAATAACTTCATACTCACAACAGATTTCCATGAGGCCCCACTTGATATATCCCGTTCTGGTATATTATTGATCCCCACACTTCAGTATAATTATTTAGGTGTACTTGCACCCTCAGAGAATCATCCTGAAAGCCATGACTTTTAAGAATGTTTTGGAAATTATTACTTGAGAAAAAACCTAAATACAGTCAACCTGTATATGACTGAAACCTCTTTCTGCTCTATGGAATGGCCTTGCTAACATTACATAGGCAATAGACTGATTTGACATGACTTGGTACACACAGCTGTATTCTGACCACAGTGTTATTTCACTACTATTTTCCAAATTCTTATGAACAGATTGATTGATTTGGGGTTTTCTCAGAAGGCAAAGTTAAGCTGATTTGTCTGCAATTCATTATGTTTTAGTTTCTTAAGAATATGTGCTGTATCTCCCTTTTGCTAGTCTCCTGGTATCGCACCCTTAAAGACTGAAGTTTAAAATTCTGATTTGTTCTGCCAGTTATCTAACAATCCTAGTGCTTTCAAAAAATGCAAAAACTCGCCCTACATAACACTGTATAAAAACCCTTTACCCATGCCACCCACTCTTTCATTCTGGGATATATGCCCTGAATACATATTCAATCTGTTTCAAATCAGGTACTATCAATCTCAGTGAAGTTCCTAATTAAACCAGGGTTTGTTCATCCTGGGAAATAAAAATAAGGCAGCAAAAATGTAACTGTGACAGTTAATACATTTAA
The DNA here is from genome assembly GCA_024734035.1 of Alethe castanea. NCBI lineage: Eukaryota > Metazoa > Chordata > Aves > Passeriformes > Muscicapidae > Alethe > Alethe castanea. Next base: position 81,457,319 of record JANRGV010000001.1, on the reverse strand, counting down.
TATAGCCAGTAAAAACCATAGATTTGTGTGATTTCCTATTCATTCATAAGGTCATTTCTTTAAATGCAGATCTTGATCCATAACTAACACTACTGATGAACACCAATGAATTTGGAATCTAGATTCTTAAATAATGTTTTAACACCAGTTAAATACCATTAGCAGAGCAGACAAGACGAAACCTGTAAGGACGCCTGTTGTGATATGTGAATTTTCAGACTCTCAGTGCTGGATAGCAAAAAACAACGGCAAAAAACATTTTTTCAGATAGGAAAGCAGAATTGGACTTTGGGTAGAAAGAATTCAGATAAGTTTGTTTCCTTCTTCCCTAAAGTCTTTCTGAAAAGGTCACAGTCATAAAAATAGAGCTGCCTTCTTTTACAGGGATTTTGCTTGAGAGCTCAATTTATTCAAAAATCAAGACAGATTGATGTTGCTCCCTGGGAATGCAGATAGGCATATTTTAGACAATAAACCAGGAGCCCTTATCTTCTGAATTTTGTCTTTTCAACATATCTACCCTATGCTAATTTTAGGCCTGCATTCTCTATATCCTGCCATGTTTTGTTTTTCCTCCCATCGAGCTCTGATTTCTCATTACGACGTGTCCTTTTAGCATATATTTTGTACTTGTGATGCATCTGTTCTCATTTTGCCCCTGTAAGTGCCTAAACGATAGCTAAATGCATCTGTAAGGACAAGTGCTGAACAGGTGCAAAACAAGACCACGAATAATAAAAGAAGAGGAAGAAATCAGAGATTAATTTTTGCTCTGTCAGGATTTGCCTAATATATGTATAGTCATTACACACCCAATACAAATGTCCCATTTTCACAGTTCTTTATCTTCATTTAGAATGGATGTTTCTGGAGTTAATTTAGTGCAAGAAATTTTGATAGAAGAAAGTTCTCCTTCTCTACTGCAGCCTTGACAGAGATTCTGTAATACAGCTTAAGGAATTTTACAGGGTATCCAGCTCTTCTTTGTTAGCAAACAGAACATGGACAATGCTGTCAGGCACATGATGTAATTCTCAGGGTGTCCTGGGCAGGCTAGGAATTGGACTCAATGGTCCTGATGTGTGCCTTCCAACTCAACATCATCAGTGATTCTGAAAAAGGAAAAAAAAAAAAAAAAGAAAAGAAACAAAAAAAAAGAATTGGAGGTATTATTTGAAAATAAATCAAAACCCACACACTACTTTTATTTTATGTTTATTTTACACTTTCCAAAGAAGTTTTGTCTTTTACTTTTGAGAAGAGTTAGTACAGATATATTAATTTCACATATCTGTAAATTAGTATTTTTTTACTCACTCTAATCTCAGTGATACAGACTGGGTAACTGTCAACACTGTTCTTTTTGTATTGTTTCAACAGCATAAAATATCAACTGACTGTCATTCTTTAATCGGTGTAATAGATTTGAATTCACTCTGAGTTCAGCCTCCAGGAGAGCAGGACTTTCAGGAGTGTGCCTATAACATCTTAGTAATTCCTTTTGAGAACAGGCCAAAATCTTTGTTCTGCAGCAGCCAAATGATAGGCTGGAGGGAAGAATGGAGGTCAGTTCAAATAAACAAAATACTTTTTTTTTTTTTTCTGAAAAGAAACATCCAGGAAAAAAAAATCCATTTTTGAGTAGAACAGAATAATTTAGAATGTAAAAGAGATCATCATTACTAAATACCATCTTGTCAATTAGATCATGGCTCTAAGGGCCACATCTGGTCTTTTCTTAAACATCTCCAGGGACAGTGACTCCACTATATTCCTGGACAGCCTTTTCCAATGCCCAATCACCCCTTTTGTGAAGAAATTCTTCCTAATGTCCAACATAAACCTCCCCTGGCACAGCTTTAAGACTTCAGAACAAACTTTTTGAGACCTTTCATGCAGTTCTTACAGGAAGTACAAATAACTAAGACACTGAGTTGCAAATTGCAGAGACACCAATAATTTTCTTCCCCATAGCCCAGTGACCTGGGTACTTCACCTACACAAGCAGAGAGTTCTCTGAGTCTGAGATAATTTCTCAAGACCCATCTCACAGAAGCATGTCCAAATCATTGTATTATGGGCTGCCCAGACTTCCCAGTCCTAGCTGCATGGCAGGTCTGTTTGATCTGCCTCTGAATCGTGTGCAGCTTGAGATTGAAAGTTAGGCTACCCTGCATATACCCTGCATACCATTTGCAATTAGTCACATAAGTAGTAATTCTATAAAAAAACTCATGTGGATATACTTTTTTTTCTTTTCCTTATCTTCCCCAATTTTTTTTTTAACAACAAAAAAATCAACATTTGCACATACTTTGGGAGAAATTACAATGGATAAGAAACTCTTTGCCTCATACTATCATGAAAAACCGAAACAGAACACTCAGGGTAAAGTGAGTGAAATTGTTCTATGGCAGTTGAATAATAGAATTTTCTCCTTAAATCATATAATTCCCTTCTGAAGTTAAAAAATTCTAATATCTGATGAAACCAGACTGAGCCTGGGGTTACTTTAAGCTGTATTGAAAATCACAGCCTGAGGTGCAAAGTTGCTCAGAGCTCTTCCCTACTTCTTGCACTTTGTTCATGAAACTATTCCCAGGGAGGAATGACCCACCTTCTCCTTAATCATCACACCAATGTACACAAGAGCAGAGTCTGACTGCCTATTTTAAACAGGAATTGCTTGGAAGGTTCCCATGGTCTCCAAGCTCTTCTGTCCTTTTTGTTAGCATAGGAGGAAAAAAAAGTCTTGAGGGAAAATAAAAGGTATAAGGATTAACGCTTCTGGAAAGGCAGAATTTTTATGAAGATCATCCCTGAGTTAAGTGGCTCCTTCTTTGACAGCAGCCATACAGCTGCTCTTTGAAGGGCAAGAAGCTGAACTTTCAGGAAGCCAATTAGGAAATGTTTCAGAAAGAGTGGTAGTGATAGCAGCCATCTGAGAGATTAACTGCAGTAAAGGGTCCCCAAAGCAGGGGCCTCCAACTATTTTCAGAATAGCTATTATCTTTCTTTTGCATTACTTGAAAGCTGTTTTTACAAAAAGAAAAGCGGCAAAGTGATGAGGCTTTTTGTTGGGTCCCAGAGCTTTACAAGTGAATAGTTCCACAGCAAACATCACATACCAATGGAGCTTTACTTCAGAGAAAAATATGTTTCCTTAAGACAGATAATAAATACCCTTCATATCATTGTGGCTGATAAATCAAAACTAGCCTGAAAGGTGCATCATGTTCTGCCTTTCCAGTCTTTTTGCTTTTCAGAGTCAGAAAGGATTCATGTTTCTGTTGGGTCACTGCTGAACACCTAACTGTATAAAAATACTAAATTTTCGCTTGTCACTGAAAACAGGAAGGAAGTAACTAAACGACAACAAGAAGAATGAACTGTGTTTACATGAAACTTTATTAGATTCTCTAGTGCAAAATAAAATATTAATAATAAGAGAATAATAATAAGCTTCCCCTGATCACACACGTGATCTCACAAAATAATAACCAAAATTCATAAATGTAAATATTTGATGCCTATCTAATTATTAGACAAAGGTACTCCTTCTAGAAAAAACAGTGAAATTCTTACTCTGTCTGAACTGGGCTGAAATCTTGCTGCTCTCACTAGTACTCAGGTGAAAAATAATGTGTAAAAATAATAATAATGTTTTGAGATATCTAGTATAATAGCTTTCTTCCATAAATCTCAGCATAATTAAGAAGAATGGGACTCAAGGGCTCATGATTTCTCATGTTAGGAAAGAAATGCAGGCTGGTATTTTTAACAAGACTGCTGTTCATGATTAATGATATCTGCTTGTTAATGCACTTTAGATACATTCACTGCATCCTCACACTGATGTGCAGCTCTTGAACAAGGGTGAACTTTACCAGGCAGCTTCACTGGATAATGGTAGGATTTACTAATCAGCACAGCTCTGTCATCCTTATATGCTGATTAAAAGTAGCCATCAGCATCTGGACATGCAACTTGTGACCCTGAGGTGCTGTGCTAGGGCAAGACACATACCAGTAACTGTCCATAATAGAGAGAACACTGCTACAGCAAGGCTGAGTGCTAAGAAGAGTGGAGCAATTTTTATAAAAATGAATATTTATTTACTTGTTTTATAAAGCACTAATATTCAGCTGTGTTCACAGAAATTGTGTGTTTGGACTTAGTTCAATTAGATTTATTCCTGATTAATGGGCTCTTCTATACCCATTGCTGGAATGTAGATTTTTCCCATCTAGATACAGTAAATCAGATATTACTCATTATTACCGCTCTGCTACAGTTTTAATTTGCCTATTATTCTATCTAATTTTGCAGTAGTATGTACATTTTAAAGTATGCCAGTATGTAATCTGCAGGATATAAATTAAAATGATTGCACAACTTCTATATTATATGCTTTGAGAGACAGAAAAATTAAGATAAAATTTTCAATTTTCATACCTATTTTTATCACAGTCTTTTTAGATATGCTGACTTTCCCAGAGTTTTCAGAAGTCAGCAGTTCTTCATAAAGATTATCAACTTCAAAAAAAACCCAAAAAGATAGGTTAGTTATTCGTGTGTGCACTGTAAAATAATTTAAATGTACTAGAGATGATATGATCCCTTTCCTCTTTAAACACCTTTGTTTTGTTCATTTTTTATATGCAAGTCACTCCTGGAATGTTCTCTTGGAAACTGCTTTATCATCTACAAGTCATAATTTGGCCATTTGATCACTGCTTAGCTTGTCCTAAACTGAGTAGAAGGTCCAGCTGCTGCCACATTGCCTTTCAGATTTTTCTTTTTTCTGTCTGATCATTCAGATAACCTCAATACAAATTTCACTTACATGATTAAAACAATGCCTACAAATACTGTGCATGCTTTAAAACTAAATGTCACATAGTGATTTATGCTTCAATGAATAGAAACTTATCCATCATCTACCTGCAATATGGCTCTCATTTAATGAATATAATCTGGCAACGGATTTAAAAAAAAAAACATAAAGGAGATATTCTCTGCCTTGCTGGCCTACTCAGAAGGACATTTCTTCACAGGCCTTTTTTAATGTAAAACCTGTCATCATTCATTTTCTGTTGAAATGGATAGTCTATTATCTTTCCCCAAATGGCCTTACCATAGTTAGGATTCTTTAATGATGAAATAATAATCTGCAGAATAGTTATGCTGCTTACATGATATGCTAAAAAAAGAGGTTGCATGAAGTGAAAGTACAAGAGTATGTTGTCAACAGACCTCATTATTTCACCAATACACCTGAATGATACATAGGATCTGGACATTTCAATGTGAAATATTAGGTTAAAGGATTCTTTTCATGTTAATGGTTATGGAAGTAGTCATTTAGTTTTCCAGACTGATCTTCACAAAAGAGAATCACAGTGGTCCATTCCAGCTTCGAAATGTAGCAGATCTTTTTTTTTTTTTCTGAAAGAGGAAAGGACTTCAGCTCTACTCCACAAGAATACAGCTTGTTCACAAGAATACAAGTTTGAACATCAAAACTGGATGATTATTACTTTCCTTAAGTCATGAGCTTTCTGTGGCCAATACTATAAACATTTAAAAGTGGGATGGAATGATCTCTTTTGTTATATTCAAAGCAACATTTTGTTTTCCTTAATATAACCCTTTTATTGCTATTTTGAAATTCGTAAGACAATAGAGTTCATCAACAGATTGTTTCCATGCTTGCTCATAACTTTTGCAGAAACTCTGAATCTACTTTCAAGGAATTTACTGTATAAACGTACAATTTATGGAGAAGAAGGAATGCAAAGTTTAAATCAAGTTCATTGGAAAAATGCGGGAACAGAAAATTATCTTAGGAAATAATTGAAGCACAGAAGAATCTCTTTTTTATGGTGGCTGTGGAAGGGTGCTTCAAACAGTCTTGAACCTCACCCTTCAAGATGTTTTTCAGTTGCTGGTCAATATTTTAGACTTTGCTTCTCGTACCATCTGTCTGTGGTTGTGTTTAGCTTTGAACTAGGATGCCAAATTTTGACAGGTAAGGAAATGCCAATATGTAGATCCTGTGGAAGATCAGTAAGTCACCTGCTGTGGTCCTTTCTCCTGGATCTCTCTAAGGTCAAACCTGGAATTCTTGTGAGGAGGACAAGTGAAAGGGAGATTGCATTTTTGGGCTGCAGTAAAGTATCTCTCACTGATTTGAGGACAATTCTTGCCCCATATCACTGTATATTCAAGCATCCCTTCTTGAAAGCACCTCTTCTCCCAAATAAAAAACTAGAGCATCTTTGTAACACCCTTATCATCATGAAATGCCTCTAACATCAGGGTTGAAAGGCTGTGACATTGAAAACAGGAATGTGCTGACCCTGGTTTGCCTGTAAAGATCAATAAATTCCATCTGACAGAACACTGTATGTAACCTGTACTTTCCATCTTTCCAGGCTGCAAAGGGCAAAGGTGACACAGTAAATCTAATTGTTAAAAAGTCTCTTCTGTAATTTTACCTATGAGCTTCTGTTATAATTGTCTACTTAGTGAGATTCACAACCGCCAGCACAATCTGTATTCACATATTGAAAAATATATGCACCTTGTTTAAAAAGGTATGGAATATAAAAATATTAAATCATACTCTCTTTATGTAAAGTCTAAACTTTATAGTTTTTCTATAAAATATAGCGGTTTAGATTCCTTTGTTGAAATACTAAAGGAAGATGTTAAGAAGAAAATTAATAATGCAACCCAAATATTTTCACCAGAAGCCCAACCAGTACTTACATCTTTTGCTACTGAAAAGACCCTGCATCTGAAAACTTCTACTGCATGGTTGTGAATACAGAATGGTTTGGTAACTCACCTTTTGTTTTTGTAAGAATCATGGAAAAAAATCCTTAGTATATTCATTTTGCAGGGCTTTAAAAATGCTGTGATACTTAGAGGACTTAATAAAAACAAGAGAAAACAAAACAAAAAGTTGCAGTCAGACTTTGGTGTATAAAAATTTTCAGGTTCTTTTTATGCTTGCAAACCACTTCAGTAAGGAGTTAGAAATGATAAATGGAGTTATTCTTTTAAGAAGAGATTAGGTAGAATCACCCTCCATGTTAAACCCAGATAATTAACACTGGGTTCTTAAATGTAACCCAGATGATTAACATTGGGTTCTTAAATCTACCTAGGTTCCCAAGAGCTGCATTAAAAAAGTGCCACATTTAAAAAGTGCAGGATGCTGAGGACTTTTGAGAATGAGCGATCATTTAAGTAATTGAATGTGGGATTTGAAGCTTATGGTTAGACAGTCAAGTCTATAAATCTTGGCTCGTGATTAAATACATCCTAAATAATTTCATTATTATTCACAAGTGATAAGTCCTTAAGATGGAAGTATTGAGCAAATTCCTTTTGCCTGTTCCTGAATCAGCTGAAGCTCTGGGAAGTGAAAACTATTTTTGGACAATATGTTGTTTTCTCTCCATGTGGAAATACGGTAACAGAAAACTGAGTCAATATAACAAAATCTGACAAAAATATGAGGAAGAGGAAAAAAGGGACAGAGGGGAAAGTAAATTTAGAGCGTGGGGAAAAGCAGGCAATAGAAGATACAGAGTGAAATTCTGTCAAAAGAAAAATGCATTGAGTATGTTGTTAGATAGTTCTGTGTGTGCAGAGCTTTTGTCAGTAATAGAGGGCACAGACTTTCATTTCAAGTTTTATGCAGCCCTCAGAACTCTTTCCACTAACTTCAGAGAGCTTTGGATTAAGCACTTAGGGGAAGACTGGTTATGCTTAAACTGAATGATTATTTTTTTTATTTTTAAAGAAAGGAATCTAAACTATGGAAGAAAGTTTTAATAAACTCAGAAAACTCACTGAGATCTTAAAACCTATGAATCTCCAGAATTTAGTGTCACCTTTAGAACTTATGGTTTAAAAAGGAGAAAAGTAGCTTATCTTAGAATTTAAATGAGTTCAGTAATTGCTCAGGCTACAGAATGTAACACAAGATGTATTACAAACAAGCCAGTGAAGGAGTTTGTTACACCAAAAGTGTGCAGGAGATTAAAAAAATACAAGGGAATCCCTGATTCCTATTGTGCCTTGTGATTCAATAGTGTTCCAAATAGACTTGCTATATTTTAATTGTCTGAATCCAGCAAATCAGCATTTGAAATACACTACATGTATAAGTCCTGCTGGAAACAAACACACACACAAAAACAATCAAACAAAAAAAAAAGTAAGCAAGACTTGGAAGATAACAGGAATTTAATAACTTTTAAAAATATATATTTTCCCTTTCTTTCTATTTCTGATGTTATAGTTTTCTTTTACCAGCCTTTTAATGGGGGCAGTTGGTGCTTCTGAGATTTCCAGCTACAGTTCTTAATTGTGTCACTCAGTCTTGTTGCTTGAATGCATCCCATTTCCAACGGAGGCTTGAAGCCCATCTGAAATATTCTCTTATTTACCCATTGCGAATGGACATTCTCATTTCTTTCCTTTGTCACAGTCTCCTTCAGAGCTGTCACTTACTGCCTGCATCTGTTGGGTGTGTGTGTTGAGGTATTGGCAGTGGGGAGTGGCTGCAGCCCTGGCCACTATGAGGAGAGCCCAGATTTGCTCCATGTGGGAGACAGCTGATTCCTGTCAGCTCCTGTTGGACCCACTGCTGGACACAGATGAGCCCTTCAGCCATGTGTGGGGCTCCTTGGAGTAAACCTATTTAGAAAGGTCAAAATGTTGTTGAGGAGTGAGAGGAAAAAGTGTGAGAAACAGCCCTATGGACCCTAAGAAGGACTGGGGAGAAGATGCTCCAGATAATCCAGAGATTTCCCTGCAGCTCCTGAAGACACACCAGTGGAGCAGGTGGTTCTCTGCAGCCAGTTGAGAGGAGCATCCCAGAGGATATCCACACTGCAAGCCACGGACTGCCATGTCAAAGCAGCTATCCACACTTCAGCACCTGGAGGATCCCATGCCAGAGAAGGTGACAGGCTCTGAAGGAAGCTGCAGCCCGTGGATGGCCCATGCTGGAGCACTGAAAAACTGCATGGAGGAAGGAGCATCAGAGCTAAACTGACTAAACTTTATGGACTGACCACAGGTTCCATTCCCCATCCTCTCTGCACCATGTAGAGGGAGTAAGAAGTGGGAATGAATGAATGAATTTCAGCCTGGGAAAAAAGCGTTAAGGGTCGGTACAAATCTGCCCTTTTAATTTTGTCCTAATTTCTCACTGTTCAAATCTATTTTAATTGGCAATATTTATTTTTTTTTCCCAAATCAAGTTTGTTTTTCCTGTGATGGTAAACTATAAGAGACTCCCTCTTTTTACCTTGACCCATAAGCTTACTCATTTTATTTTCCTTCCTTGTCTTGTTGTGGGAGAGAGTGGGGGGAATGAAGGCTAGGTGGGCATCTGGCAGTTGGTCAAGGTCAACCCAACACCTTATTTTGCAATCAGATGCATAAGGAACATATCTTGAAAAAAACCAAAGGTACACATATTGCAGGAAAATTTCAGTGGCTCATTTTAGTCATAGAAAAAGTGCAGGAGATACAGATTTTAAAAAATAATACAAGTACAGATTGCAGTGTCCATCAATAGAAGCTACATGGCATGGGCTCTTGCAATGTGTCTCATTGATGCATTGTCATGTAGGGCCACCTTTATAGAACAAGATCAAATCTGATATTGACAACAGTTGTATGGTTGTCCTCCTCAGAGCCTCTTCTAAACTTGAGTATTCTTAAACTTGAGCATACAGGTATTGCAGCTGCTCCTTCCTGCATCCAATGGCCTCTGCACAGTCATACTTTCTAGTTATAGTCTATCTGCTGGGTCTTACAACCAAAGCCTTCCATGAGTTTACCAGTATTCAGCATTCATACTATTCCCCTCACTCAGAAAACAGTATTTTGCTATCTATGAGCTCCAGAGTATCCAAGAATCAGTTTTCTGCACTCTAGTTCTTTGTTCCCTCATTTCTGCTGGTATTTTCAACTAATCACTTTAAACTCCTACAGTGACCGAATACATGATTTTTCTCTTAAGGCATCAGATATTCCATTCATCTAAAGTACTCTTGTTTAACTGAAAAGCTATTCTAGTTGCTGAGTCTCAAATACTCCTCATCTGGAAAATACAAGTCCAGTAGCCCTCATAGCAAAACCAGATTTCTGGAAACCTGTTTTCTGAAATGCATGACATGGAAACTGCATTGAATGTTAAAAGAATTAATAATTTTCTCAATAAATTTAATTGTTAGAAATGTAATTCACAGTGGCTCTTACTGTCTCTAGAATGCTGATACTCATCGGCAGGGATGTGGACATATTTAATAAGAACAGACCAACTAAATTACTTTGAATATTTGTTCTCTCTGACAATGTCATAATAAAAATTAGGAGTTTTTAATGATTTAAAAGCCTCAGGATTTGTAGCTAGTTGCAATAACTTGTTAAACCTGTTATATCTTCTGTAATGTCCAACATAATTTCAAATTAAACATTGCTTTCTAAAACATTTATATTAAAAGGTAGGGGAATAAGAATGTTTGATAGTATTCCACTGAGTTTTGCCAGTTCATAAAGATTTGCTTTTGCAAGTTGTTAGGATACACTCCACCAGTAACTGAGTACTTCCATAATATCTTAAGATTATATTTTATCTCCAAAAATACTGCAAATATGCCTAACTCAAGTATTCTGGACAATTTTTCCATAGCACTTAATTGCAAATGATCAAAACCTATGGTTTGTGAAGGGAAATGCAGGTTCTTTTCTCATCCCTCAAAATATCACTTGCCAACCCCAAGAAAATTCTCAATTAGTAAAAATTTTAATATACCAATGATTAAATATTTAATCTTGAAGCTTTTTTTTCCAAACAGAAACTTTCCATTCTTAAGCATTAAAACATTTTATTTGAATGTATAGAGGTGAACTCTGCTACAAGATAATTCACTCTCAAACTTTATTTTTATTGTGAGCTATATGACTTCACTGGAATTCAGGTAGAGGTGGGTTCTCACCTGATCCACTGACATTCATGAGCCTCTTATGATGGCACTCAACAGGAAATCTGAATTGCATTGTGAGCAGTGCAGGCCTGACCTGACTGGAGAAAAGGGAAACACTGAATGACTATAATGAGGCATGCTGAGAAAATATATTTTAACAGGTATCCAAACACTGAAGAAGAATTATTTTAATTTTGATAATATGTTATTTTGAAGTTTTTTTATAAATTTGTATTTCTCTCAAGTATAATTAAGAAATTCCAATAGAAAATGCTCAGTTGCCTATATTATTTATATTGCTGTTCACCTAGATACTGAAAAACTGAAAGCATTACCTAAAATTTTATTCTGAAAATATGACAAATAGTAGCAAATAGGATCGCACACAGAAATCCATCCACAAAGCAAAAATCTCTTGGGATAACCTTGCAAAATACTATTTCTCATATGCCAGGTTCCTGGATCATAGCTTGGAACATTTTTCTTTGGGAAATACAATATTTATTAGGGAACAAGAACTATCTATTTATTCTGTTAGATTCTTCAATCACAGTTAAGAACATTTTAAAATTTAGTTCTCCACTAATGACACATTTTTTCCTCTCTTGCTCCTCTATTTATGTGGTTCCAATCAGTTTTTGTTGTCTTGGGTCAGCAGAGTCAGCAGTTTGGATCAGATAAACTCCAGTGAAAGTGCTGCAAGGTCTCACTTGAAAGCATTGCCATTTCTCATGGTATAAGAATTATAACTTGTATTTAGTATTGCCTTGGGAGACCTTGCTGGAGTGACTCTCTGTGAAGTTTCACCCAAAAGCTCTCAGTTTTACATCACTGGTATCACAGCTAGACTCATCTCTCTATCACTTCATTGCAAAAAAACCCCTGCACTTACACCACCAGTCTAAAAAGAAATCAGTATTGTGTGGGTCGTCAAAGAGCACAGATACCATAATGGATCTCCTCACTCCAGGACCTGGAGCACTGGTCCTGCCACCTCACTTGCACATAATGTGGCACTGAAATTTGTGCCTGGACAAAAAGTGTGCTTTCCACAGCCTTCTTCCTCTTCCCATGGCTGTCATTGATTCATTACCTCCCAAGTTGAAATAGTAATCAAATCTTCACTGATCTTTTCCAAAAATTGCAATTCAGCTCAAAGGCATTTGCACACCATCTCACTTTGCCCCAGAAATGCTACCAGTGGTTCTCACTTTATAGAATCTCATACAGGAACAGCTCTGGGCTACTTTTCTCTTTACACACCAGCATGAATTATTACGGAAGCTTCTGAGCTTCAAGGCTCCAGACATTATTAGTATACATAAATTGAAAGCTTATGTTTTAATTTCAGGTCTAAATTAGATTTAGACAAAGACAGGTAGTATAGAGTTTCCTACATATATGCTCTGCACCATTTGCTCTCTGTACCTGGCATTGATCTCTGAAACAACCTGAACAAGTTAAAACTGAATGGACCAGTTGCCTCCTACAGTTTTCAGCTGATGTGTTTTCATATTATATATGATCCATTTCTGTCATGCCTAAAACTTGCCCTAATATTCAGTTTGCTTTCATATCACACTTGCAAAATTACAGCTTTTCAGTCTAGAAAAGTGTTCAAGACCTTCATGTTGCGGAGCTTTATGGTTTTAATTCTCCGGGTATAAATGCTGCAGTCCTTTTGACCTACTTCCTCATTTCATCAGATTTTCTATCTCTTTTTCCCAGTGTCAGAAGTTATTTACATTTCTCATCAGTTTCTGAGTTTTCAAAATCTGGATTCCTCTTCTCAGTTCCTGGATTCTGCTGAAAAATCTTTTGCAATTACCCCTTTATCAAGAATTTTCAATTTTGTTATTAGATGATGTTATACGAGTAAGATAAGTATCCATCTAAGCAGAAATTGAAATAAAAAGTCCTTTTTAGTGTGGAGGAAAATTGTTTAATCAGAAGTGAATTGCACTTTGCCTGAAGCGACTCATTCTCTCAAAACACTCTTCTGTAGTTGATTTCTCAAAACACGCTGAGGAAAGAACATGGACATTTCTCTCAGACAATACTATGTAATTGCTGTAATTAATACTGTGATCTGGTATTAGAAAAATGAAAAAGCAGTATGATCAAAATTTTAGAAAAGTACACAATCCCACAGTATTTGAGTAGGAAATAGGTTTACTCTTGGTATTTAAATATTTCCTCATAACTTTTGCATTCGTGCTACTCTAGCACAGATGCAAATACCACTCATACAAAACCTGAAAAAAAAAGGGAGAAAAATCAGATCTCATTAATTTACAAGCCTTTGGGGGGGGACATTATTTTACAGTGTGACATGATAACTAGAGTAGTAATCCAGAAAGCATGATTTTGTGTACTTTCCTTTGCAGATAAATGATGAGTCTGATTTGTTTTTCCACATATGTAATAAAATACCTGCATTAATTTATGTTGACATACATTACTGGGAACAAACGAAAATCTTAATCTTGTGGGAAATGAGCAGACATAACTCACAGCATGTCTGCCAGCTTTAATCTAATTTGAATACCATCTTTGTTAATAGTCCCTTGGGGCACACAATTTCAAGCTATCCATTCTGGGTTAAAATGAATAGGAGTATGTTTTGAATCATGTTCTCTGTTTTTCTGCTTGCAGCATATAGAAGAATATGTCTTAGAAATGAGTTTATGTAAGATAAATATTTGAGAACACAGTTGTGTGTTCAGTTCCGGAAATTAAAAGGAAGAACACATCCCATTAATAGTTTTGTCCCAAGGAGCAACTTTATCTCATGCATAACTCTTTGCAACAAGCAGTTCTAGCATTATTCCTATGGAAAACTGCGCGTGTCAGCATTATTTAGCCTTTTGCAAAGCTTCCTGGAGCTAGCCCACCCAACTTCAGTGTCAAGCCCAACACAGCAACAAACTGAGGTATTAGAGAAAACAGCAGAACACCAGAGAGTTTCAGAAGGACAGTGCTGAAAAGCACCTCAAGTGTTCCTTTTGTTCATCCTGTTGCCCGAGGCATAATCGACTCTGCCAGTGTCAGTCTCAGCAGATCCTGTTCCATCCTCCTTTTAAAGACCTTCACTGACCACAGCTTTCCCAGGCAATCTTGTGTATGATCATGGTGGGAGGTCTTTCTTCCCACTGGCTTCACAAGAGCCGATTTGGATCTTTGCTGCATTTAAACTCATCAGTTTGTGGCCTACTGTGACCTCTGAGTTATCTCCAATTATTACCCATCCATTTTTATGAAAGAGTGCTCTACTTCAACTGAAGTGCTCTCAGTGATAAGCAAAACAGAATTGCTCTGTGCTCTGCTTTATACACCCGGATAATGTTTGCACTTTAATCAACACCATGAAACACCTTCAGGTCATGATGCTCCACAACACCTTCAAACCCATTTTTGAGCAGGACTCTTCCAGCTAGTTGGCCTCTATCCTACATCTATAACAGCTTATTGTTCCTTTTAGTCTTCATTTGTTGATATTGTTCTCCTAGATCATATCTTCATGCCATTTACAATTTAATGAGCATGTTTTCCATTGCAGCATTCAGGTATTAATAAAACTTGAGGAGGAGATAAGCAGTAGGAGAACTCACACAACTCACCTTAACATATCCTTCCATGCTACCTTGTCAACAGTTTTTGCACTCTCCTTGTAAGAACTTCACCAAGACTGTGTTTCTTGCATCATTTGTGGGTAGGTCATGTGATGATGTCAATACTATTATTAAAGGCAAAATGGAAGGACTCAGTGACTTCTTTCCTCTGTCCAGCCTGACATCCTATGCAGAAGGAAATCAGTTTAGATTGACAGAATTTATGCTTAGAAAAAGCCAATCCTCTTGTCATGCTGGATGCCATCTGCATGTAACTTCTTCCCTATTTTCCAGGTAGCTACAAATGTTTTATTTTATCATCCCCTTAAGAAATATTGCGGGAAGATACAATCTTAATTCCATTAATCACTTGATCACAGATGACTTGTTTAGTGGTAAAAAAGGCATGAAACACCTTCATGCCCAAAGTCACCTACAAGCAATTTGAGTAGAGTAGACCTTGCTCTTTCTTTTAAAATTAACAGAGAAAATGAAAAAAAAAACCTGTTTCAAAGTATTATACTAAGTCAATAATAAAATGAATGTTTTTTATTCCCAAAGTAGTTGCTTGATAGTTGCACCTCTTTTGATGCCCTTTTTTGCTTTTCTGTTTTTTGTTGGGTTTTTTTATTAATTTTTTTTTGGTTTTTTTCCCTCCTTGTGTTTACATATTCCTGCTGCTTTCTTAAATTTATTTTTTTGTATGATATCTACCATCCGCTAGTCTTTAAATTCTTTCTTTGGGGTGGGGTCTATGAGAATTTTATGTTTAAACCAAGTTTATCTCTTTAACACTTCTTACATCTCTGCCTAGGGTAAATTATGACCCTTGTATTTTTCCTTTAGTCTTTGCTTTATCTCTTAATCCTTGTTCTCATTAGAGAGTGAGTAAAAATTCTCTCTCAGCGTTGAAGTTTACCTAATTTTTTATACAACATTTTCCATCCTCCATTATTTCAATAGACACTATTCTGTGGTCATTCTTTGTCCTTCTAAAAAATTGTATTATTTTAACATAAGTTTTTCAGTCCTTTTTCCTGTATGCTATTCATCAGCATACATAAATAAATAGCCTGACCTCTAATTTCCTTTTTCTTGTCTTTTTATCTTATTCTGAATAACCCTTACCTCCTCCCACTCAAGAAATCATTATAGTCTTATTCAAATTTCACTTTTAATTCCTAACCATTAACTTCTGTCACTCACACTGCCTTTCCCCCTCCATTCTGTTTTTAAAGCTTTTTTTAACAGATAACCAGTACCCTTTTGGAAAATAGACTGCTTTCTGTCTTCTTGCGGTTTCTTTCCATGTACAAGAGTATGTGGAACATCATCTCTATGGTCACAGGAAACAAAGGTGTCCTGATATCCAGGAATACGTTTATTACTCCAGATCCCTAAGCTTTCATTATCTTTAACTAGGAAAAAAAGCACACATTCCATACTAACTTCCTGCATTCCCAGACTGGTACACATTTTTGATCCGAGACTGGTCCCTGAAAGTGACTATATGACACAAATAGAAAAGCTCATGGAGTTGTGATCACTGTGAGAGATGAACCTCACCCACTTTATAGTAATTTGTAAGAGCTGAGTCCTTTGGGATCAGGACGGTCCAGATGTTAGCTGGACTAGGCAGATGAGGCCTTTAGGAGGAAATTGCCAAACTCTTTTTCTTTTCTCCTTTCTGTTTGGAATGGAGGCTGTGAATATTGAAGATCTGAGTGTCTTTTATTCCTTTTCCAATGATATTCGACCATCACTTGCTGCTAGAATACTGTCTTTTTCTTGACCTTGATAATGAAACAGAATCAATTTCCAGCCGAGAGCAGCAGCCAGCTTGCCCCTGACAGAATGGTCATTTCATAGCTGGTGCTGTTATGGACCCTGAGCTGCAAATCTTCCATAGAATCTTGTCAATTCTGTCGTGGCATAGGTGATCTCTGCATTTTAACAAATAAGCAAGAGATAAAGAATGAATGAATGGCACAGCTGTGTGTTTTTGTGTATTTTCTCCCCCTAGAATTTTAATAAAATAGTGAATCCAAAACCACAAAAGCACTAACAGCAAAAGAATTAGCTAGCATCCCTCCCAACAAACATACACATTTCTTCATGTCTATTCCAATTGTTGTTGAAAAGCAAATGTCCAGCCTGTCTCTTATTCCATCTCTTCCAGGACATAAAATAGCAGTTTTAAAAATGGTCAGCCCCTCACCATTTGAGTTAGTTGTTAACTTTTGAGACTGCTGTAATGTTGACACAGCAGAAAAAGAAATTAAAGGGAGAGAACTTGGCCACTTAGTGAGGCTGAGTCCTTGAGGAACTGAGATACAAACTCCTGAAAATACTCTGGACCTTAAATGTCATTGCCTGGAATCTGGAGGGTCAGATCTTCATGACTCAAAAACTTCTGTGCTCTCAAAAATGTCCCTGGGTCTCAGCCACATACAGAATTTGATTTCTGAAGCTTCCAAGTCCAGCAGAAAATATGGGAAACAGTGAGAACTATTCCAAATCAACAGCACCATAATTTGAATCTTAATATTTGCATGCCTTTTTGAAAATTCACAGAAGCCTAACCTTGTGGTTCTTGGACTTTTATGAAAACTTACACTCTCAAGTTAAAGAAGCAAAAATACTGGTTCTTTTTCCAGTTGTGGCTATCATTACACTAACCATAAAAATGTTAATTCCAGCAAAATTTCAGTCTGTCTTCTAAATAATGCAAAATAACAGCTGTGTGTTGTGCAGTGTTACTCATCAGCCATGAGAATGATTCTGCCTTTGAGAACTTTTCTCTTATGAAATCTTCCTTTCAGAAATAGACAGAAATCAGTACATGGGCAGAATAGATCATTAAAGAAGTATTTTAAAAGTGAAAGAAAACATTAATTCCTAAGAAGAATGCACTTATGTCAATTTGAAAATACATGGAGAGTGTAATAAAATCTTTTTCAGATTCTAACTTATTCTGTGATGACATAAGTTATAACATAAGCTGAAGTGAATGAATTGCTATATAAAAGAAAATCCTTCCTTATTCTAATAATTTTCATAGACTCAGAATGATTGTTTGTTTCTTTGGTTTTAAGTATTTTTTTTTTCTGTATTAGACTTTTTTGTTTTTAGTGAAATGAAAAGAAGTCATATAAGGTTATTGAAAATCTGCATCATTAGGACATTTTGAGACTGATTTTTCTGACATGCACAAACCAGTTCAGTTTGAATGGTCATTATGGGCCTAATTTAGTAAACTATTATAATGAAATCATTGTTAGCACATCAACGTTCATAAATATGAGAAAGATATCTTTTACTTTTATTTTTTGCAGTAATAGCCACTGCACTGTACGTGAACAAGAGAACCTGTGGGATTTTTTCCTATTAGAGATATCATCTCCCTCTCTCTCATTGAGTCAGACACAGAAGTTATATATTGCATGTATTTTTCAGATGAAGCATATATGTAATATTTTAAAGACCAAACATCTGTAGCTACAAAAACACTATCAAGTTACTAGACTTGGTATCCACAACCAACCTTTTCATATCAGTCTCCAAGATACAGGATTTAAGAATATTTCTGTCCTACTACAATGAAAAAATCATAGCAAACTCAATGAGACAATGTATTTATTAAAACAGGTCACACTTCAAAACACAGTTACACTACATAATGGATTCACCATGAAAAGACAATTTGGAACATTCAAGTTTCCAATTCTTATATATTCAGGACAACTGTGAATGAAAATTAAGCATTTACTGTGTGTGATCTCGGAATTTGCATGATTTTATGCTTAAAAGCTGAACAGTAGCATCTCCAAGATGAAGCCTGTAAATGAAAAAGTATTAGTAGTGAGCTAATTTGAAACATGCCTTTCCCACAAAAGAATTTTCTAAGCTCTTGAGAGCCAAAATTAAATTTCTGGCCACTCTTTCATTTGCATTTCCATACTTTGACAGTTTCCATAATTGGATTATTTCTAAAATAAAGAAGACAACCATATTTTATTTAAACAACGGGAAGTAGAAAGACTTATAAAGGAAATATCTACTTTAGAAAGTCTACAGTGGCAAACTGAAAATAAAAACCAGCTTTCAATGCCAATTTTTCTAAGAAATTTCTCTATAGATAAATGTTATCAGTTTAATGGAATTTACTTTAAAAAATGTTTACAATCTAGTAAAATTACTTTGGAGCAAGGTGATTTATAGTGTTCAGCACTTTTCCAAAGTACATTATAAGAAAAATAGCATGAGTGGCCAGAAAGCCATATCAGGGCATTTTGACATTTGGATCTCTTTGGCCCACTGCACAACTGACTCCAACTGGTTTCTTTCATTCCCTTTGGTCTGCTGCTTATGGTCTGCAGCCATCCTACAATTCTGGATGTTTAAACAGCTCCAGCACAGATAATCTTCAAAAGCTGGTTTCTCTTCCCCACATTTTCACTGATTTCTGATAAAACAGTGAGTCTCTTGGCTCATCCCATTTCCTTATGCAGACCTGGACTATAATACAAGTCACACAGGATGATTAGACCCATTTTGTGGTACCTTCTAAAACAGAGAGTAAATTTTTTGAACTATACATTGTTTAACAAATGGAAACATTTTAAAAAAAGGAGTGAGTTGAGATAAAGAAAAAGTGAATTAAAAAAACAGAGAAGGTAAATTTAGCATTGAGGGGGATCACAGAGCAGTGATCTGCACACCTAGGAGACTTTGAAGCTAGTCTCAATACTTTCTCCATACAACCAGGAAAGAGAAAAATACTCAAGAGATATTTACAGCATTTCAGAAAGGTTCTAGCTAGTCTGATCTTAAAATCCCTCAGTGATGGAAACCATAAACTCTTGAACTCACCTGTTGTAGCTAGTAGTCTTGCCATAATTGTGTCACAATAGTTACATTTCAGCTCTTGAATTCTCAAGTTCTGAGGACCATTTTAATTTAAATATTGTTTGAAATAAATGTAGCCGAATGAGAAACTTGATTTCTTTCTTTTCCTCATTAATTCTGCATGTTAAAATATGATCATACTAAATAATACAGTGAGCTCACTCTGACCAGGGGATATTCTGAAGGACTTTAGCTTGAGTGTGTCTGAAAGTTGCATCTCCATGTTATACAGAAAACATATAGATTTATAAAGATTACTTATTTGAGAAAGGAGCACCTTGCTGTCTACAGTGACACTTCCTGGAGTCTAATTTGGGAATAACGGGCATAGATGTGTTTTCTCCAGAGGTTTATTACTCATGTCCATTATTAGCACAAACATGATGGCTACAAGAGGATGTTACATTTTATTCTTGGCCTTCCCTCAGCCCTTCAGTCTCTTAAATGGTCAGATATTTTCTTAGTGATAACATTTTTACAAATGTGGCACAAAACAATATTTAAGGCAGGAGATGTTGTAACATTAAGGGCTGAATTCTGTCCAGTTTTTCTATGTTGTAAACATATTTGTTTAATGTTATGTCTTATACAATGGGAGCCCCCAGCACTGCATTAGTCATGGCCAGGAATGGCCAGCATTTTTGGCCATTGTGAAGTATCACACCATGAGTTCTACCCTGGGATTGCACTCAGCAGAAACACAAATATGCTAGTTATCATAATGGATAGGATAGATGGATGGATGGATGGATGGATGGATGGATGGATGGATGGATGGATGGATGGAGGGATGGATGGATGGATTCGATGGATTATAAGGAGCACAGTCAAGCGGAGGATCACAGAACAAAATGTTTAGAGCACGTGGCATACACATGCTGTAGCAGGGGAATGTGATCTAATGGGTAATAGTATGAGATGAATGAAATCTAAGTGATATGTTGATGGTAAATTTCAGCTATACTTACATGTTAGGAAATACACAGCAAAGAATCCTCACACCTAGGCAGGTATAAGAAAATAAGCTGACATGAAATGATCTAGACTTCTTGGAATCAACATTGAATATGATGTTCCTTATCCCTTTGATATGAAGTCAATCAGTTGTTACGCGCCACTCAACTACCATTGAACTGAAGTCAGTTCAGTTAATCTGGTATAATTTTCTTCTTTGTTAAACTAAGTAAGCTTCTCACTGTGTAACATTCTCTCCAGTCCTTTTTCTTCTAGTTTTTATACAATTTCCTTGATTTTTAAAAGTAGGGGAAATTGGAAAAAAACCACAATGAACTAAATCAGCAATACAGATTCCAAAAGAGGTTAGGGGAAAATTGAACTGCTGTTCTGCATTAGTGAGCTGCAGTGTGCCATTGCTAGCCACGCATAGGCTGTTGGCTATATCATTCTTGGAGAGAACAAATTGACATTTCAGTTCTGTTCTTTCAATGTCGAGTCAATTCCTGAATTTTTATATAATTATTTGATAGTGGAGAGGGACATGGGGAGAGAAGGGGTTACTGGCAGAAGTCCTCCCATAAGGATATGCATACACGCCTCTGCAGCATATGCTTATTGTGTGGGAGGTGCTGTCAACTGCAGATAACCCATTAGTTCTGAATAAGAGAGGCTAAAAAAGCTAGTTCTGCTTATCCATTCCATTTTACAACTTCGTTTTACAACTTTACAACATTGGAACTTTGAGCATTGTATATTCTGTTTCTACTCATTTTTTCTGGTCAGTTTCCTGAGGAAAATAATGAAAATTAAGTTGTGCTGTAACTCTTTTAATGTCTTTTTCATGCCACTACAAAATTTATTTCTCCATTTTTAAGTAATGAAAATCAAATTTCTCAATAAGATTGTCTTTCATGAATAATTTATTGATTTCAGTGCTCAAATATAAAATCAGTTTTAAGTTGGCATCTTGAAATTTTTTCTCTCATTTATAGCTTTGCCAAAAGGTTCTCGTGAAAAAGTTACTTTGTTTTGTCTCAGGGAATGATAATAAATCAATGAAAAATAATACAAGAATTACTATTTTAAAGATAGGAGTGTAATAATGCTTTTGCCACATCTGCATCAATGATTTTATTATACCTCATTACTATGCAATGTCATCCCTGCATACTTTGGTAAATAGTGCTGCTTGAAATATTCTTGATGCTAATCAAAACACTTGTCTTGTTCTTGTCTCTGGCAGGAAGTATTCATGATTGGAAATAGCTTTAAATTTTGACCATACCTCTTATTATTTGCCTCTTTATCTTTCTCTACTCTCTTCCTGTCCATCCCAGTACATACACAAAAAAGGAAATGTACTGGATTTTGAGATACAAAGACAGAATCATGAGCAAACTGCATAAGTTCTATGTGTCATTTTAAAAGACACAGCTATATTTGCAAAATAAATACCTGTATTCTCATGTGTTTTGTCCAAAAAAACCACGAATACAAGGCATTTGATACAACCATGACAGACATAGTGAAATAATTGAGGAGGTACATATAGCACTTATAGAACAGTCTGATGTTCAACTGGCATTTCAGAAGTAAGAAACAGAAATATAACAGATCTGATCAGCTTATTTAAATACTGCTCATGGTAATTAACAGTTTGACATTATTTTCTGAGAGATACTGTGCCTACCAGCCACAGTACAATGAAAAAAACCCATGTAAACCTCCAGGGAAGTAACATATTGTCAAAAAGGAAAAAGGGCATATAGATAACATTAATTTCTTCTCATGGAAAGAAGACATTAACATTCAATTCTTACATCTCCTAAAAACAAAAACATAAAAGAGAAAATGTTCTGGGTTTTTTTTACTCTTGACTGATATGACTTATCTTCACCCTTTGAAATACTATTTCATTACACTTATACATGAAATCCCCTACACATTTTTTATAAAGAAAATTATGACTTTCCTGTGCCAATCTTTTGTAATCTTTACACCCTTCAGAGCTGTAATCTTATTAGTGATTGCTTATGGAATTATTTTACAGCACTGTTCAGCAAAACAGGATGCACAACTAAAATTACTTACGAGGGAGATAAGAAAATCATAACTTGCTTGATGCAAGAAGTTATTGGCTTAATGTGGTGTCCTACTGTTGACTTTTCTCTTGTATTTTGTCACCAGTGCTTCCCAAACCAAATGATATTTCCTTATGGGTACCAGACAGCAGTGAGTGTTGGTAAGACAGGCAGCATGGTAAAGAAAGAATAAAATTACTTCTCCCAGTACACCCTGATTTAGTTTTCTCTTTTAAGACATATATTTTTGTAGTCAACTTTCCTGGCTTGTGCAGCAGAAAAATCAATATGAGGAAAAAAACCCTTTAGCTCAATGTAAGATTCTATTTCTTTACAATTTTTGAAACATTGCTTACAATTTCAATATTATACGGGATGGTAACTCCTTCTTCTGGCTGCTTCTAACCTCCCTCATTTATCATTCATTCAGAGCAAGGAGGTAATAGGTAGGAAATGCAATCTTGTAGTTAGGTGTCCAAAGAACAATGTATTTTGAATCTAAATATGCTGCAATATGTGCAATGCCTCTTAAGTTGTTTCTACAGCTCAGCATATTCCACAGTGATTTGGGGAAAACAAGCAAACGAACAAACAAAAAAGAAACCAAAGATATTCAACATGCTGTAATTACAGTGAGCCTCTAGGAAAGCCATTGCTCTGTGTTTTTTCTACTTATTCACTAAGAAAAGTGACCATAATCAGATCTCTTATATTTCAAAAAACTAGTTACTTGGCAGCTGTGGCTATGATTCTAGACTGCAGGATATATGTGCATTTTAGGTGATTTCCCCAGGTGCTCAGCAATATGTTTTTATTTTCTGAGTGAGAACTGGGATTGCAAAAGCATTTCCTGTGGAAATAAATTCAATTCATTCCTGTTCTTCTGCCAAAGTATACCATAAATTGTTCATATGGTTATTGTGTTCTCAAGAGCAATATATGGAACAATATATGAAATATTTCAATGTAAATGTGCACTTAGCACCAGAAGAGTGCTCACTGCTGTCTCTACTAGGGCAGAAAGTTACTGACAGTTGAGTTGGAGTACTGATTAGACATAGAATATGAAATTCAAAAAATCTTCTCTGGGAAATAATGTACCCTTGATTCTGCCACACTTCCTACACTGTGTTTAAACTTGTACAATATACAGCACCATTGAAAGATACAGATAAACTTTGTGGTGTGTATATTACTCAATCTGTTTAAGTGGCAGAACTGGAACTTCAATAAATAGCAATGAATTATGAAACATAAATTTCTTTGTTAAAAAAATATAAATTTAGGCTTCTGTGTGCTTTTACGTACTTCACTGAGCCTCTTTTATAAGATGTAATTGTGGCTTGGGAGTATGATGGACACAGTGTGGAGAGGTACTGCCAGAGTTCAACAAACTCTAGCCCAGGCTGTAATTTTATTACTATAATGGGGCTGTAAATCTTTCTCTAGACTTACTTAGTGTAGGGCATTCTGAGTTTTTTAATTTAAATGCATTTTCATTATACATTTATCTTCCCCTCTTGTATAAGAGATGTGTAAGCAAGACAAAAGCATGACTACTTCAAAACTGCATACATGTTCTTAATTTCATACAGAAAGGACCTGAAGAGGCACTGAAAATTTTGAATGTCCAGTATTGAAATAAAACAGGATGCAAGGTAGACATGATGCATTATCACTTCAGGATTAGTGAATTTCAAATGTTCCTAGTCAACAAACTGAAAAAAAAGGACCACCAAGCCCTCTGTAAGGCTATATCCCACTTACTGCCCTAATACTTAGAGAGACAAGCATCTCAGGAGAAATTATGGAAAAACACTTCTAGGAGTTTTTCAGTAGCATGGAGTGAGTACTTAACTACTGTTATTTGAGCATTCTGTTTCAAGTTGCCCAAACATAGAGTCATCTTATATTGTAGTATATGGTGTATATTATATATCACCATAAAAGAACTAGTATATATATAAGTACATTCTAAAATAAATATCAGTCATAACATCCTAGTTAAAATCATTATCTATTTTGTGAAGGGAAATAACATCTTTCACAGTTTAATCTTGGTGTTTACAAAATTTATCACAAGGTTTGAGTGGTGTTTTCTTGCTTCCTATAAGGTCCTGATTTTTGCTAGTGTTCAAGGCATGTTTTGGAGTTTTGTCATATTTTTGTCAAAGTCATGGTCTTGACCACATTAATTCATTCATTGAACTTCAGTTTTCTTGTCTGTAAAATGTGTCCAATAAACTCTGCAGTTTTTAAAGCTTATTCATAGCTTTGGAAGTATAGACAGCTGCAAAATTTTAATTTTTACTTACAAATTTTGAAGTTAAATCTGTGTTCAGTAATTCATAAAATGAGAAGAGAGAGAATTATATATCTGTATTTTCTCCCTGTAACTTACCTTACCTTTGGTGTGTAAGGTATTCTATTTGGTAAACCCTCTGGAGGCAACCCTAATGTATTAAATTCCTCACCCCTCAAAGTTTTCAAGGCCAGGCTGGATGGGGCTCTAAGGAACCTGGTCTAGGGGATGGTGTCCCTGCCCATGGCAGGGGGTTGGAACTGAATGATCTTTAAGGCCTTTTCCAACCCAGACCATTCTATGGTTCTATGACTCCATGATAAAACACAAAAGGGTTCATCATGTGCTATAGTTTCAAGGTTTTTTGTGATGTGATGTTGATCAGAGGGACAAAACAAAGAGTGAATTAGATCAGGACGAGACAAGGATGCCTGAAGTTTTTCCTTCATTCTATAATGCTTTCTTTCTATTCTGCCTATGCTACCACTCAGGGTCAAAAAAATTATCTCAGCCATGTTCAGACAAGATTTTTTTTTGGCTGGCTTAGTTTAGTTTATTTAGCTTTTTTTTGTGGTTTGAGGCTCTCTTTTGTTGTTTGATTTGTTTTTTTCTTGGAAAAAAAATGGAGGAATTTTGATGAATTTTGTTGTTTGGTTGTTTTTGTTTTTTTTTAAAACTGTGATTGTAATGATTTCATTTATTTATTCACCTGTAATGTTAGATGTTTTTGGCTCCATGGGTAAAATGAAGAGTTAAAATTTGTGTCAAAATCTCAAGATAATGAGCGGACCAGGATTTTGCCAAGGAGTCTATCTGTGCATAGCTCTGAGGGAACCTTAAGAACTAATGAACATGAGACACCCTTAAGGTGACTTATCTTTAAATACGGAAGGACTCTTAAGTTACTGAGATCTCTTCAGCATCAATTATGTAAAGAATGGATGTTTTGCATGGATGCACATATGTGTGTCTGTATACCTGTGTCTACACTTCTTTATATTTGACTGTTAGTCATTTGAGCTGGAGGATGAAAACTTAGCTGGAGATGGCTAAGATCCTCACTTTATAAAGATGATCTTTTATTAATGCAGAAGGGATGTCATGTAAAGAAGCCAATGTCAGAGCCAATTTCCTATAGAGGGTGAAAAAGCTGATCAATGTGTTAAAATGTTCTTTACATCTGTGAAGCTAATATTGTGAAATATCCCGAATCTATTATCCATACTTCTAAAGTACTGAGGGCAACTGGCAGATTCATTCAAATGCAGAGCAGGAAAAGGAAAATTTGGTGCAGATTTGATAGACGTGGTATGCAGCACACTCCAGACACATTTCACCTTGCAGTATGATCATAACCCTCACCTCCTCCCCAAATTATTTTCAATCAGAAGAATCAAGTTTTGCTCTTTATGGTAAAATATCCTTCTTTACAAGTATCTGAAACATAGACAAGGTCGTCAGGAAGCACAGCATGATTCTGAAACATGGAAAATGAAACTTTATAAATTCTGTACTGAGGACTATAAACCTTTGGAAAGAATTGGAGGGGAGAAAGGTAGTAAAAAACTTACAAAAGAAAAGTGACGTAATCAAGATGGGCTTTAATTTTTTGTTTTTATATTGTCTGTCAGATGCAAGACATTCTTTCTGGTTATAAGAATATAAACATAAATATGTAAATCCTGCAGAGATAACCTTTCCTACACCACAGAAATATTCCTAGTCTTCCTTATTTCTTAACCCCTCACTGCTGCCCATCAGTCCTGCCTCTTGACACTTTAAGTGAACATTTTCTCCCACCACCTTTTCCTCAAAAATTTAGGTGGTCAAACACGCAAATCTACAACATTACTTTTCTCTGTGATATTTGTTGCAGTGTTCATGAATCAGGACAGAGCAGAGGAATGGAAATTAGAATGGTTTGTGTAACTTGTGTTTACTGACGTGACTTACTGCAGGCAGCCATTGCTGTCATCTTTTTAGCCTTGATAATCCTGGCCCCACAAAGGAAGTAGTAAACAGGTTTTATGCCCTGCTAATGGGGTTATATGATGGTTTCCTCCTGCTGGCATCATTCCTAATGGTGCTGCATGGAGGCTTTTCCTTGGCAGAGGTTTATAAAAGGAATGGGTGATCAACACAATTGGCTGGGTTTTTCTGCCTCTGTTCTGGTCCCAGTCTTATCTGTATGCTTGAGATACCTGTCCTCAGACAAATCCCATAGACACAACCATGAAGAATGTTGAGGGATGTACCCCCCACAAGGAGAAAACCAGGCTTATTTAGGGTGTTTAGAGTTTTCACAAAGCAGATATGCCAAATGCACTACAAACTGACCTGCCAGTCTGCCAGACTCAGTCACTGCCAAGGAGTTTTAAAGGGAAGTCTTGTGCAGAAACTTGTTTGGCTGCCAGGTTCTTGGATCTACTGAAAATAATGGTAGCTGCAGATCTCATTTCAATGGGAAAAAAAAAAATTCCCTTTGTATTTGATCACACAAAGAATGTGCTGGATTTTCCACAGAAACTTATGCAACAAGACATTCTCCATTTACTTCTAATTATATATAGCTTTCACCTAAATAAGAGATTTAAGTGCTAAATCTATCATTCAAGGACATTACAAGGAATTAGCAATGTTGCCTGGAGGGTTTGGGGCTCATAAAACCACACAAAAATATACTCCTCTATACTAACTGTTTCCATCTGTGAAAAGTATGAAACCAACAACATTTTTGTCACAAAATAAATTGCACAACTAGAATTTGTTAAATGCTGCCAATAGTCCTCAAATATTTCTTTTACTTACATTTCTCAGTTTATACTGTAAAAGGAGAAACTCAAAGAAAATAATGCAGGTAAAGTACAGGTGAGCAGTGGATGCATTGGGAACTCCTATTGATGCTGTATTCATTGTTCTTAAGTGTAATGCTAGAGAGTATGGAAAGGGAGAATGTACAGATTGTAGGTGAAAGTAGAAGAGAAAACAAGGTGGTAGAAAAAGGCTTTCAGAAGAAGTAAACAAGAGATACAGTTAAAGAAATGGCAGTCTAAAGCAAATGAAATAGAAAAATAATTAAATTTATTCAAATGCAGGATGGGAAGATGGAAGGGGAAAATCTGGGCACTCTGTTCAGTTCCTCTGATGTTTTGGAATCAATCATTCAGTATCTTCTTTGACATCATTTTGCACCTGAACATTATGAAAGAACAGAATAAAAGAACAAAGAAAAAATTAAACTTTGACAACCTTTCTTAATGTCAACCCTGTCTTCTAAAGCTGCAACATGGCTAATAAGGTGTCAGAACTTTTCAACCACCTTCTTGTCCATCCTCCTTTGTTTTCTGACCTACAGAATTCTGCTTTATTTTATAGCATACTTTTGCTTGCTGTAAATTTTTTACTTTTGAGCTTTTTACTGTAACTACATTTCAAATTCAGTCAGCTAAGCACAGCTATTTTCAATAATTTCAATATATATTCACTTTCAGCCTTCTGTGTTAACTTGCATCCATTGTATGAAAGTAAAAACTGGTGTGCTGTTTATTTTCTCAGTTTCTTCATTGTAACGGTAAGGTACTCATTTCCCATTATGTTAGATCATCCACCTGGAAGCAAAATTTTTTTTCTAATGAGAAATTTAAGAACTAGTTTCACCATCTACTTTGAAAAATCTGCCAAGGTCAACTTGTAAAAGTACAATTTGGAGTTGTACTGTAGAATATTAAATTTTCATTACGAATTCCTCTCCATGGACAACCAGCTTTCATAGAAAAAAACGGGGGATGTGAAAAGGCAGAAAAGAGAAGGGGTCAGTAAGAAAGAGAGAAAATACTGAGAGAAGGAAAAGTAGGAGGAGGTGGAAAGAAATAAAACAGAAAAAGTTTGTTTGTAACATCACAATTTTAGCCTCAGCCTCTTTGGTAGGCAGAAGTAATTTATTTTATGCTGCCTGAGAGATATGCTTCCTTGTTTATCAGCATATAATATTATGGTTTTACAAGAGTGTCTCTCCTATTACCTCCTAATCATTGGGTTTTACAGTAATTTGGTGCTACTTAGAAGGGTTTCAACCAAGCCAGAAAAAACAGTGGATTAAAAAAACCCCAAAATTATATTATGTGTATTTCAAAAAATTTCATATTTTATTTATAGTAATAACGTTTCAGAGCTAAAACTAGATGTTGATATACCTTCACAATATATTCACAATTATTTACTAAAATAGTGAGTATTTACCTCTACACCAGCTCCTGGATTATTCTTTTTTCCCAAACTTTCTCTGCATCCATACATCATAAAGGAAAAAAAAAGGTTGGCCTCAGCAAGCAATATTTAGTTATTGCAAAGCATTGTTTTGCTGGTTTGTTTACTCTAAAACTGCTTTTTAAATGTTACCACTACAGGCAGACAGCAAATTGATTTAAAATATCAACCCACTGGGGCCAGATTCTGATACCACTCCTCCCTCTGAGTAAATATACTTTATCTAATGAATTATCTTGTGGAAATTAATAGCAATATTCACAGAGCCAGTAATTTAGTTAAGATGAAGGCAAATAAAAACAGTTTCTGCATTGTTACTATTATTTGCTTTACACTTCTATCTATTGCTTTACTTTGCTGTTATTATAAATGTTAACATTATTACTGTTGTTTTTTCTTGGAATATTTTGAGATAAAACAAGGAGGACATTTTTCCCTGAAAAAAATGTTTCTATTTTCCATTCAGCTCTAATTATTCACTATATATCAGAGCACTCAAGTGGGAGCTCTATTTTGCATTATGCTAGAAAATGGGTAAAAATAGCGGGCAAGAGAGTTTACAGAAAAAGGTTTTGACTTGGCAAGACATTTAAGTGCATGCTTCATTTAAAATATGCAATTAGGCCCCTGGAAGCCCCAGATTTCTTGCAGGAGCAGTCTGGAAAGCGACTGTGGCTTTAAATTTCTGTTCTGTGCGTCATATATTTGTGGTACACTGTTGCTTGGCATACATTAGAAAATATAAAAATATCACAGAAAATTTTTATGGTATTTGCATCAGTTGACAACCACCAGCATTTAGCATATTTTTGGTCCAACTCATATGGAGGAAGAAAACATATCAATTTAAGAGAATCGTTTATGGCAAAGATACCTTTTTAATTTTATGCAGCTGAAATACCCCTTTAAACTGCTGAGAGCATTGGAGATTTTTGGTAGGTATGAACTATACTCAGATATGGTAGGTTCTATGCAGAGGATAAAGTAATCTGTTCTTTGTATACAGTCATTAAATGTAATCAAAAACATATCTATATCTATCTCTACAAACTACACTGATGTTTAACTACTGGTATTCTGAAATTATTGCTAAAGGCAATTTTCACTATGTGTGTCAGCTGAATTCAAGGTGCTTCAAATTCAGTAGGTATTGATTAAAGAAATCTTGTTTCTGTGGCTGGAATAATTGTCCTGGGTGGTACACAAATGACTTTGAGGGACTAAGGTAAGCCACTTGGTACCAAAGCTTAGAGATGTGTACAAGCATCTCATTGTATCTCATGGAACAGCTATCCCATGCTGGAAGTTAATGGTTCCTCAACACCATTCAAGGTAAGCCCTAGCAAATAAAGTCTAAACTCAAGAGCCATCTCTTGGAGCACTGGTCGCTTGGAGCTCTCTGTTGGAGCCCTCCCTTGGAGCGCTGGTCCCTTGGAGCTCTCTGTTGGAGCCCTCCCTTGGAGCACTGGTCCCTTGGAGATCTCTGTTGGAGCCCTCCCTTGGAGCAGTCGTACACGCTCTCACCTTGTGGTCTGCAGATACAATGATCAGGCTGGCTATTTCATGGACATCCAGGGGAGATGTGGGGAGAATGGCACAAATTCTGAGTTACGAGCTCCTTTCTACTTCTGGAAGGACCTCATCATTTGCTTCTCCCTCCCCCCTCTCCCTCCCTCCCTTCACCCCTT
>JANRGV010000001.1:81395690-81426388 GCA_024734035.1 Alethe castanea | reverse complement strand
AAGTCACATACAAGCAACAAATCTTTAGCTATGAAACAAACTCATTAAAAAAACCCACAACCCAAACACCCACTTTGTAGTGCTCTCTTTAGGGAGCCTCAAGTGCAATCTTGCAGGCAGATTATTGAAGCCTGACTGTGCAAAGTTTTTTGGCATGGATGAGTTTTCATTCCAGTGGGTGCTGGAGAGTTTCAGATTATTCTTGTACAAAGGAATGGATGAACTGGTGAGCAGCTTGTAAGCTCTCACAGCTTTAGTTTTCCCCTGGCTGTCCATGAATTCAGGAAAACAGCTGTTAGATTCCTGACAAGTGATTTACATAGTTGATATAAATTAGTTTCCCTGCCAAAATACTCTTACTTCTAGTTTTCTATTTAATTGAATCACAGAGAGTCTGAAGTGTCTATCAGCTGAAAACAGTAGAATGAGTGTTGCAAAAACCGTTTTTCAAGACGGTGCATAACTTACCTCACTAGTCTATTAATGTGCTGAAATTGGTTTCCAAATTGTTTTAAAAACTTTTGTTAGGCTACATTTCACCTCCTTTACCTTGCAATAAGGCCCAACAGAAATGGGTTATTCTCAAAACTTAGAAGAATAAAGCTAGTTTGCTTTCAGAGTTACCTCCAAAGGAAGTATACTTTGGAGTATTCTCTTTTCTATTTTAGAATTACAGGATCACAGGAACAGTTTGGTCACCTCTATCTTTTAATCTAAAAGAGTAAGTTACTGGAATTGGCTCCACTTTAACCCACTTTGTATTAACTAATGGTAAACAGAACTTGACAGTTCTCTTTTCCTCTGCTGTGACACCATTCATATTCCGAGAATTATTTCTTCTGTTGACTTCAGGGTATAAATACCTGCTATCCATAAGTAAGCATGACTTTTTGTGGGTTTTTTTACCTTCCCATAGCTTTTTATTTACATCTTCCACTAGCCCAGGTTTCTCAGAGTCTCATCCAGCCTGGCCTTGAACCTTCCAGGGGTGGGGTATCCTCAGCTTCTTTGGAAAATCTGTTCCAGTGCAGTAAAGCACAAGATATGAACCTGGTATTTCCCCCACCAACTTACCCTGGTGACGATTTGGGAATCCTCAGGCAAAAAAAAAAAAAGTGTGTTAGGAAATAAACTAACATTTCCACTTTCCAGCTTCCCCACGACAGTTTTGAAGTAGTTGAGAGTGTTGGTTCATTCACAATTGTGATTTCTGCAAAACTGGTGTGCTCCTTTATATTTGGAAAGTACTGGCCTCTTCTTCATGCTTAACAGTTCAGCAGGGCAAATTGGTTCTTTTCACTTTTTTTTTTTAGTCTTGAATTTCTTTTTCCTTCTTCCTCAGTTTAACAATTGCCTAGGAATGTTTAGCAACATCAGTCTCAGACAAAGTTATTTTGCTGGAGCTGCTGGGTGATTTGGACCAACATTACCTGCCTGAAAATTAAATGGCAGCTATGATAAATCCAGAGCTTTTGTGGTTTTTTCGTCCCCCCACCCTCAGTTTTATATTAAATAGAATTAATTCAGGTAGCTGGCTAGATTCTTTGACTTGTCATAATTCCAGCCTTCTGAGAACTGCAGAGAATGATTAAAAAATTATTTATATTAAAATGTAACTGTTTGGTTACTTAT
Source organism: Alethe castanea (assembly GCA_024734035.1). Taxonomy (NCBI): domain Eukaryota; kingdom Metazoa; phylum Chordata; class Aves; order Passeriformes; family Muscicapidae; genus Alethe; species Alethe castanea. The sequence continues at coordinate 81,424,756 of JANRGV010000001.1, read as the reverse complement.
TGTCCTGGGTTGACATTACAATGCTTTGTATCCCCAGTCATGTGCTGTAAAGTTTGTTTTGTCTAGCCAGACAGCGCTCCTCCCCACATCGGCGAGCGGCCTCAGCAACATTTGCAAGCCGCTTCGGCTCCACCTCTCTCCCTCTCCTTCCCTTCCCGGCTTTTGCAAGCCGCTTCTGCTCCCCCCCGCCTCCCCGCTCGGCTTGCTTTCTGCATTGCTGCGCTTTGCTCTTTTTTTTTCTTCCCTTATTAGTTAGTTTAGCTAGGAATATCCAGACTTCACCTAAAGCATAAAAAAATCCCGGACTTCGCCTGTTCATGACAAGCACTACGAGTTTTGCCCTCCCCAGCGCTGGCGACGGCTTGAGACTGTACACCCCCCTCCCCAGACGGGTGAAGTTTTCTGTGTCATCCGTGGCTGTTTTTTTCTTGTGTTAAAAAGTGGGTTTTTTTGTAATAAACAAGTTTGTCCCACTTTTCCTCTGAGGAAATTCTTCCCGAACCCATTGATAGGAGGAAGAAGAGTTTTGAGGGTTTGCTCTTAGAAGAGCTTCTTTTGAAAAATTTTCCCCTAATTTGTCCCAAACCAAGACACTTATCCAATCACCCAAAGAAACACTTTCTTTCTTTTAGGAATTCTTTCAAGAAAATGGGATTTCTGGATACACAAATCTTTAAAGCAGCAGAAGTGAGCTAAAGGTTACATGAACAAACACATTTAATGTACAGCCATGTAATAGAACACCTGTCAACCTTTCTCTGTATTGTGCCCAGTAAATTAAGCACACCACAGAGCTAATTCAAACGGCACCCACCAGGCTATAAGTGTTCCTCAGTCCTTCCCAGCTATTTCTAAACTTTCAACATGTCCTCTGCTCCTGAGGGAGATCCTTTGCTTCCTACTGCTTCCTTTGTCTCTGGAGGACTCAGTGCAAAACCTGTCAAGAAGGCAAGGTAAAGCATCTGTCTAACTTAGGGAAACTATTCCCCAAAGAATATTCAGCAGGCTTTGGTAAGTCTCAATCAAGTGGATCATTTCAATACTATGATCAGTGTCATTAAAATAATTTGGTTTTCATACTGAAGAGAAGCAGGAGTGCATGTCTGTCTAAAGCAGACTTACGAAGAAGTAAGGTAAAGCAGCACAGCTCCTGTCTGGGGATGTCCTCCCCTTCACTCCCACCACCACTGCCCCTGCGCCTGTTGTGTTCTTTCAGAATGAGACACTTCTTGACAGAACACTTGGAGCATAGGAAGCAAACTTACTTGCATTTCTGATTTGGCAAGGAAAATTCATGGGTCTAGTTTCAGATTTGATTTTTGTTTTATTTTTCACCTCTCAAACCAGGCGATGTGTTATTTTCCTGCTTGGGAAGCAATACCTGCATTTCTATCCAGTGTCTCAGGGTGAGAAGCATCTCTAAGGGTTGGTAGAACTGTGTAAACCATGTCCATCTGCAAAGAAAAACTTCTCACTGTGCTATTCAGATTATTTGGGCTGCATGTTATTAAAATTGCTAAGTAACTAGAGGAAAACTGCAAGAAAATTGCAATAGGATTAAGTTGTCCCAACAGTAGACTTTTATTGTAATATAATGTTTTCCAATAGATAAAAAAATAAGAAGGATAAGAGAAGGGATTCAGCATCAATCTGAGAGTCATAAAAACCAAAAAATCCCCATAATTCCCTGTCAGGAGATTAAATGCAAAGAAAGAGCAGACAAAATAAATAGAGGTCCTTGCCCTATTAAAACAGGAGCTGGCTAAGTGAGCTGCTCTTTAAAGTACTAGTACTAATCCATGGAGAATCAGGACCTGCAGGAATAATCTGTATAAAAACTACCACATTTTTAAATGTGAAAAGAATGCGAAGCAAAAACTTAGTGTATTTCTCCCTGCCAGACTGTAACCATAACCAAAGGGAGGGAAAAATATTTTGAAGGAGGAAAATTAAGAGCAAGAGGGGTGGAGATCAGGACAGTAATTAATGTGTGTAGTTTTAATTTCTCCTTTACTCTATAGTATGATGACATCTGATGCAGATCTCCAAACCAAAGCATAATTTATTTGGCACACTGTATAGAAACGTGACTGCATTTGCATGTCAGTGAGGAAAGTGTGATCTAACAAAAATCATTCACAGCCCTTTGTGTCATTAAATATAGAGGTGTTCTTCACCTAAATGGTTCACTTGAATCAGGGATGTGGATGCCCCACACTGTTATCAAGAGGGACTGGACTCCAATGTAGTACTGCCCATCCAAAGTAAGCATACCCCAGGACAGAAGCATTAATTAAGAGATCAGAATTGTATTAAATTAACCTGTTTAAGATGCCTAAGCTTGGAATAAAGGCTTAATCATTAGAAAGGAATAGGCTTCTCAGAGGAAGGGATTGCAGACCAAGTAGAGCTCACCTGTCTGTAAAGATAAGAAGGGAAGTTTCTGGACTGTTGCAGTGAATAGATTTACAATATAATGATTTATTCTTTACTTCCTCACTGGAAGAAACAGTTTTCAGAATGAATTAGATCTATGAAGTTGTGCTGCACAAAAAAATATCTCTGGAGGAGTTCCTGTGAAGTCAAAAGACTGAATATATGAAGCTCAGATCTGACTTAGTGAAACAGTGTTTTCTTGACTTCCATATGCAAGAGATTTTTATTTATCATTCCTTTGTGATTGCATAAGTTCTATCCTTAAAAAATAATGTACCAAGCTCTTGACATCATCAGAGGAATATGAATCATGTCCACAGATAGGCTTTCCTCTGTACTCCTGTTCTGCCATAGGACAAAAAATGATAAAATTGTATTATATTGAAAGGTTAATCCTTTCTCCTTCAGGAAGGATATGTGAGAGCTCATTAACAGGTAGAGATATATGCGATAAAAGAAAAGTTATAAACTCTTTGGCTGACATATCCACTGAAAGCAATGTGAAAGGTTAAAGGAAGATTTTCTTAGGATCGGGTAGACTGAGGATTTTACATTAAATTTTCATAAATAAAGCAATACAATAGTGGTTATGGCCAAGCAGAAGTAGAACTATGGCAATTTTTTTCTATCTGTACACTGAGGTGGGTTATATGCATATCAAACTTAATTAAGTTGTCCAAAGGGCTCACCAGAAGGAGGACAAAGAGGGTAACAGGCATGTCAAATATTAATTTAGTTGATTAATTAATTTAAAAAAGAATATTTCATCCCTCTGAGCCCCAGCAGTCATAATTACTTATTTAACATTGGTTCAAAATCATTAATGTAAAGATGTGGCACTTTGCCAGATGTATGATCTACTGAATGCTTTTCTAATAATATGCACTTTACAGGTATTTCATTACTACAATAAGGAATCTCACTGAGTTTGTGGCTCTTCAATGTACTCAGTCAAAGACTGGACTTGATTTTGGATGTCTTTTCCAATATTAATGATTTTATAAGTTTATATGCAAAGGGGAATTAGCGTAAGATATACATATACCTCATATATATAGGTACATATAATAATGCTGCTCATTTAAGGGCAAAACCTGGGGTGAGAGATAGAGAGAACAAAGGACAGATCCTTCTGTACATGAACACTGACAGTGCAGTAGAAAGGATGCATAAAAATGCAAATCTTACAAGAAGGATCAGCTCCTGAGTTTGTTTTCAGTATTTGTTCTGTGGAAAATAAAAATATGGATATCTGTATTTGAAAATTTCCTATAGTGTTAAAAATACAGTGGTTATTTGTCAACTCTTACCTGATGCAAATTGCTTTGAGTTCCCTTGACTTTTAGAAGAGAAATGCTGATTTAGACCACCTAAGTAATGAATGATATAAAAATTTCTTAGTTACATGCCTGCCGCAGACTGCCTATGCAAATCTGTGCAAAAGTGACAGGAATCATGTTTTGTCTCTAGCTTGAAGGCTTTTAGTTCAAAAGTTCAAAGCTAAACTATTATTGGATTACCTGTGCCTTTAAGGTCACTTGTGGTAAAAAATCAGAGCAGACAGCAAAAAAACAAAAAAAGAACAAACCTGGCATGAAGATGTAAGACAAGGTAAATGGATAAAGAGACTAAAAAGAGAACAGGAAAAGATGAAATAAAAACTCTAACAAACTCTTACCAACGATAGTGAGAGACAAGATATCAACTCCTCTTTTCTATCCAGGGTTTCAGAGGAAGTAGGGCTTCATTTGATGACATGTGAAAATATAGCCCTAAAGAAATATTAAAAAATCATTAACTTACAAAAGGAGATATGCCATCACTGAGAGCCCTCATCCCATGCAAATTATTTTAGCTCTACAAAAGTCAATCCATTCACTAAAGAAATAGAAATACCACCACTGAAGTTGCAGTGTGTCAGTTTCTCATTATAAAATGGCTATTATTTGGAAACTGTTTAAGCTGCTAAAGCGCAAAATATTTTCTTTTATTCCTTTCCATCTCACTGGAAAGAAGCCACATGGAAGTAAAACTCTAAAGAAAGCGTTGTTGGAGGAAACTTGTTAGCCATAATTTATCATGCACACTGATCACCAACAGCAATGGAAAGGAAAATCTCTCTTGTCCTCATGAGATTAAGACTGACAAATCACACCATTTATAGTTGCAGCCCTCAGGACCTAAACCAAAAAAAAAAGTATTTTCCTATGGACACAGAAAAGAAAGCTTGCTTTGCCACAGGGCATTTTCCAGTAAGAGACAGAGCTACTGGTTTAGCCTTATCTCTACAGACCTATAGTCTTTGCTAAGCAAGTGTTATGGTCAGATGGAGAATATTGGGTTGTCTGAATCTTTTAGTCCAGCATTGACAATTTTACATTCTAACAGCTTAGAAAAGCAATCGGGGCAGGACACTGTTTTAATATAGTATAGGAGAAAACTTGAAAATAAGTTAAAATGTGACATTCATTGTTTCGCACAGATGCCAGAATTAGGCAATCAGCAATCAAAGAAACCCAGTCAGAAGGTTTGCAACAAAGGAAAAAAAAATTTAATAGCTTGTCTGTAATGGACCCACAATTTAAATGCTGAAGTTCTTCAAATAATTCAGAACAGATAAAGGCTTCAACTAACATTCATTTCCCTTTTCTTTCTTATCAGGACAATAGCTATTTGAGACACAAGTTTTTCAACAAACTTGCAGGAGAAGAGTTTCTTTTTGTTTTCCTGCTACTAGTGAGGGCAGAGGCCTCATTTTTGGCATGCAATCTGTTTCATGTTCTTTCCTGGTGTGGTCAAACATGGTGCATGGTCAAACACCTAGGACATTGACAGATAAAAATCTAAACTGAATAATTATTCTAGAAAAAGTGTCTTAGAAGAATGGAAAGGATCCATCCCTATGGCAGCTCATTATGAGACATACTACCACTTAAATAGGGTAAAAAGTTTCACAATTTCATACAAAATAGGAATATAATTTATAAACACAATTAGAGACCAGAAAAAGAATGCAAGCTGAATTGCAACATCTTTAGAATTATGTTTTATGCCAGAAAATAACACACTTTGCATTTAACTGTAATTTCAAATGCAAATACCAGTGTCCTTAGAATGAAGCAGATGTTGGGCTTTATTTCAGTAGAATGAGCAGTTGTTCATCTCTGAATCCTTGTCTTCTGGGGAAATATTTCAATGCCTTAATGAATGAAAGCCAGACATTGCTGGGTTTTGCAACACGTTCCCAGGCAAACCAATTTTAGCTCTGTCTTTGGAGCAATTATTGAAAAGTTGTAGACTGTTACAGTGATAATTCTATATTAGTGTCATGTTAGGGGAGGGTTTTTATTTTTTTTATTGTTCTGGGAGAAGGTTTTGCTACACTTGACTGTAAATTGTTCTGACAGTAAATAGAGGACAGGCAGATGCTTCCACACATAAGTTGGAAGTTACTTTGGCAAGGAACTGGAAAATAAAATCCTCTGGGGTAAAAAAAAACCTACCTTATTAATCCAACTGTAAAGGCAGCTACAACTGGTTGGGTTTTAGGTACTGCTGGAGAAAATATTACACAGCTGACAGGAAATCCTACTTTCCTACAGATCTGGGCTTTGTTTTCCATTTTCCCATCTCCTGAAGCACAAACATATGTGTATATACCTTTATCTAGATATAGATATATGGATATATTGTGTGACATCCAACCACAGAGAAAACACCAAGCAGGACCATGGAGATGGTAGTAGTAGGATTTACATTAATAACAAATGAAAATATTCCAGAGTTTACATAGCATGGAGGGTCTGACATCCTGTTCTCTTCGTGATTTAGTTGGTTTTCCTCCCTAATATATATTCTAATTTGTTTTCTAAACAGTATTTTGTGGTATGGCTCATCCTTTTCACTGTGCCAGCTGACACTTTGGGGTGACCACTGATGGGTTTTGCCCTGGGAGATGTTACCAGTAGCATCCTGTGATGGACACAGCAGGCAGGGAAGCTGAGTGGTCAGTTCCATGCTGGGGATAGCCTTGCCCGCTGGGTAGCTTAGGGCAGCAGGAGCAGGTTGCAATTTCTGGAATGGAAAAAACACAGAGACAAAAAGAAAGAACAGAATCACAAGTTTTTTAGTAAATATATCCAAGCAGTTATTTTTAAGGACTTTTCTTAGGAGTTAATGGGGACAGAGACTGCATGGACTGTGACACAAAACCACAGGAGGTTCAAAGACCATTTGAGCTCGGCAGAGGTGGACCAAGACCTCTTACTCAAAAATACATGGCAACAAGAGAGTTCCATTTAGAGGCTAATTCTGCTTCACTAAATCACAATGATTTTGCTGTCTAAGTTAGAGCTGACATTCAGTCTCTGATATTTGATTATAATGAAATTTCTTCGTCCTCTTTTTGATCCTTTAGAAAATCATCATAGAAAAAAAAAAGCTTCATTTTGTCTTGCCCAAATTGTCTTCTGAAATAAACTGGCACAGTATCACTTGAACCAGTAATTCTTTGTCTGTTTGAACCATTGTAGAAATTGGATCAGTGGGTTTTAAGAGATTTTGAAGAAAAGTTAAAAATAAAATCATAAATAATGATCAAGACATACATAATAAAAAATCAAGTCACCAGATTTATGCATAAGGGAACATATACTGTAAAACAATGTTTCAAAGAATAATATGTCATGGAAAATCATGTTAGATGAAATAAAAGGACACTTTATTCAACTGTTTTTATATAAATACCAGAAGATGGACAAATGTACTTTTAATGATTTTTTCTTCTCAATAGAGTGTATAAACTATTTTTGATTATATGTCAGACTCTAAAGCCAAGTAAATATTAAAGGATATGAAACAGAAAAAAATTACTTGTACTTTTTCACTTTGACTACTGATTACTCAATATGAGCACCCAGATAATTGGCAACCATTTAGGAACATCCCTTGCACTTCTGTAAGGTGAAAACAACACTATCTTAAGGCAAGGGGACATAGGATGAACCCTAGACTTGGAATAAATTTAGTACTAGATTACATATTCTGGTCTTAAAATCAAGATCACATTGAGGCTACAAGTGTGTTGTGTTTGCATGGCAAAGGGTTACAAAGGTGTCTTCTGTGAGAAGCTGCCAGAAGCTTTCCCCATGTCTAGCACAGCCAATCTCAGCTGACTCCAGGATGGACTCATCACTGCCCAAAGCTGAGCCCAGCAGCAACACTGCTTGTGCCTCTGGGATATCATATTTAAGAAGTGAGAAAAGAAATTTGCAAGCTATCAGCAGTCAGAGGAGTGAAGATATGTGGGAAAAACAGCCTTACAGTGCAGAAGGAGGGTGAAGAGATGCTTCAGGCACAGGAGCAGAGATACCCCTGCAACCTGTGGAGCAGGCAGATGCCTGAAAGAGGCTGTGACCCACTGGAAAGCCTCCACTGGACCAGTTTCCTGGCAGGACCTGTGATCCAGAAGAGAGAAAAGATCATGTCAAAGCAGGTTTAGTGGCAGGAATTGCAACCTCAAGGGGGATCTATGCTGGGGCAGCCTATTTCTGAAGGATAGTATCCCATGGAAGCAAAACACACTGAAGCAATTTGGGAGAAACTGCAACTTCTGGAAAGAACTCACATTGGAGAAGTTTGTGAAGGACTGTCTCTCATGGGAGGGAGCCAATGCTGGAGCAGGGGAAGAGTGTGAGGAATCCTCCCCATGAGGAGCTGCAGAGATGATGAGTTATGAACTGACCTCAGCCCCCATTCCCTGCCCCCTTGGAAGCTGGTGGAGAAGAAGGAGAGAATTGGCAGGAATTAATTTTAGGAAGAAGGGAAGGGTAGGAGAAAGATGCTTGTAATATTTGGTCTTATTTGCCTACTCTGATTTGATAATTTAAACTAATTCCCACCAGTCAAGTCAGTTTTGCCCGTGATAGTACCTGGTGAGAGATCTTTCCCGGCCCTTATCTCGACCCACAAGCCTTTTGCTGTATTTTCTTGCCTGCCCAACTGAGGAGGAGGGTGACAGAATGGTTTTGTTGGACACATAGAATCCAGCCAGGGTCAACCCAACACAACACACTGAACAATGTGCTGTAGTATCTTTCTGGAATGTCTCTTGAAGCTGTACGATGACAATGATCCTACACCTATCAGGTTTGCTTGTCTGGATAAACTCATGAGCTTTCCCTGCCCAGTTTACCAGCCAAAATTTTGGTAGACAATCAGTACAAGATAGAAAAATTTAATTACTAACTCTAATGTTATGCACTTGAAAACACCCCCAAAACCTAGGACAAACCTTGGCTTTTGTACAAGAAAAGCATTTTAAGAAACTGGTGGATAAAAGTGGTGAACTGAAAATCTACTTTTAAACTTAAATTCACAGTAGCTATTTCAGCTGACCTTGATACACTGAGAGAAGGATTTTTTTTTTGTATTTTTTTCATTATCTAGCTATAATATTATCTTTTTCTCCATGGTGTTTTGTAGCTGTGTTTTTTATAAGAAATCCTTCAAAATAACCTTATCCTTTCTCATCACACAATGTAAATCCATGATTGGCAGTCCCCGTAGAAAGATAGGATTTCGTGGTCAATACAATATAAATTAAATACACGAGTCAAGAATGCATTTCCATCTCATTACAGCTAAGATAAGCTTGAATGTACAGAGCAAGAACTTTACATTCTTCATTCATGCAATAGTCCAAGTCAGACTGGCTAGACATGAAACCTGGGAAGAAGAGCAAAATCAGGGGCCAAAACTCACTTTTACCCTTCTGCTCTTGTTACTGTCATGGTAAGAAATTGTGAATATGATGCTGAGATATTCTTGGGAAAAGACATCATTATCTCATAACCTAAAGGAAAACACATGCAGGAATTTTCTCTGCATCTGTATTCTTGAAACTGTCTTATAATTTCCAAAGGGAATGACTTTGCTGCTCATGTTGAGTGTGTGAACACACACACATGCTTGTGTCTGCATGTGTGGCAGGCATTGGATCAGGGCTACATACTCAGAGTAACCTGATTTTTTTGACTGGGTTGGAGAGTGGTCTCAGAAGAGAGGAAATTTGACCATGCTTAAGGCCAGAACTGCATAATGAGACAGGGCTGTGTTTCTTCCTGTTTGGCTTTTTTTTTCTGTTTACTCAGTTTTGACACAATGCTGTTTGGTACAGTGCATGGAAAGAATTAAAAAGCAAAAAGCCCTCTTCAATAAAAACCTCAAAACAACCATCAAAACTGCAGTGGGTTAATGTCACTGGGAAAAATTTCCCTGTTTGCCTGTTTGCATAATTAACCAATTAATTTTAGCACAGTGTGTGTACACTGCCACTCTCTATTCCCACAAACCTCACAATTTCTAAAGCCAATACTCAATGTGTATAACACACAAGGGCACAATCACAGCCTTAAAGACACCGACGGGTAAGTCATTTCACTGTGTTGTGGGAAAAGTAGCTTTAAACATTTCTTCTGGACACTTAACTGCTTTTTATCCCTACATTTATTTTCCAGACCCACTCTACTGATGCCAGAAGGCTTTTTGCTTTTATATTTCTTTCATATATATTCCTAGCTCTGTAGATTATTGTTGTACAGTTATATAGTTCCTAGCTAGTTCCAGTACTTTTCTCTACCTTTTCCCTACCCTTATAGCCAAAAAGACAGAGCACATTCCAGAGGCTCCAAACCCCAGTGGGCCCAAAACCCCTATCCTATCTTGGCTCTTCTTGGAAGCCAATATTGAAAACCAGCTCTTTAAGCCACATTTTCATAAACAAAGTTTAGTTCCTGTCTAAAGGCGGGCTACAGGAGAGGTAGAACCAAAAAGGGGAATTACTTCATCATTTGTGTTTCTAACTGATGATTTTTGACAGTTAGGCTAATTTGCTAAACTTATAAAACCATGTTCACCCATATGGGGGTGGGCATTTTAGGGATTTTCCATATCTGTTCCTAGAGGCCTCCAATAAAGACCAGCCTTTATATTGCCTCCTATACTAATACTGTCTCAAAAGAGTGTTGTTTTATTTCTAGGTCTTTAAGGTATCACTAGAGCTGACATCTGCCTTGTTTCATAATTTCAGATAAGGCATGTGACTTACCTTTCCTTGGCAGCCCATCCAGTGCCTCCTGCTCCTGCCCTGTAATTACTTGAGACATAAATACCTGCATTTCCATACAGAGTTGTTCCTGTATTATATAGCATGATAAGTTCTTTAAGGAATCACGTATTAGATCAAAAACTGCTGTTCTGATGGTATCAAATACCCTTTTTTTCCAATCCATATTCTAACTGTGTGACTTTCACACCTTCTAGCACAATAACCCCACTTGCAGCCTTTTGCCTGTAAAGTTTAGTAAGTTTTAGAGACGGACCTGAAGATTTCCCATCTTGTTTGAGGTCTTCTGAAACACTGGGAGTACTTGACAGCTCTCATGCTTTTCATAAAATTCCCTAGCTCTCCATTATTTCTCATAATGATCTACTTTTGTGACCTGACATCATACTATGAAATCACTTTTTTTCTGTGGTGGTGTTAAACCTCATTTGAATAACATACTCACTCTGAAGACCCATACATAATTCACCTCTTTCTCTTCCCCACAGTGGTGATGGCAGGTTTTTTTTTTGTTTTTTTTGGTTGAGTTTTGGTTATTTCTTTTTTGTGTCTGGATAGGTTTTACACTGCACTCTTCATCATCATCATCCTTGGACTTGCAGTTATATCCACCCCACATTTCTGGATCTCAGTCCTCAGCAGGAACTGCCTCTCAGGCTTCCCAGACCTCTTCCTGTGTTTCTGTTTCTTTTGCTGCAGTAGCCTTTCATCTCAGCCTGCCAGGATTCCCAGGCTCACTGCACTCTGCAGCTGCCTGTGAGTACGTCCACTTTTTATTCTAGCCAGCAACACATCCCTTTGGCTGCCAAATTTCACCCTCCCCTTTTATAATTGCCTCACTCCTCTCTGAGTGCAGCCAGCAGGTGTCACACAAATGGCTACACTAAGCACAGTGAGTTTTCTCATAGTGTTCTTTGCTTTAGGTAATTCAGAATGCTATTTACTCCCATTATACTGTACAAGTCCAAACAGGTCCTTGTCCCAGGGGCTGAAATTATTATTTTCTCAGCTACTTTAGTTTGTCTCAGGGCTGGGACCAGCAGGAAGTCAGTGTTGACCCCCTTATTCCCTCCTACCTTGCTCTTCTACTCTGTGCCATTCTGCTAACACTCCAAAAGTACCAGTAATGCAGTTATGCACATCTCATTTTTTAAAAAAATTACTGACCCAGAAGTCAGCAAGTACTTAAGTTCATGACTCAAACCTTTATTGTTCCTAATGAATTCAATAGATTTCCTGTGTTGTTGAAAAGAATTCTGGCACAAGGAAAAATCTACACAGTTCATATAGTTTAACCAAATCAAGATTGAGATGGTTTATTGGTTTAATAACTGCAGTGAAAGCATTTTATTTTTTTACAAGTTGTCCAGAGAAGTGGTAGATGCTCCATTCTGGAAACATCAGGTTGGACATGGCTTTAACCAGCCTGGTCTAGCAGAGGATGTCCCTGCTCATTGCGGGGGGGTTGGACTAGAAGAGCTTTAAAGTTCCCTTCCAGCCCAACCCAATCTATGATTCTTTGATAATTAACAAGATATCAGTGAATGATGAAATCTTAATAAACACCTACAGCTCCTGAAACACTTTTCTAGCATCAATCACAAGAAGCTCTAATCCTATGTACACCCAGGTGCTCGCAGTGCTGTGGGCACACACCCCATCTGCTCTCACCCTCACCCACTGCAGCTGTGGTGGCAGATTCTCATCCTTTCTTTTGGGAAGATGGATTTCCTCTCTCTCCCATGGCTGTTGTGGGCTCTCTGGTCCCACGTGTGACCTTACAGCTCTACACATTCAGGATGGTAGGAAACCCCCATGAACCCAAGCAGCTTGGGGTTGGAGGGGTCCCACTGCTGCCCATGCTGCCAGCGAGCCATGCCATTCATAGCCAGGTTCCTCCACCAAGGATCTATCACCACTCCAGGGTTTCTCTCTCTCTCCACTGCTACTTTTCATGCCCCTTTCTTTATTTCTTTTTAAGGCTAACTCTATCTGTTTTTCAAAAGTCCCTTCTAATGCCCTGCAACTACCTCTGTGATGACATTGACCCCGAATAATCATTAACATGTATGTGTGTTGCAACAGACCTAAATCTTTGCTCTACCATGTGCCTGGTATTTCTTTTTGAGACAGGCATAAAATTGATTTTGCTTCTCTGATGCTAAGAAGCATTGATTATTGGTGCTCATCAGGTTGCTCAGGAAGGGAGCCTCCATTCTGTATATCAAAACAATTTTTAATATCAGTTCCAAGAACTCGTCTCTGATGTTTAGCAATCATAGCTCCTAATAATTTCTGCAACAACCATAGGTTAAAGCATTTATGTTTTTTTTTCTTTTCTGTTGATGGCAAGGGATCCACTTTTTTAACAGTCTAGAAAAAATGGGCCAAATATTGAATAGCCCCCTTGGCTGCAATTCTTAATAAAATGTAAAGCCCAAAATGATAGGCAATTTGGCTGGAGAAAAAGCAGAAAGAAGTAAAGCGGCCAGCTGCCATTCTGAAAAGCAACAATTTCTCTGTGCCTGGATATCAGCATATTTCTCCTGGTTGGAGTAATCATTTTTGTTTTCTCCGATTACTTATGTCTGGTTATGGTGCTATAGCATCTGTTTGATTATTATTTTTAGCAATCTAACTTGAAATATCATGGCAAACTCCATACTTATTTATACATTGTGTTGGATAAATCTGAAGAGCCAGAATAAAATGTACTTTGAAAGATATAGAGTATTTTCTCTTATTCTTTTTTCAAGAAAATTTCCCCTTTGTTCCTCTGGTAGCAAAATTAAGTACCTGGGTATAAAACATGAGTGCTCTCTCTCAGATTTTAATTTGGTATAATATTAATATTGTGAGTAGGGAGAAGTGTAGGATAGACACGTTCTTGTTTGGATAGTTTTATTAAACTTTCAGGTAAAGTTATAGGAATAAACCTAATGCCACTTGGTAAGGTGATTATTATGTTTCTGACATCATTAAAAGCTGCTGTCACTTAAATTTCCTAAGGCATGTGTTTTATGTTTTTTACTCCTAACAAGATATACCAATCCAGAACATTATGACTATGTAGAGGTATTGTCTCTTAATAGATGTTTGATGTCCCACCTCTCTTAGGCCATTTAGTTGTCCTTTCTGCACCTTCTCTTACTATCCTGTGCAATGCTTGAGACAGGATATCTTGAGGTTGTATACAGAGGTGAAATGATGGTCCCTCCCAATTCTTTTTCCTTATGCCGTCCTAAAGACGTCCACAATTTTTCTGGCCTATTTTTGCACAATATGCCAAGGCAACCCCAGGAGTCTGAGCTGTAATTACCAGTGGTGAGTTCAGCTGCAGGTAAGCAGAGTTTAGATTATTTTCCCTTTGTCTTACATTGGCTACACAGAAGCTCATCTGATGCTTCTTTACTGATGAAATCAAGTTTTACATGAAGAGGGATTTCCTACAGCCCTTTAGAAGGACTTGGATTGTTTGAGAGATCTCTGCATCCTCTCAGATTTTGACATTTCATGGTTTTTTATTTTCCAGGTCAGTGTTGGTGTTTCAGTAATGGTGATTCAATAAATCCACTTCCAGCACTGATTCTTAAGGAATTCCATCCCTGATCCTTCATCACCGTGAAGATGGCCTTTAACACCTACAGTTTACTTCCTACGTACTAATTAACTTCAGTCAATAAAACATGTTTTCTTCCAGACTCATGGAATTTTTTTTCCTTAAAAACCCTTAATAAAAAAATGTATTCAAAAGCTTTTTGAGAAGACAAATATATTAAGTTAATCAGATCACCTCTTGTGTCCACGCTCACTGATGTCTATCAGGATGCTGCCTGTGTGAGGGCTGCTAAATATCTGGGGGAAAGAAGAAGAAGGGAAGAACCCAGGGTCCTGACAGTATCCTCCTGAGACTCCTGAAGGTTAGCCAGGCAACATTTCTCTCTACAGAAGACTTGCAGACTCTTTCCTACCGTACCGTGATTATCAATCATCTTAGTTCTTGGAGATAAACTGGATCTTATTACCAGAAAATTACCTGGAAACCAGGCTCATGTGTAATGTCTATCTTCTGGATATCATGTTTGATACTTGACTTTCAAGATGCTCACAAAATAAAATGTCATTTTGGATTCAGTCTGCACTAATATGCCTTTATATCTATGACAAACAATACATATTTTCCCTAAATATAGGATAAAAGGCAATCCCCTTGGGCACTTTCTAGAGACTGTGTGACATGTCTAGGAGACAGTTTCTCAAGCTGTGCTTCAAGTTTGGTCTTTTTTCCTGCCTGCTTTTTGTTAATGCTACCCTTTTTGATTAGAGGTTGCCAGAAGTACATCTCTTATCTGATCATTTTAGGTTTATCTTTCTTAAGTTTCTATATGTTTTAAATACTACATAGACAAGTGTTGTCTGATGTCACTTTTTACTGGGTTTTATCACTCACCTGAATTTACAGCAAAACTTTATGACTCACGATCAGGTGAAATAACTATCTTCTGCCACCCAGAATCTCAAATGCTGAGTAAGGAATTCAGATTTAGAATCAAAGACCAGATTGTTTTGAAAGAGACATTGAAGATCATTTCATTCTAACCTATCTGCAATGGGCAAGGACACCTTTTACCAGGCCAGGTTGCTCAAAACCCCATGCAACCTGGCCTTTGTTTTTCTCATGGTGATGCTTTGAAAAAAAGAAGTTTACAAATTCTGAACATGGATACTCCTGATGACTTGTTACCTCCACCTCTGAAAGGTCTGTTTGCCCTGCATGTCTCCCACAAACTGCTCCACAAACTCAAGAAAACTTCATGCTTACAGCTTTGTCCTATGGTGTTGCTGTATGTTATAAAATCTCTCTGGATCAAGGCTGACTGCTCTGAACCTAAAAGTTCGTTTTCCATTCTTCCCCAGGTGTATGTCTGACTATATCACAAAACCAAGAAGTGATGTTGGAGGCTCAGATATAAAGAAAAGTTATTAGAAATTCGTGAGGATCAGCTGAAAGCAATTAAAATGTACATAACAGCTTAGTAACTAAGCAGGCCATGCTTTCTGGAACAGATTCCTATGCTGCCAGCTGTTAAATAGTTCTTTTGACTCTCTGAACTCTACCACAACTCTGTACCTTGCTAGGTTGCTGCATTTCTTTAAATAACCTCATACCAAAGTATATATTTGGGCAGAAAAATCCCACTTATCTCTCTTGTACTGGTGAGATCTTTTGAAAGGCTTGAGTGGCAGAAATGTGAAGGATGACTGTCATTTGAACCCCTCAAATGCTTCTGTCATGGTTTCAGTAATCAAGTCCAGTGTTTCCTGTCAGTATCTGATTTGCAGCTGTGCATCCTTGCACACCAAACACCAGGTACCTTACTCATAACTGTTCCATCAGGTCAAAATACATTTAGTATGTTTGCAGAAACATTTTTTGCTTCTGTTTTCCCACATTGAGGAATGTAGATTCTGATCTGTTCAGAACATACCACAGTGTGTTTGATCTCATGGAAGAATGAGATTGGTTTTAATCAATAATTTTACTTGGCTGCTTTTCCCTTTTGGACAAGGTCTACACAAAACATCTCTCTTGCCACTTTTCTTCTCATTTTAATTTCCAACTTTCTTGACACATTCATAAGATCTTTCATTTCCAACACATTCATCGTTCATTTGCACCTAAAAAAGTTCTGGTTTTATATGTCATAAAGAAAATCTCATTGCAAGCATACCCCAGGCAAGTAAAGCAATGTAGTGACACATCCTAGTAACTCACACATTCATTCTTCTTCTGCAATAGAGCTGATGGGCAGGGCGGTCCAATTGCTCTACTGGGTCTCAGGGGTAGAGTATAGGAAGACACAAAACTACAAAGAGAATGGAGTAAAACCTGTTATTGGGGGAAAAGCAACAAGTTTCAGCTAGCATCAAATACTACAAACATCCACTAGCACAAATGTACATGCCACAGTACGCGGGGCTATTTTGTTTATTTTTCTTCCTAGACTAAAAATGCTATTATCCATCCCTAGTTCAGTGTCTGTTTTATTGATTGTATTCTTTGTGGGCAGACATTTTATAGGTTTTAAATAGCAAAGGCAAAGAATTGCCCTCAGGAAAATTTTCTCCTGAACCAAAGAAATCTATTATTCTGACTTTTGAGAACTCTGAGTGAACCAAAGCAAGCAACGATAAAGGACTATAGTGATAAAAAGTCTCATGAAAAAAATAGTGCTTTTTTCCTAGATGGAACTATATTATGGCTTGCCTAGAGTAATTATCAGTGAAATGCATGCAAAGATTGGACAGTAGAGGGATGTTTAACTTGTAGCTTCCTAACGTGCACATGAAGTGGGTTATTCTGTGACCCTGAGCAATTTCACGTAATTCCCAGGCTAGATTATATTTCCATATAACTGAAGTAAAAATTAATATAGTGAATTGCTTTAACTGCTCTTCTCCTATCACTTTGAATTTGATGTATCATTTTACCTCTGGAAATCTGGCAGCAAGGCACAAGTGTCTTTAAAAATGTCTGGAGTTAAAAAATAAGAAAGGATCTTTTCAAATGAGCATTTATCTCATGATGCATTGTCAGTCTTGGGGAAATAATCCCATCCTGCTCTCATACATTAAACCAGACCACAGCCCATAACGTTAACACACATTTTGTAGAAGTCTCTCTTGAAAGGCATGTGGTGGACATTATGGTGATGCACAGTGATTTTTTCCTTAAAAATGTACCAGAAAAATGGGAATAAATTGCAAAGGGGACAAGGGGCAGACCAAGCATCAAAACTGTCCGTGACAGGTAATTTTGCTCAGCAGCCGATTACAGTGCATAAACAAGCCTTGAAATTCTGACGCACTACTAGACTCACCTGAAGCTCATGGAAATCAATGTGCATCTTTCCATCACATCCCAAGTACTTTTATCTGTTCTATACATCTGTTGAGAATAAATCCAGTAGGAAGTTGAACTCTAGCATGCATACCAGTCATTATATTTTAAAACATATGCTTATACTTGCACATAGATTATTTAGCAGATGCAGTCTGATAGATTTTTACAGTGATGATCCTGAGGGCTGTGAGAGACCATTCAAAACTTGAGTGGAATAGAAGCCAAGAGCCCTTAACTGGAAGCCCTGGAGTAGGTTGCATTAGGTGTTTGGCTAGTAACTGCTAGAAAACTAGTAAATGCTTAAAAATGGGACCAAAGTTGTTTTCTGCCTTTCTTCTTGGAAAGCTTCTGCCTCTGTCTTCCTGGTCCTGAATTAAGGGGAGATTTGTTGGTTTTCAATCATCCATCATCATTGAGATTCCCCATCCAAACCCTCCAGCTTTTCCTTGACTTATTTTCTTCTCCAAAGGTGAAACACAGAAATATGCTCCTCTTGCTTTATAGCCTATGTTATTTTCTTACAGTTCAATCAAATTTCTCAGAGCTAGAATTCAGGTGAGGAAGAAAAATATATCTTTTTCAATATCTCTGGAATATTTGAAGAATAATAAAATGCCTTTTTTAAAATTGATGATCTTTGCACCAAGAATGAAAGAATTTGGGGTCATTATCAGGAGCTAATGGATTAAGTTGTGCCCTCAGATAAAGTATTCACTTCTAAGATAGGGTCCAACTAGTAACTGCAGTATGAATCTGATCTGTTAGATGAGTGATGGTTATTCAGAAAAAAATCTGATTATTTGCTTTGGTTCTTTCTGAGCATTTATAAGAAAGACTTAAAAAACAGTCTCTATGAATCTATCATGTATGAGACACATTTCTGACTAAAGGCAAGAACATTTCTAAAGCAGAAATAGCTAGGAGCTTTGATCTCTTTTAAAACCACTGAAGGTAGTTTATCTCAAGTTGCACAAACATGGATAATCTTCCTGGCTCTAAATATTTTCCAGCTGAGATTCTTCTTATGTCTATAATGGATCTCAGTAAGTCTTTAATAGCTAACAACTTAGTCCCAAAGTAACAGAAAGAAGATCAAGTAGCTCTGTATTGGTTGTACAGTTTGTAGTAACTGTAATAACTCAAGCTGTGAACTTCAGTGAAGGAACAGAGCTACCAGCAGCTCTGCCATGCTGCCTTGCATTTGTGTATGTAGGAGGAAAAAGAAGTAAATGTTTCATAGGATTTCAACATTTCTAAGTACCTGTCAAGCTCTTGTCTATCTTCAAGACTGCTGCCTTTACAAGCCTTTTTTATTCCTTTCAAAACCATTTGTTCCAAATGGACTAGCAAATGGGATGTTATTCCACAGTCATCTGTTGCAGTAAGATCACTTGTAGGGACAAACACATATATCCTGAATAACGCTAGCAGAAATTGGCCAGTGAGGTGTTACACCTTCTGTGTAAAACTGCAGGCTCTTCTTTGAGCACTTTGACCTTGCTGCTTCAGAAGTCTGCTCCATAGATTCAAGCATCATTGCAGTTATCTGTACTGATCTGCACAATAATTTTAAAGAAGAATAAGGAAATTAATCTTATACTAATCTGATTATTCACTGTAATTGTGTCTTTGTTGTTCACCACTGTTGCATCTAAATGCTTTAATGCATTTTTTCCTCACAAATCCTTTGTATTATTTATATTTCACTTCTAGTGAACCACTTGGAAAATTAATGTACTGCAAAATTAAAGTGTCACATCCTGAAAAATCCTAATGGAAAGCACATTGTGGGACAAAAGACCACAGGGAACCTCCAGACACTTCCCTTGATAAGCTGACATAAGGCCAGGCAGGGTTTCAGCCCACACACATGGTGGCAGTTTTCCTCTTACTCTTTCTGCCAGCAGACTTAAAAAGTAGAGAGCAGGCAGCAGGCACTAGCTCTACCTTTCCTCTCTCCTGGGCGTTGCCAGGCAGTAAGGCACAAATATCATGTGTGGGGTTGTCCAGGCCCAGACAGCTCTGTGTGGGACAATACTGGCAAGGGTTAAGTCAGAAGGGCATTCAAATACTCCCAAAGACATTCAAGTGCAGTGGAGCTCAACTCCTCCTCCTCCCAGGGTGTTGGGCATTCAAATTGCTACAGATAGGTAGAAATAAAAGATATTAATAAAAGTTAATAAAAGCGGCAAAATGAAAGATGAAGGAAAGGAAATGATGGCCTTTGGAGATCAGGGAACTTAGACACCTCACAAAGAACCCTGGTCCTGACTGACTAGAAGCATAGATGTGTAATATATAAGTTTTGAAGTTTGAGATAAAGAAATATCACCCGGTGTGGGGTCAGGAACACCCTATGACAGCTTAGAGATTGGTGTCTTTGAACCACTCCAGGACTGGAAACAGCAGAAGCGATTCTGGAAAGTAAATATTCATCTCCATAACAACAAAGATAAAAACTTGTTCAGGCAAGTCCTCACAAAATAAACCTAGCAGTCAACTCAGTAAGATATTGTACAATGAAAACAGATTTCCTGTATGACTTCTGCTTTTTGGAACTGCTCATCTGTTTGTGTGACATTTCCTACTGCTTCCAAGTGCACTGAGGGTACAGTCTTCCCATGCTCCTCCTCAACTCTTTCTTCAGCAGTTCTAAATCAAACAAACTAGTTCCTAACAACATCTCAGAATTACTTACTGTGCAAAAGAAGAACACTTGGAAAAATAATTTCAGTACATGTGAATTAACAAAACAGTGCACGAGTCCTTGCTGCCTAGTTCTGTAAAGAACCTATCACAATGATTATCTCTGATGACTGAAAATAAAAACAGCTCTTGAACAATCAAGACTACCCTCTGTTTTTGCTGTGAGACTCCTGTCACCTCTTTAGTGAAACAGCATCTGGAGTATCTGAATTTGTCCTTTATTTCTTTCTTTTCAGTGATCCTTTCTGATTTTCTGTTGATGACATATTCTCCTTCAAATATTTCTCTATGTTATGTTTAGTACAATTTTTCTGCCTAAACTCTCAGCTAGGTGTGTTTATGTTTCTTCAAATACTTGGGAAGGAAATTACATTACATCCTGAGACAGACTCTTATGCTTTCTTAATGTATCTCTGCCTTCCCCCTCCACAGTCAATCTAAAACACACCAGCTAAAAATGAAAATTATCCCTCTTAGTTTTCTTTAAGGAGAGATAATGCTAGCTTTTTATTAAAATTTGATACATGGCTACCAAATTTATTAATACTCTGACTCTTGATTCTTTTTTGGCTCTGAATATTGCATGTGGGACATTCACAAAGCTACATCCATATGAAATAATCCACAGAAAATGTGATCTAATTTTGTAGAAGTTCCACACTGGCCTTATGTAGTAATTAAATGTGACTGATCATTACTTGAAAAGCATACTAGATTGCTGTTGTAACATTTGATAAATAAAATCTGAGTAACTGGTTGAATGATGAAAGAAATGTTAGCTAGCACATCTGAGGAGCAATGGAATTTTTTCTCTAAATGCATTATTCAAGAAGCAATTTTTCAGTCAGTATTAGAGGTGATATTGGGCAAAGTACAGGACAAAATGTTTTTCATTGTTAAGTCATAGTCTGGTATATTTGTTGTTTAGCAAATTTGTCATTCTGCTGTGTATTTGAAAAGTTCTGTGAACGCAGCCTGAGGCCATCAAACTTTGTTTGTTTGGAGCTGATAATTTTTCATCCAGTCTGAAGATGGTTTATAATTCAAAATATTGCCAAGACTACTAGTTTCAAAGAAGTTATTTGCAAACAAGCTGCAGAAATACTGTGGGTTTCCTTGTTTCTGAAAACACTTTCAATATCAGGTAAGAAAAAAACCAATCATGAATGTTTTGTGTTCATCCTAGTGTAAAATGTCAGAACAAAAGTCAAGAAGTGCAAGGTGCTCCCCTAACACACTCTGACATTAAAAATTTTTGATTTTATGAATATGTGCCCTATAGTTTATAGATTTTTTTCCATTTCTTTCGTTTCTTGTACTTAGACTTTTCTCTTATTTAGCACTCATCCATGGGATTCAGATTGCATTTCTAGTCAATTTTGGCAGCTGTTTTCATCAGAGAACTTGATTCTTGGAAGTTTTGGAATTTATCTGGTGGTTGCATAAAGAGCACTATGTCAGACACCCTGAACATCAGAGACTAAACATCCATTCTAAATGCTGATAACCAGCATATTCCTGATTTAGTTGCTGGCAAAGTCAACTCTGAACTTTTCATCTGACAGAGACATTTTTCTGCTCAAGAACCTGACAACCATAAGATATATGACATGCTGACTTCAAAGAAGGGGTAGAGTATAAATGGAAAAGCATTGGAGATTCACGTCACTGACCACATTTGGGGACAGGGAAATGGAGGGAAAAGTTACACCAAATAGGATAGCCCTAGCAGTCACCAATGACCTAATTATTCCTTCCATAACATTTTGGAAATGATAGCCACAGCTTCACTGAACATCCTAGACTTCTATATTTAGGTAATTGGAGAGCAGATGCCTTTCTTCCCACAGTTGAACATTCCCCATATCAAGAACCAGTGCTGTTCAGTGTTGAGGCTGAAATACCTGATTTGCAAGTAATACCTTTCTTTTGTGATACTACCCTGCCTTTGACAGCTCCTAACCCGTATGGATAGTTTTGATCTTCTTAACAGAGTCCAAAAACCTCTCCTACACACCATCTTACTCATGGCAGCCTTTGTTCCTTGATATATCAGATTTCTTGAGATCACTGTTGCATCAAGCCTCAGCTTGTACTAGAAAAACTAAAAGAGTGCCCTTTGAAAACATAATCAAAGTGATTAACTGTATACAAGTGACAGAGGAAGACACAAACATTGAAAGTAAGTGCTCAGCAGATAACATACTTCGTCTTCTCTCCGACAAATTATTTAACATGTTTATCTGAGTATTCACGAGTTTGAGTCAGCTCCTGCAATTTCCCTCTCCCAAGTTTATCCTCCTTCATAGTAAAACAGTAGCTGATACTGGACAGAGGATTTCTCTGCAAGGTCTGAGGCTTTTCACAAGGCAGAGGTACCACTTGGGACTTTTGGACTGCTTTAGGAAGCATCCTTTAGATGTCCAGAAATCCATTTATCATTGTTTCCAGCACTCCTGATCTCCACTTCATCATTTTGCTGAGCTCTCTTTACTAAATATAAAACCAGAGGATTTAAGAGATGAGGCTTATTTTGGTCAAGTTAACATATTTTATTTTAAAATATCCCTTCTTCTAACATTGGTCAAAACCTTGAGGCTGAAATACAATATAGCTTAACAAAACCTATTCTGTGGTTTTAATACACACAACCAGAATAGAATTAGAAATGTCACATTATAAATATCAAAAGGCTACTTTTATTGTCAGTATTATTATTTACTATCATGTATTATATTTGTATTGTTATATTATAATCAGAATAATGCAATAATACAATGATTATGTAATAATACAGTAATAATTTTATAATTAATATATTGCCAGAATTGTGACTGGTTGATTTGATAACAGGATAAAGAGTGGGTTACACATAATATACACTCAGATTTCATGCAAACATAAATAAAATTATAAGTTTTGATAAATTTGTGATATCTTGTATCACCTCTGGCTTTGCCTTATGAGACCATTTAAAAGACCAAAACAATTCCTTACTGATTCCATAAAACAAGTCATGGGCTATAAACATCAGCCTTAAATTTGCAGCTAGGTGGTAATACCATTTTGATTTTGCCAGTGCTCAGCAAGTCTCAACTTTGTATAAATAAAGCCAAAATAGAGATTTGTAATGTTCTGACACACGACGATATCTAATGTGAAAATACACTGATTCTCAGTACACCTCCTTGCATATAAATATAAACATTTTTACAACCATCAAGATGCATGAAAAATTTGTATTCATCTTTCTTTCACCAATCAGGTCCATCGTTTAATTCTGAATATTAAATATTTAGCACAATTTTTGGCTCTCTGATCCTAGAGTATTGCCAACAACAGTACTTGTTACTATAAACTAAGTTCAGTCCAGCGGTACTAAATGTTTTTTTTTAAATGTCAGCTTCTTCTGCCATGTTAAGGGATAAAAGTCTTCATACTTAAACACTTCAGGTGCTTCAGGTTTTAAAGAAAAAAGTGTAAAATTAAAACTAAATAAGTACACGAGTTTGTATGTGAAAGTCATACCTTTTTTTAATACTCCTTGATGAGATTTGAATGCCATGCTTAATGTAAGCCACACAACATATTTTCCTAGTAACACCATATTCTCATTAAATTTGTATACATATAACAGTGGTTTTTAATTCCATTTTTTTACACAAAATCATATTCTTTTTTCAGTATAATTATTTTGTTTCATTATTCCAGTATGTTTGGTCATTAAAAAATAAAAAAATTATTTTTTTAATTAGAGTATTTGAGACATCATCATGTTTGCTTTTCCTTCACTTGATCTTCTAAACAACCCTGTATCATCACTATTTGAAGTAGATTATTAAGAAGGATGAATAAGACTGGATGCTTACCTTGAAAATTGATTCCAGCTGCTTTCCTGTGGTGATGACTTTTGTTATCTCTTTATGGTTGCTTGTTCAAACAACAGAAACAAGTTTTTCAAATTCTTTCATTAGTACTTCCACTGCCACAGGCTTGGAAAACAAATGTTTTGTACCTCCATGGTAAATTTTTTGTAGCAGCAATCTGCAGGTTTTGTACAGAAATATGAAACTTTAGCAATGTAAAATTGTTTGAAGTATTGGAGACAGCGGCATCCAAGAAGAAGATTACTGCATTTTTGAGCTCTTCTACTGCATGCTGGCATTACAACAGCTAGAAATATTCTTATATTTGAGGTTTGTGAAGTTTGATTCCCATGTCTGCACAAGGTGGAAACAAAGCATAGTCAAAGCAGGGCAAGACTTCATGTGCAGCTGCTCACTAGGTAAAATACCTGAGTGCCATAGACCTTACAGCTCTTTGCTGTCCAGTTACAGATTGGAGATGTATCTCCTTTATTTGTAACACAAAAGCAGCTGAATAGGACCTGGGTGCATCAGTCCTCTGAGGCAAGTGCAGGAGGGGTTGAGAGAGATCCTTGAAGGGTCAAACATGCTGCCACTTCTGGAGCACGCAAGCTGAAGAATGGGTTTTACTCAGTTGTCATCCTGAACCACAGGTACTTACTAATTTGTATGCCACCCACATAATAACCATGCTGATGTTTCAGGTATTAATTTTGTACATTTGATGAAAAAAATTATCATGAGGTGTTCTGGAACATCTGTCCTATTTGCAGAGATGCTGGGTATCCTGGTAGGAAGAAGTCATCATGACAGCCATGGGTTTTTTGTGTTATTGCTCTCTTCCCCTCCCCCTCTCCAGGTTAAACCAGGTTAACCAGGTTAAACAAAAGCATTCAGTTTAGAATATCACACCTGGTCTGGAAATCTGTAATGCCATTAAATGTCTTATATCTTGACACAGTGTACAACAATTTGGCATAACTTTTTTGTCTCATATTTGGGTGTATTTCATTCCCATCTGCTTATATTCTTTGATGTTCCCAGTAATAACTGCCAGTCACTTGGGTCTCTTAGCTATCATCTGCACAAATAAAACCTGACACAGCTTTCATAAAATAATGTCAATACTATATCAAATTCTCCAACATATTCCCTGCACAGCTGCACCAAGTGACAGAAGTAAAACTGCCTTCAAACATAATTTATAAAATCATAAGAGGAGCTCCTTTTAAAAGCAAAGCTTAGCTAACTTGTAAACAAGATGACAAATCACGAGCAGGTTGGTTTAGGCTTTTTATTTCCAGAACAGAAAAGGTCATAAGAAACAATTTTTTTTTCTCATCTGCCTCCTCCTTACCAGAGGTAGCAATATAAAAAGTGAAAAGACTTATCAAAAACAAAAATAAGTTTTTATGCCTCCCACAATCGAGAAACAGAAATATAGGAGCCAAGGGAAAGAGATTCAAGTTCTTCACGAATATGACAGACTTTATTCTCCTTTCCATCTGATATCTGCTCTTTCTGATTGAATAGAGACACAATTTAAGCATAGTCACAATTGCATTTGGGATCTTCTAATGCTTAATCTATGCTCCCTACAGCTAGAGAATTGGCATATCAGTTCTTCTTTCATAACTTCTTTGCCCAGCATAAGATCTTGTTTTAGTAACAAAAACCAAAACAAACAAACAAACAAACAAAATCCCAAACAGACAAACCCAAAACACAAAAAAGGCAATCAAAAAAAGCCCCCAACCTCAGCAAATATTTTGCTTGACTAACCTTTATTTTGGACATTATACCATCATGTAGTTGTTTCTAGCAGATTTTTTTGAATCAACCTGACTTTTGTCAGTAAAGTCTTTTCTAAGACAAGTTATATTTTATTTTAAAAAAAGATAAGAAATTTCTGCACTTAATCCTTCTGAAGGAAATGCCATTACAGAGGCCTTTATCAAAAAACAGCAATTCTTTAAAAGATCAATTACTTATTCCAAATTACTAGACTGTAAGCTACCTGTTTTGAAACCTAAGACATATTTTAATATATGTAAACTAATGTAATTCTAAGCCATGAACAAATGACCTAATTAGCTCACTGGAAAACATTAAATTCTTGAAAAATTTAGAAACTGACACACTTTAATCAAAGATGTTGCAGTAAAGATTAGCAACACAAGATTATAAGCATTATGGTCATTGGCTTCATCTCAAACTTAACTTGTCAGCTACCAATAGGTATATTTTAAAGGAAACTGAGAAAACAAACTTTTCAAACACTTATTATTACCAAATATCAAAATCCACAGCTTAATACCAAGTACTCACATACAGACCAGCATCATTATCTGTGTTAGAAGTGGAGATAAGGGAGCAGTGACTGCATCTTTCTGTACCACTTCATTTGTAATGTGAAGAAGCATTATGATATTCTGGGTAAAATGCTTTTTGAAATGTCAATGCTTTTTGAAAGTTAACTGGGCATGTTTATATTGGAAAAATATATTTAGCTGTATAGATATACAAATTACTAAAAAGATGGGGACCAGGACTCTTACAAAGACTGTTGAGCAACTACTCAAAGCAGTCTTGACTGTGGACCCCATGGTACAGCTATACCTAAATATTATTTATTATTTTTTAACACGAAACTAAATTTTCCTTGTGAGAAAACATTTCCTGAAGGACTAAAAGTGGATGTAGGATGACTAGAAGAATGTAGAATAAATCCTGTCTGTGGTCTCCTCATTGGCTTACAAAACTAGCTAGGTGCTGAGGACACTGTGTTCCCCTCTTGGAAGGATCCAAAGACATGGTGAAAGTAACAACCAGGAACAGGTTGTAATATTCCTGGAATCTCCTAGACCATCCATGATGTGAAGTAGTTCTGATCTGCCTCTTACACTATGATTTCACTAGTCATAATGAGATCCTGATCTTTGTAGTTTCCGTACTTCACTGAAAAATAAATAATTAATAGGAATAATAAGAAAAAGAAGAAGAAAAAGCAACTTGCTTAGCGCTCCTCATGAGAAAGAGAGAATTTGAATTTAGGTGAAAAAATAATATGCCAGCAGCCCATATGAGTGCAATATGCATCTCACTTTTGATTTGTAAGTCATTATTACTTATGCTGTGATGTTCCAGATTTGTAAAGTCAGTCATTAAATGGTATTTAGAGTGGTGAATATAGGAGCATAGAAAGAATGCTCTTTGTAGAAGTGTCTTGCAATATGAAGATTTACCAACAATTCAGAATTGTCAATATAAGGAAATTAGTGAGCAGCCATGATGAACTGTATGGACTGACAATCACACAGAGGTTTCAGCAGATGTTCCTTAGCTCTTAAAAAATACTTCATGAGGTAGCATAACTGGGTTTGTTTTTTTTGTTATTTCCTTTCTCCAAAACTGGTAGAACGCTGTCCATAAACTCCATATTTCATCTATAAACATGGCATACTCTCAGTATGAATTGGTTGAATTACAGTGATCAATTACCTTGGAGTAATCTACATCCTGAAGCCCAGAAGATAACATTAATCTTGATTGGTTGGCTCAGTTAGGGACTCTGACTCAAAAACTTATTACCTTCCCTCCCTTCAAGGCATGAAGTAATTTTGCATCAATTTTGAGCTAATGGCATAATTTTTCTATATAGCCAGTGAGATTTGGCAGTCACTCTATGCTTCTTTTTTTCTCTTCTTGAGGAAGAATAAGTATAAGAAAGTCCTTTCATTAATTTAGAATATACCAAGGAAGCTGGAGAGGAAACCTCTGAATTAAGAAAGAAAAAAAATACTTCTATAAAACAGCTTAAAATGCTGGGGCTTTAAAATCTTTCTCTCTGCAATGTGACTAATTTAGATCTTCTAAATAAGTGTATGGTTACATTTTCTTGATTTTTATGGCACCTAATTGCAGCACACTGATACTGTGGCATGGTGGATAAACAACACCAAGGTATTTCCTCATTTCCAGTTCTTTAACAGCTTCAGTATCCTGTGGTCCATGAGAGGATATCTCACTAAAGATTGCTAGAATAGGATAGGATCTTTCTAAATTCTAGGGCCTCTACAGACAGGGCAGACAGGCTCCTGTCAAGTGTGGCATGAGCTAGGAATAGCACATTCTGTATACGGGCAGAGGATGAGGGCTTGATGACTCTCACTTCTAGGAGCCTCTGCGTAGTATGATGTGTTTATTCCTTAGGCTTTTGATAATCATAAACACCAGTAGAATTTTCTAAGTAATAGTTGCTACTCCTACCTTCCTCAAGAAAGCAATAGTAGCTCTCATGCATTAATGATGTAAGGAAATTAAGGAGAGCCTGAAAACATATATTAGGTGAACTACTGTCATTACACATTAGATGGTTCATGAGAGCTGGGTAAAGTTTAGACCTCAGAAAAGGCAAAAAGCATGTACTACATATTTACAGGTCAGGCAGTAACTGGAGGGCATTTAATTAATACCTAGGTGCTGGAACTGGCCATGGTCAGATGAATTAGACACCATGGTACTAAAACTATCTTTTTAAGCTCTTAACATCTTTTAGTACAATCATTCTGTAAATGTCTTTCAGTTGCAGTTATTCTTATCACAATGTTTCTCTGTACTATGTGAACTCTGTGGCTAGTCCTGAAAGGTGTTTTTTTGAATAATTGCCAATTTAACACATTTTGTCATTATTATTTCCATCACTGTAAGTTCGAGCATAAAAGTCCCATGCAGAGCTGCTGTTATTGTTTTCAAGTTTATTTTTTCCCCATAACTTGTCAAACGTGGCCTGATTTTGCAAAACAGCTGAATGTCATGCACAGCCTCTGAGGGTGGAAAACTCCTTTCTAGACATCCAGTTTCATCCTACAGAACATGGTGTAGCCAGAAGCAGATGGACAAGAAGCAAATTACTATAAATCACAGCATACCCATTGAAAATGTTCATTTATAGGTTTATTGAAAACATAATCTAAGATGAAATACAGAATTAAACTCTAAAGACAACCTGGATAATCCCCCAGAAAAT
>JANRGV010000001.1:81349540-81395608 GCA_024734035.1 Alethe castanea | reverse complement strand
ATTCCCACACACTGCCTCAGCTGTGAGCTCAGTGCATGTGTAAAACAATTAAGGCATCGAGGATGAATTGTAGTACATCTCATATTTATCTCTACCCTGACTTACCCCTCTCCTAAAGATAATGTAGACTTTTTAGAATGTTTCATTTCACCTTGTACTTGTATGCTATCATTCCTGCATGTTTTTTCTCTCCTTCATTGCAACCAACTTATTGCAGCCTAAGCATCAAATGCTAACTTCCTGAGGCAGTCTGCTCTGTTACCAGGTTCTGTGGCTGCTCTCATGTAAACTTCCCTATTGTGTGGACCCCAGATAATTTCTCAGAGTTTCAATGATTTATGTTAATAAGTCAGATATTGTAATTAACCATCATTCATGCATTATTCTGTACATATACCGGCATAAATATGTATTCCTAGGCCTAAAATACCTCAGTTACTTCATTAATATAAGTGATGGCGTAAGAGACCCATCACTCATTTTTAGCTAATTGATTTAGCATGTCTCAATTTAAAGTAATTATTTTTGCCCTTTCCATTCTACCCTGGTATTATCTATTCATTGGAGACACCCTGTTTGTCAATATTGGAAATCTGTACTTTTCCCACGTGTCTATATTTGCTGCATACGCTCCAGAAAAAGACCTTCTCTGCTTTTTCTTTTCCCTTTCTTCCTCTACTGCGATTTGACCCTTCCTCTTTCCCTGTCACAGTCTTAGGACTTAACAGAGTCTGCACCCCTGAAAACCAGACTAGATAAAAGCCCTGAGTAACCAAGTGTGACACAACCCCTGATCTTGCTTTGAGCAGGTGTTTAAATGAGATGACTTCAAGAGATCCTTTCCAACCTGAGTTATCCTATGACGCCATGATCTGAATCACTGTAATCCTTCATGCAAAGCAAGCCATCCTTTTCCAATTATAGCATTAAAGAGCACATGAACTAAATGACAGCAGCAGCAGGTGCTGGAGGAGGGCTCCTCTGTGGCATCTGCCCGATGGGCTCTCTGCACCTTGTGGAAGTGCAGTTGATGTGCAGCTACACTGGGACACAGGATGTCATTCTTGGTCTCTTTCTGATATAGCTCCTGTCTCATTCAGGGCCTTACACAAAGGGGCTTTCTGCACTCTTTTTGTCTACCTGTTATGCTGCATGTGACACTTTTTACAGGTCAAGGCTTCCTTTGGAGACAAAAAAATATTGTCTAAAGCTTTAAGCTTTCCTATGGTGCTCACAATACACTATGTCCTAGAGACTGTGATGTAGCCTGAGAATAAGTCCTATATTTGCATTTCTATAGCATTCAACTACACACAACATGGTGAAGGCAGACTTGAGGCAATCCTCAGGAACAAACGTGCAGCATTCAACACCACATTGTGTTTTAACTCCCTCATAAGTATAAGAAGACGTACATTTTTGAGTGAGCATAGACACAAACTGTGTCCCCCACCATCCTGTGAAGCTCTGCTCTGTGCTGCCTACACAGCAGAAAGGAAGAGAGGTTCCCCCCACCTCTTCAACCCATACCACAGGCCTCTTCTGTTCCTCAGTGTTTTCTAGGAGGCTGGCATGTCCTTTTCTCCTTGTCCCCCTCTCAGGCTACAGGAGAGCCATGTCATCCTGGCACCATGCTCTTTTGTCCCTTAGAAGACCCACCTCTTCATACACCACACAGGCAAGGTGGGTCCTTCCTTTTTTTTCCTCAGATGTGAGCAGAAAAGCAGATGGGAAAAGGAAATCTTAATGAGGGAACCAATCCATCCAACACCTTGTTGTTACTGTTAAGGATTTTATATGTATCCTAGTGGCTGCAGCTACTTTATCATGTAACACAATGCCCAAAAGTACTTTTCTTAACTGTCACAGCTCAATTTCATTAGTTACCAGTACTCAGAAATCTCTAGGTAAATTTCTCTACTACAAAGCTGAAAATATATTGCAGCATGCTATTTTACAATTCCAAGGCTCTAACTTTAAAATATTTCCCTATGGGTCTTCGACATGAACATTTTTAAGACCTGCTAGAAACTCTGAAGAGAACAACAATTTCACAAGTAAAAAGGATGAAAACAAAAGGTTGTATTTTTTATAATACTTTATTACCAGCTTAAGAGTTGACTGTGCTGGAAGAACTATGCACTATAGTATATCTCTTGCCTTTAGCAAGAGAACTGGAGCTTCTACATCAAAGACCAGATCCTCAAAAGATTTGGTTATGCTTACATAACGATCACCTTAGCAATTCAAGGGCTGTCTACTTCAAGGATGACCATACATCTAGACCCCTTTGTTCTATCCTTTTACTTTTTCAGAAGGTGAGTGGAAAGAACCACTTCCTCCACCTTTAGAAACTTACAGTGTTTGGGCTGGGGGGTAGGGAGGGTTGCTTGTACTTTGTAAGGATTTTTTTTTGGGGGGGGTTTGCCTTTTTTTGTTTTTGTTTTTTAGAGTGAAAGATGAAGCTGATTAGTAATCTATTTTCAGGTAGAACTTTATGAGATGTATTTCCCAGAGCAGTTCTGTTAGAATTTGCTTCAAGTAAGTTGAACATCTGCACATCAGAAAGCAAATAACCCTTGAGTTAACATTTTCTTGTGAAAATCAAAGAAAGAATTACAAACCAGCACTCATTACCTTTTTCTACTTGGTAAGACAATATAATTTTTGAAGAAAACATATTGGGAGGAAGCAGCTCTTCAAATGTGCATTCATACCTACTTCACATTTTTGGCTAAGGTTAGTCTAACATAGTAAAATGTTTTAGCCTACTGTTAATTTTTGGTTCTATAAAATGACATCAAACATATTTCAGAGCTATTGCTTTTATTGTGTTATTAATACAGTACAGCTTTGCAGGTCCTGTGTAACAACACATAGTGACCAGTCTGTACACATGCCAACTCAGAAAACCAAAAAATTGTATGTTCTTTTCACAAACTAGCACAAAGCAATGCTTTTTTGTCTTTGATTAGCATAATATTATTAACAGTCAAAGCAAAATTACTATATATCTTACACATGCTTAATAAACATTTTAAAGTATGTGTATTGCATGTGAACTGTGTAGCATCTATGACTTCAGACATGGCTGTGTATCCTGCTCATTAAAGTGATTCAGGCAACAGACTGGAAAATATGTTAAACATCTTTTTTGCTCTGCATTGGTTTTCTTTTCATAAAAACTGTAAGTGCTTCTGTGTAAAGGGATGAGAAGATGCACCAGCGTGCATCCCTGGAATCTCCTTCCAGGAAGACCATGAGAATCATCAGAAATTTGGGATCTGGGAAAACTCTCTGGGTGCATGATGTGAAATGTAGTCTCCTGTCCTCCCTCTGGTTAGAAATTTAAATGAAGGAAAAGGTTTCTACATGGTCTCATGCTTTTCCAGTCTTCTGGTTGTATGGCTTAAAAAGAAATCAAAGTAATTGGCTAAGGATGGGGAGTGGGAGTGTAGCTGTAAATCTTAATTGGATTTGATCCCATCCCCAAACTGAAACGGTGACCTCAGTCTGAAATGAGATGAAAGATGAGTTTTTTCTGCTTAACCAGCATAAATTTTTGAAAAGTGCTTCCTGGGGATATTTCCTTAGAAACTCAATCAGATGTATTTAATCACCAAATCAGATGTATTTAATAAGGCTGAGGGAATTGGATTTGCTCTGCCTAGAAAAGAGAATGCGTAAGGTGACCTACTTGTGGCCTTCTAGTACCTGAGAGGAGCCTACAAGAGAGACAAAGAGAGGTTTTTTGAAGAGCTTGTAGTGACAGGACAAAGGGGAATGGATTCAAACTAAAAGAGTGTGCATTTAGAATTGGATTAGATGTAATTTAGATTAGCTATCCAATCTAATATATAATCTAATATGGATTAGGTGTTAGGAGGAAGTTCTTTGTTACGAGGGTGGTGAGGGACTTGAACAGGTTGCCCAGATGAGCTGTGGACGTGCCATTCCCATAGGAGTTCAAGGCCAAGCCTGGAGGAAGCTCTGAGAGACCTGGAATAGTGGAAGGTGTCTCTGCACATGGCAGGGGGTAGGAACTAGATAATCCTTAAAGTCCCTTCCAATCCAAACCATTCTATGATCTGTGAAAGAATTATTTGTTAATAAATATGGTTTAATTATTTGTAGATATGTTAAAAAAAAAAGCAACCTCCAGGTTTTTGCTTTCTTTCAAAGACCTAAATGCAGAATTGTAAGAACTGTGAGTGATGAAGTCTTACTGGGGTTGCTAATGAACTTGTGTCCAGCTACAGAAAATAATAGGAAAAAAAAAATCTTCTTTTTTCACATCACAGCAAATAGTCCAAGTGTTAGGAAATATTTACAGAACCCAATAACCTTGCAAGTAAGAACACAAATTCGTAATGCAATTGAACAAAAAGTTCAATAAGTTGAAGATCCTTTTCCCTGGGTTATCAGATTTAATGAGCCAATAAATGCTAATAAATTAAAGTCTAACTGGGCCTGAAAAGCCTGAGAAACTTTCATAACGAAACAAGAGATATCTCTAGACTTACACTATAGCTGCTGTTGATGTATATAGCTCAAAATTTCAGTCAAATTCCATGTATAAGACAACTGACAAAAAAAGCTGAACTAAGAAGTTAATAGTTAAAATCTGATAAATGCAGATGATTTAGGTTAACTGTATTTGATTTGTAGGGCTAAGCTTTGGTAGCAGGAGGACTACACGGGGAACTTCTGTGAGAAGCTGCCAGAAACTTCCTCCATTGACAGAGCCAACCCCTGGGAGTTCTAAAGACAGGCATGCTGCTGGTCAAGTCTTGGACAATGGTGGGAACACCTCTGTGATAACATATTTAAGAAGAAGAAAATAAAAAAAAAAACGTTGCACAATTGAAATGACAGAGAGAGAAGAGTGAGAACATGTGAGACTGAAGACACCAAGGTCTGTGGAGAAGGCAGGAGGTGCTCCAGGTGCCAGAGCTGATTCCCCTCCAGCTGGAGGTGAAGATCATGGTGAAGCAGCTGTGCCTCTCCCCTGCATAGAGTTCCACAGGGATGCAGAAATCCACTGCAGCCTGTGGAGGAGCCCCATGCCAGAGCAGGTGGATGACTGCTGAGAGGAGGCTGTGATCCTGTGGGAGGCCTGTAGAGAGAGAAGCTCTACTCCTGTGCTGGAGCAGCCTGTCCTTGGAGGGCTGCAGTCCGTGGAAGAGTGGCCCATGCTGCAGCAGTTTTGGGAGGACTGTTGCCTTGGGAATGGACTCACATTGCAGCTGCTCACACAGAGCTGCTGCTCCTGAGCTGGACTCACCCTGGAGTCAGAAATCCCTCCTGTGGGAGCAGGTGCAGCAGGGGAATGACCCATCTCCCTAAGCAGTGGGAGAAACAACCTGTGATGAACTGACCATTAACCCCCCATTCCCCATCTCCTTGTGCCACTGGGGGTGAAGGCAGAGCTGAGAAGGAGGAAGGAGTGAGTGGAAGGGGTTTTTAAGGTTTTGCTTTATTTCACATGATCCTGCTCTGATTTTGTAAGTAATAAATTTAATTAATGTCTCTAATTCAAGCCTGTGATGGTATATGGTGAGTGATCTTTCCTGGTTCTTAGCTCATGAACCCTTCATTATCCTTCTTCTCACCTGTCCAGCTGCAGAGGGGAGTGATAGAGAGGCTTTCATGAGTGCTTGTAATCCAGCCAGGGTCAATATCCTACAGTAACACACAAGCTCATAAGAAGTAACGTTTTCTGCCTTGATTGTCTGTGGGCTGTAAATGAGGTGTGACTTATTGTGATTCATGTGACAAGTTAGATTCCGTGGAGCAATGCCTGTTAATCTTATGATTTTAAATTTGTAGACTAACTTCTCATCAACCTTCTCAAGATGTTCTTGTGCCCTGCCCATATGCAAAAGGCAGGAATGAAAAGCCATGTGTCTGGTCAAACCCACAGAATGCTTCACACTCCTACTTATACTCTGTTTTCTTCAATACATGTCCTGGTGGCTGTATTGATATGCACAGGAGGATTGGCAGGAGTGACAGAAGAGATCATTCTCTCTTTCACACTTTCTCCTTTCAGCCCAAGCACTAAAGCAGAGCAGGTTACAGCAGGCTGCCTCCACAGGGACTTCTGCATCTTCCCCCCACTCCAGGAACTGCAGCAGTGATGACACACCATCTTGCAAAATAGTTACTTAAGTTACTTGTCAAGGTAAATCAAGAGCAAGCAGATGGATCACAGAAGGAATAGAAGTTAAATCTCTTATAACACTTATTTCTGTGCAGTAGTCATTGATATTCTACTCCTTACATAACAAAATTAAAGTTGGTCCTTATTTAGGTATACAGCCATATTTTATTTCAAGACATGACAGACTCATTTGAATTAGTTTCCTAAAATTATTTTCCGATTTCCCAGGTGGAAGTAATTCAAGAAGTTCACCTACTTGGTTTTTAGCATGCACTATGTATATTTCTTTAGCTCTTCTTGAAGAAGAGAACTGAAAAATATCTTAAATCCACTGCTTGATACAAGCATGCCTTGATTGATACAAGCATCCCTTGCTTGATATAATTTAGCACTGTTTCACATGCATGTCATATTCAATTTTTGCTCATTTTTTGGAATACATCAACAAAAATATTCATATGCATAACAAATGTTAGGTACTGCTGTCATCCAATTTCTTACAGATATGAAAGTAGAAAAAAACCAAAAACAACAACACAACCCCCCCCCAAACTTTAAAGCATACTTCAACATTCTTTCTTTTCTAATCTTAAGGTGTAAAGTCTCTCAAGACTACCACACTAGGGGTAAAATATTTCTTCTATTAAATCTGATACAAGGAGCAAATGAACAAAGACCTCTTTCAAATCCACCGGTATCCCTAACTGAAATTTAAATAAATATGTATAAACAAAAATTATCCTAAGACCATGGACAGTAATACTTACACATGCTAAGAAGGCAAATCTTCCTCTCATGTGCCCCTTTTTATTGAAAGGCAGCTCATAGTCATTAGCCCTTGAAAATTACAAATGCCAATCACTTGTTTTCAGCCTAAATTATTTTGGTAGGTAAGGTTATTCTAGTCCTATGGGGTCAACAACAGCAGGTGAAGATAATTTATTTAAAGAACATCCTGTCTCTTATCCCTGAAGAAAACCCTAAGGGGGAAAAAAAAAAACCACCAAAAAATCAAAAATGTAGGCACCAAATGCAATGAGTATGAGAGTTTTCCCTTATAAATTAATGTTTCTGGGACTTCTGAATACAAGCATGCTGAAAACACATCTATCAAGGAAAACCTGCTAAACAACTTTTTTTTACTTATGTATTTAAGAAAGCTATTGCTATCTCTTTGCTATCAGTCAGCACAGGGGACTGGCAAAGACAGTTTCACATGTCTGCTGCTCCTTGACTTGTATTCTATTGCATGAAGCCGAAGCAGGTCAGGAAAAAAAGGAATGGGGAAAAAAAGGTGAGTCAAGAAAAAAGTAATTTTAGTACCTCTAAAGTATTTTTCCATTGTGAAAATTTAGACTTGTCCCAATCAACCTGTCACTCCTTTGAAAGGAAGTTGGTGTTGGTAGACATGAATAATAGGTCAACAGTTTCTTCTTTAGTCCAAAGTAAGAAATAACTTTATCTATTGTGCCACTAGATGTTGCTTTTTTATCTCCACTGATTCAACTGCAGAGTACCTCTGTCACCTGCTAAAAAGAGGAAAACCAACCTCATTCAACAATTTTATTGCAAAATCTAATGATCAGTACGCCTAAATATATGAGTAATGATGAAAATTGCACGTCTCAGTAGGCCTGAAAGAACAATCTGGAGGATTAAATAAGGCACAAAGCAGAAGAGCTTCTAAAACCAGACGTGAGAAGTACTGGTCAGAGACTTAAACTGAATTTTCGTGACCTGAGTAGCCCAAATTATCTTTTGCCATATCATATCACAATAGATCACTTTTTCAAAACTGACTTTGGCTCTTGTGTTCTTTTCTTAGACTCATGCAACTGTGAATATTTAGAAGATTATTTAAGTAGAAATTTGAGAGTTTGAGTTTCTGTTTCAAATATTTTTCTTGATTAGTAAGTTTTAATATACAAGCAGTTGAAATGTTGAATTTTTCATGACATCATTTCTGTATCTCCAAGATAGATGGGACTTATTTGAAGTGGAAAAGACTGCTATTTCATTTGGGAAAAGATAAATACCCAAGAAAGTGCTGAGCTATCAAAACAATTCTGAGATACAAATTACATCCTGAACTAATCATTCTCATTCACTGCCAAAAGCATCTTCCTTCCTTGTTTGCTTACAGTAGTAGAAATAGCAGCTGCTGTTGAAATCTCCCCTGGAGATTGTTAGGATTTCCATGAGGAAAAGCTTTGCACTGGAGACCAATTTCAATAAATAACAACAGCAAGTTTATGGTATGTGATATTTTTTTACAATGGTGCGAAAAGTTGGCAGTTATTGTCATATTAGTGGAACCACACGTCAGCTGAGGGAAATATTTCTAAATATACTGTAAGTACCTATGGAGGCAAATCCTTGTGTCTTGTGCTTCTGCATTAATGGGAGGCTCCAAGTCTCCTGCTCTCACAGCTTAGCACATAAGGTGCTCACTGCAAGACATCAGGTATTGACTTTAAGACATTATCCCTAAAGCAATATTGCTGAGACCAAATATCCTTCTAGATGACTTCCAGAGACCTTTACTTCCCAGCAAAGAAATGAGGAACTTTTAAAATTCTGATCCATTTATGTGATCGTTTGTAAATACACATTGCCTTTCCCAAGGCCACAAAAGCTGTGAAAATAGATTGCTGTGCAAAGCACATAATCCTTGGATTTCAGGGGTTGAAGAAAAGATTTTTATTGCTGTAAGATTTTGAAACAATCTTCACTTGCTGATTTACATGGGAAATGCATTTTAGGTAGATTAATAGCACAAAAAAATAAAGAAAGTGTTGAGGTTTCCACTGAAGGCTGTTTTATGGTGTCATAGTTGATCTCCTAAAATCAGATACTTGATCAACAGTTTTGGAAAATGCTGCTCCTGTTTATTTTACTGCAACTAAGGTCAGAGCTACTCTAATCATTATTTGCTTTAAACAGAATCTCCAAATTTCTCTAGGATAAATTAAATATTGACAAAGAATAAAGCATTTCTGAGCAAGCATCAGTAACAATAAGAAAACTGTTTAAACAATAAAATTAAAGGGTGCCAAATAAAAGAGCTTGAAGAAGTGTGTTGTCTTTTAAAACCACTTTATTTATGGAAGTTTCTTTCACTTCTTTATTGACTCTTATTATCTTGTTTTGGCAGGTTTGATGAAGACTAATGACCAGTTTAACATTTCTTACACTACTGATCTAAAATTAAAAGAGACAAAAAAAATCAGTGTCTCCAATCTGTTGTCTATGGAAACCACACTGTATTCTAAGAACAGCGTATAGCTTCATCGATTTTTAATGAAGTCAGTAATTATTAATATACTGTTTCATTCCCTTACTTGTACCTTTATTATGTGTTCTACATGGTCATCAATTCTTAAATTAGTGTATTGAGAAGAGGTACTAAAAATCTCTGGTTTATGGTATGCATATGAAAATGTAGCATACTAATACCACTATATAAAGGGAAAATATTCATTACTGGAAGTTTGCCATATTCAACACATGGAGAAATAAGCAATTTCCCACTTCTTTATTTATTCTTCAATATCATATTTTCTAATAAAAAATAGAAAAAAAAGCATAATTGTGAATATAATTATATTGAAATATTTTTTAAAAATCAATTACCTAAACCTTGATATTAAAGCACTGGAGAATCTATCACAGGTAGGAGATGCAAAAAATAACTTTTCCTTCTCCACTTGCTAGATACTTTTCTCTTCCATGAGTCCAAATATTTGGATGAGATGGTGAGAATCTGAAACTTCTCTTAAAGATATGATTTCAGTTCAGCTCATTTAGTGTTGCCCTGTTATGCCATGCGTCTTACAAGGGAGAACAGATGTGCTCTTCTGGGAATTAAGCTGTTCAGATCTCTGTCATTGCCATTGAAAATTGTCTACATCTCTTTCACTCTCCAAGAAAGTTATTCGAAAAGTATAGTCATAGGACTCAGGACTTGCTGAAGAATAACCAAAGTGTTTTTTTCTAGGTACTCTGCTTGTACTGACAGTGAAAATATTCACTTTCTATCAAGCCCAATCCCTGCTTAGTTGTTAGCATAGTTTTCCCCATATTAATAACATGTTGTTTGAGTCTGCTGCTCATTCACATTAGTAAAAACCTGGATCAAAGCCAGATGAAGTTAACAGATTTACTCTGGTGTAAGTCCAGTGTAAAAGAAATTACTTTTCATGCAGATTGACTTGTCTTGCTTTTAAGAAATCTTTGCCCATGCATGTAAAGCAAGCCACTTTATATGCTACTCAAGGATAAAAACCTATCATGCAGAAATTGAAATTTACATCCAATTTCTTTTTCCCAGCAGATACTGTGTCAAAGAAAGTAAAACATAAACAGCTGGTATTTCTTCCCAGACAGATCTTTTGAACTCTATACTCTTCTATGAAAGTGTTTTTGGGTCTACTCCTCCAGATGTCACCTTACTTTAAATTTTAGCTGTACCACTGTTACAAGTGTAATGCCTTATCATACAGTAACAGGTAAAGTTACCTAGAGTTACCTAAACTTCTGTGTTTTTTTAAGTTGTGCTTTCACAGGTAACAAAGTCATCTGATACAAGAAATTAAATGAGTGATACAAAGTTATATAAATACAGTAGTATAATATTCCCGCAAAAGTTACAGTCACGTACATTTTCCAGACCTGTTCAAACTACTTGAATTGATTCACTGAACTTTTAAGGCAACAGAATAAGCATCTGAAAAAAAAAAAGGGGTGGGGGGAGGAGGGAGGGGATGAAGGATTGACCCTTTTTTTACTTTTCCAGTAGGTACTACAGGCTTTCTAATCTGTGTAACTGTTTCCTAAGAATTGGAGCTTTGAAACCATGGGATTCAGGAAACTTGAAATAGTGGCTCTTTTCACATTCCACTTCAGACACTCTGTGTATTTCTCCTGTTAGTTATTTTGAAGGCAAGTATGGCACCGAGCATAGAGTTTCCATCGGCATTGTACCTTATCATACATGACACAACATTAAAAAAAAAAAAAAAAAGGTACGGATAAAACAAGAAGACTAAGAAAAATTGCATTTTATATTTGATTAAATAAAAATATCCTTTATTTTCTGCCTGGAGCAGATCTACTGTAAATCGGAGATTATATATTATAAAATATAGAGGAAATTTTAGATTGCAAAAAAAGTTGGATGTTGTAAAAATAAAGAAAAAAAAAGAAAGAAAGGAGGAAGAAGTGAAGCTAACAATCATTACAACTTGAAACTCAGAAGTGAAAAATCCAAGTATTTCTATACAAGTGCCAATTTCCACTAACTGGTTTTACAAACTTATCTGTATAAAACAGGTGATGCCACACTTAAATAGCTTGTACAGTTGTTTAAACAATTTAAAGAGAGGGTTATTGATACCAAATGATGCTTCTGCAGGCCATTTCCCTGATGGTAATGCTTGTTTATGCTCTTACACTGATTGTTCTGTGCTACTTTTCCTCACTGCTATAAGGCTCTCGACATTTTGGTAGTACTTTCATATTGCTGTAGAAGATCATCAACAGTATTGTGCAGCACTGCTGCTAATGAGGCTTGCTTCACATAAAATAAAATGAAGTTGTTTGTAGTCCAGATCAGTTCCTCTATTGAACTTCTCGTGCATCACCATGAAACAAACAAATCGAAAAACCCAACTGGGCTGAGAAGAGCAGAGATAGCAAGGGAAGGGTGGCAACAGATGACTGACAAAGATAAGGAGACAGGTGTGAATTGCTTTAATCTAGAATCACTTCAAAGAAAATAGTTCTGTTCTCCTAGACTGCAAGAAGTGGTGAATGACACAAAACCTCTGAAACATAAGAAAAGAGAAAGTCAAGACTGGGGAGGTCAGAGACAGAAGGGATTTGTAAACAGAAACAGTAAGTTTGCAAGGAGGTGAAGCAATCTTAAGAGTACAGAGCACTGTTCTTTCACAGTTCATCTGCTGCTTGTGACTCTGGCAGTGGAGGAAAGTCTGCAGCAAATCTGCAGGAGTGTGGGATGAGTAAGCAGTTTATACAACTCACAGGAGCAGATGCAAATTATTAGGTTTGCAGGACAAATAAAGAAATAACCAGTCAAAGACCATAACCATAAATCACAGTGCAGGCTAAGGATTATGGGGTTAGTGGCTAGAATTAAATTCAACACAATGTGTAAAGGCAATAAGGCTAGGAAAATATAATTTCAGGAAGTGAAGAGAAACGCTGAACAACATTCTGAATATTTATTCTTGACACTAAACAAGGGCACTAATGAGGCCATATTTGAAATGTCACATTGATTTTCTGTCTGATTCATTATCCTATAGATGAATAGGACTTTATGGAAAGGGTAAAGCTTTGGCAGACAGCTGGCTACATACATACCTATGAAGTAAACAATACCAAGAAAGGGTATTGTGAATATCCACACTTTAACCCTTTACTTGCTTTCTGGGCACTGTACTGTCCAGGAGTTTGGCTCACTAATTAAGGCCCAGCTTGATGTACCATGTCTGTGGGACTTTGACTCTGTTTCACTGACAAAACTGGTACAGACCTCTGAGAAAATCCATAAATTGAAACAGTGCAGAACAGAAAAGCAAAATTGTGGAAGTGAAATTGTTCAGTTTGTGATGCCCATTTCCCCTTCTGAGGATCCATTTCAGCTTCCACCCATGCCAAATTATTTACTTTATCTTAGTCTACATCCATCTCTGATCTTCTGGGCAGTCTTCTAATTATGTATAGGCTCCTTTTTGGGATTCCAGATTCTTGTGAGGCTTTTACAAACCTTGTAAACCTCTCCATAGGAAGCATGGAATTAGCCTTCATGCAGCAAAAGTGAGGTATTGCCTTGTCAGGCAATACCTGACACCCATGCTGTGAATACATGTACTGGCATAAATTCCTGAGCTCTTGGTTCCATAATCAACAGTAAATGATTGCAAAATATATGGATAAGCTTTCAGAGTCAGAAGTGGTTTTGGACCAATACCTTTTATAGAAGGTCTCAGTCTTTTTAAGGCAGTTCTGTTTGGACCAGGTATAAGAAGCTTGACAAGAACTAACTACAGAAACGTCACAATTGTATTAAATGAAAGACCATAATAAATATATTTGCTTTATGATCCAGACAAATAAAGAAAGGACAAATAAAAGTTTATGAATGGACCTATTATAATATCAGTTCTCGCTTCAGTATATATACATGAGTAATATTCACATACATCATTATTCTGAGAAAAAAAGAAAAAACAAACTATATTTTTTAAAAGTGAGCATCTGTGTGATGGTACTGTAATGTAGATCTTAAGTGGGTGACATGGACTAGGTGTAGTAAAACTGACATACACAAAATATTTTTCCATGGACTATTCAACAGTGGGCAGGTGTTTTTAAAGCCTTGTGACACTGAGGATAGGAATAATATGGAGGTGAGGGA
Organism: Alethe castanea; assembly: GCA_024734035.1. Taxonomy (NCBI): domain Eukaryota; kingdom Metazoa; phylum Chordata; class Aves; order Passeriformes; family Muscicapidae; genus Alethe; species Alethe castanea. The sequence continues at coordinate 81,382,004 of JANRGV010000001.1, read as the reverse complement.
AACTGGAAAACAAGCCTGAAATCACGCTCTGGAAAATCTGCTTAGAAATTTCTTGAGCACAAAATAAAACCAATGACATTTGCTCTTATGAAAACTGCTGTCATGAAGGAAATTGCACATTCCAGGTAAATTATAATTAAATTCTCCTTACACATGCATGAAATAATGCTCTGTACCAGGTAAATATTATCCAAGGATGAATATAAAGAAAATATATTCTGATTTTCCCATGCCTGAAATGGTTGATTTTCTATGACTTTCCCTGAATTCAAACATATCTGAGAGATCCATATGCAAATGGCATATAAATTTTGTTAGTGAGAGAGAAGAACATCTCCTTAATGAGAACACCAGTGATTTCTAGAAAAGGAAACCAAATGCAAAAAAAAAATCTTAAAAACTAAGAGATTTCCATCTTTTACTACATGACAGTCCTTCTAGTAATTTAATGTCAGTCTTGTTAATTCTTGGCAAGCTGACAAACCATGAAATTCAGCATTATTAGCATGGTAAAGCTGTGAAATCCTTCATCTGCTACCATGATCTGTACAATTCAATATAAGGAAGAGTATGGAGTAGTAGAGAGTTATTGAATCTCTGCCAGATTTGTTCCTGCCTGCATAAATAAGAGAAGACCAAGTTCATTCATATCATCTGCCCAAAGGGTGTGTCACAAACTCCCTACACACAGATTTCTTCATGGCCCTCACAGATGATGGTAGGCAAAGTTATTGTTTCAGTCAAAACTCCCTGAGGTTTCTGGATCAAATAAACCATTTGAAGCTGCTGTCTACCTCCTTGTCCCCAGTGTGGTGTTTAATATAGAAACAAATCTGGCATATATCCACGCTTTTTGTGGGTACAGCTCATCAATAATCTATAAAATAATTTCTGATAATCAGATAAGATGAAACTTAACACTGCCTGTGGTGAACACTTTTCTGAGGAGAACTTCAGTTTCCAGCTTCCTGCTTCAACCTCCACAGCATCAGAAGCACGGGAATGGTGTGGGCTATGTGATGGCTCGCTCCCACCATTTGTGCTTTTAAATAGGGTCACTTGATAGAAGTAAAAAGGAATAGAAGAGTGTAATGTAGCACAAGCTCACAATTTTAATTCTCTTCAAATTTACCACACTAAAATTTGGTAGGAAAGTGAAAGAATCTCCTAAAGGAAAAGAAAAAACTATTTAAAAATATGTGATTTTACTAAGGAGATTTATATAGAAACACATTATTAAAATAAAAAATTTCAGCCAGTTTTTCTTGGGAATGAAAATCCTGACTCAACTTTTTTGTTTCTTTCTTCTTCACACAAAAAATCTTACACGTGGGCTGGTTTTTATACAAGATTTTCTTTGAGGCTAACAAATTCTGAAAGCTTTGTGACCTTTCTGCAGAAGTTTGATTTTTCACCTATGACATTCATAAACAAATGCAGGCTTCTGTTCTGAAAGAAATATAATTAAATATGGCTGTTGTGGTTTAACCCCAGCCAGCAACCAAGTACCATACAGCCTCTCACTCACTCCCCCACCAACAGGATCAGAATCAGAATCAGAAAAGGGTTAAAAGTTGTGGGTAGAGAAAAAGACAGTTTAATAGGGAAAGAGAATGCCACACACACAAGCAAAACAAACCAGGAATTAATTCACTGCTTCCCATGGGCAGGCAAGTGTTCAGCCATCTCCAGGAAAGCAGGGCTCTGTTACATGGAATGGTGTGGACTAACTCTGCATGTCCCTCTGCATCCCCAATTTATATACTGAATATGATGTCATACGGCATGGAATATCCTTTGGGTCATTTGTGATCAGCAGTCTCAGTGTGCCTCCTCCCAGTTCCCTGCACACCCCCAACTCCTTCAGCAGCATGGCCATATGAAAAGAAGAAAATACTTTGCGTAAGCCCTGCTCAGCAATAACAAAAACATCCCTGAATTGTCTGTTTATTATAACACTGTTTCCAGCACAAGTCCAAAACACAGCCCTAAACTGTGAAGAAAATTCTACCCCAGCCAAAACCAGCACAATGGCCCATGGGGCTTATTAGCTTTTTTATCTTAAAATAATAAGTATTTTATTTTTCAGGAAGGATATAGTGGTTCTTTGTCAGGTAATGGTGGTTTAACCTTTAATTCAATAATGTGTATAAGAGGGTTTATATTGTCTCTTGCAATATGCTGCAGGGCTATGAAGCAATTTTACTAAGCATATTACAACAGCCACAAGTCACATAAACATATTTAAGATACAAACTAAACCAGCTGGACATAAGTTTTATCTGGTAGAAATAAAAACACCAAGAGCCAAGGCTCTTCCTCACTGTTAAATGCATTGCAGGAAGAGACATATCATAAGATACCTGACAAGCTAATATTTAAAGCATTTGAATTTATTGTTTGGTGCCCTTTATTCCATTAAGAAGTGGTTTAAAGGCATAAGATTAACAGAAAGTAACATCTGAAATATTACTTTAATTCAATCATGAACAGTTCAGAGGTTTAACATTTCCTGGTCTAAACTGAAGTAGTGATTTAATACTGAAGTCCTGCTCCAGTTTATGACTGGGTAACAATCAGAGTAGCTTGTGATTCTCTGCCTGCCTGCAACCACCTTCTCCACTCCCTTATGAACTACCAGCAGCCTCTCTCATTTATCTAATTCTGTTCATGACCCCAGAAGAGGTCATTGGTCCCAAACTGACTGCCACCCTTTGGGCCTCAGATAGTACTCTTTAGCTTCCCTAAGACCATTAGATTGGGTAGTGTTAGAAATGAGGAATCCACTATCTACAATACAATGGATAGTACACTATCCATTGTACCATGTACAATTCCCTGCTTGCCAGGGAAATAAACAGGAGGCATGCTCTGTTCAGTGTGAGTGACCTGCAACAATAAAAGGCCCATAGCTAATAAGTAAAAAAAAAAAAAAACACAACAAAAAAAAGAGAGAGAAGAAAAAGAAACAAAGAAAAAGGAGGCATGCTCTGTTCAGTGTGATTTAACTGAAAAAATAAAAGGCCCATATATAATAAGTAAAAAAAAAAAAAAAAAAAAAAAAAAAACCAACCAAAAAAAACAACAAAAAAAAAAAACACAACAAAAAAAGAGAGAGAAGAAAAAGAAACAAAGTAAAAGGAACAGCTAACTATTTCATCTAGTCATTAAATTAGAGAAAAGGAGGTGGAGGGGATGGAATCCCAACTATTGCTCTTCCTTAATTCAAAGTCAATTTAGACATCCACATGACTTATTCATATCAGACTAAACGGGCAAAACTAATGCCATATTCCTGAAATTAAGATACTACATAAATGTAGCTCTTTATTTAACTCTTGTTGAAAAAGTTGCTATGAAATTTTATAACTATAAACTAGGTGATTTCAGTATCTACTTGCTGGCATCCTATTTATCTCGGAGCACATGAGCTTTAATGGAAAACACTAAATACATTTTTTTACAATTAATATTTTACAAATATGGACAGATACTTGGATTAACTTTTTTATAATATAATTGAAGAATAATAGCCCAAATTCCAAACCAAGCACATCTTCACAGCTCCAAGTGATTAAAATTAGTCATGCAATGCCAGAAAGACTAATTTATCAGTACAAGTACTTTAGCCATACTAGAACAGCTAATGCTTTTTTTTAATATGCTATTGCTGTTATAAAATGCAAGCTACTCATTAACTGTCTGTAAAAATTTTTTATGGATTTATTGCTTAATTAGGTTTGTACCTTTATTTGACAGGGGTTATTAAATACAGCATATAATCCTCTCAATTCAATGTAAAAGTCCAACTCAGTTTTTGTGAAAGCCGACATTAAAGCAGAATTCAAGGAAAAATAGAATCTCTTAATTCACTGCAAGGACTCTATTTTTATGGCATATTGTAACAAATAGCTATTTATTTACATTCTTTCAAATTTTTTATGACATTTTTTTCTGATTAAAAGAAGTTATGTCTCCAAACACTGAATGATGATTTTTCTCCCTCAAAAACCCATCTGCTCCTTCTCTGTGATGATGTGCTAAGTAGCAACGTTGAATTTATGGTACCCTCCATAGGGAAAGACAGTGGGCACCATGAATGTAACATGTCCCATTTATTTTATGCCCAGGGAATCTGGGGATGGCCCATCCCTGGAAGTGTTCAAGGCCAGGTTGGACCAGGCTTTGAGCAACGCACTCAAGTGAAAGGTCCTGCCCATGGCAGGTAAATTGGAAATGGATGATCTTTAAGGGCCTTCCAACTCAAACCATTCTATAATTCCATGGTTCTTCAGGGACAAGCAGAAAGGGAGCACTCTTTATTGTCTGATGTCTAATCAAACCGCTGATTTCAGAGGCTAAACCCTTATGGTCCAAAATAAATATTTTTTCAAATACATTCAAAGAGGAGAGAGAATCATCCAGCCAAATATCTGGAGAAGAGCAAATCCATCACTAATTAATTGTGCTTTCTTTTTCTTGTGTGGAATTTAACTATGTCTTGATAACTGAACATCAAGCAAAATTAATAGTCAGACATTGAGCCCAAATCTGCTTGTCATGCTCAACCTATATTGCTACACTGAAGTAAATGGTGCAGATTTGACTCCATTGATGGCAGCCCTGTCCCACCTGGGCAAATTACCACTTACCACGTGAGACAAGACCCTGTCATTCAATCTGTCCAAGGAGCCTGCAGCTAGTTTAGTGTCAACCCAGTGTAATGCCATGGGAGAGTTGCTGGCATTTCTTACTCAGCAGATATGCCAACAGTGTGAGCAGGCATGAGAAAGGGGTTTCATGAACATTTCCAAGTCTCATGGAATTATCCTAGCCAATATGATGTTTCTGGCTGGTAAAAAAGTGTACTTGTCACATGAATTTTATTGACTCTGGCATGTAGAAGGAGAAACATGGATACTAAAGTTACTCAGGATGTGAAAACTATGAGGCAGAAACACAAGGATTAATGACAAACTGGCAAGTCTTCAAAGTGCTCTGAGGTCTCTGGTGCTTAGAATGAAATCCAATCCTTCTGAAGGCACAACAAAATCCTTATGTCTCACTGCAACTTTGGTTAGAAAGGTTAAAACAGTTTCTTATGCTTCCCTTAGTATGGGCATGAATTTCCAACTTCAATGCACAGTCTGAAAAGAATTTTTTTAAAAGATGAGTGACAAAAAAAGAACTAAAGAAACAAATTTAAATAATTTTGCACTTTAAAAACCCACTCAAAGTGCTTTGAAATTTCCAACCTAAAAGAAAACGCTTATGTAAAGCCAACAGAAGTAGTGAGCAGTTTCAGGGCAAAACAAATATGCATAGTTTTCAAGACAGAACTAATATTTGGGAATAGGAATAGCTGAAAAGAGGAATGAATTGTCATTCAACAACTGAACATTGAACAAACGTTTGTGTCTCTACAAAATAAGATAATAGGGATAAAAACTCATCAAATTTCAAACAGATTTTTTTTTTATTTCTTTAGTTAGAGAGAGGTCCTTGGAAAGTAGAAACATTAAGAAAATTACTATTAGTGTGTAAACATTAGGGCTTGCAAAGTGGTAAGGAAACAAAAATGAAAGAAGTCATACATTTTACCTCAGTAACTGTAAGCAAATGGAAAAATTGATAAAAACTTGCAGATAACAATAATTTCAGAAGAACCTACAAATGGCCAACAATAAGCAAACTCATCTACAACAGGACAAAAATATTTCCATCATTGTCCTACTGGACTGGGCGCTATAAATTGGTATTTGACTGAAATTGTGACACTAGGCTAGACGGTCTCCCCTTGGAAACCAGGTTGAGAGCATTATTTTCATTAATCTGTTGGTAACATTTTTCCAAATGTTTCCAGAGCAATATGACAACAGCCTGTTAGGGCCTATGCTGTATGTCTTTGCATTGAGAGGAACTTGGAATTACAAATGCAAAGGCCTGGCTGCTTCACTCCCTTGTAAGAACACCTTCTAAATGCTTCTAGTTTTCTTCTACAACTGCACATAGCAGGCAAGATATTTTCTTTCCCCCATCCCAGCCACTGTTTCCCTCATACCTGTCATACTCTGTTTTGTCTTTCTTACCTCTGACATAAACAAGAAAGCATCAAGAAAGGAGGGATTTTGGCCAACACAAGGACAGCAGTGTCCCTGTGTGCTCATGGGGTTTAGGGACAGAGATTATCACATGTCATCTCTCCTTTGACACAACATCTGTTGTAACATAAACTATTACTTGCATTTAGTGAGATTACTCTAGCATTAGTGGCATGAATTTACTGCTGTGATCTTTGGTAGTCATGAAAGTATGAAGGTGTTGCAGAAAAAATAAGGCATGTTAGTATAAAGACAGTACAAAATAGGAAGAGCCTAGAGTTGCTACTTCTAAAGGAGGCTGACTCTTTGATTTTATCTGTATTTTTTTCCAACTTTTATAATTTTGTCTGGAGCCCTTTCAAGATACAATAGATGTCAGAGTCTAAAAACCCACCTTCTCAGCTATGGTTACAGGTCTCAAAATATACTTACAAATGCATTTTTTTTCTTAATATATCAGTATCATTAGAAATCTTGAATTTGGCAATGTTGTTTGATGATTATAAAGGCTTCTACCACAGGGGTGATTAAGGTTTGGCCTAGAAAAGGAGATGTTAGAAAGAAATCCTACCTGGAGATTTCCTCTGTCAGAAGTGTCCACTGGTAGGGTATGGACTTGTAAGTCTATATCCATAGGACAGGATCACATCAAGACTGGAATCCTAATAAAATAAGATTTTAAGTTTTAAAAGGCAAACACTTTAAAGAGAGAACAGTAGCAATTTTTTTAACAGATGGAGCTTGCTTAGTACGCATTCAAACACAGAAATTCTGAACAATTTTCAAACCACATCTCAGTTGCTTATGATGACATTTCTCATGTTATTTGCAGCACAGAGGAGAAAACATGTATGTGGGAATAATTAGTGACATCAGCATATCCATTAGCAATGCCCATATTATTCCTTAGAATCTTCATTTTTATTTTTAATTTGCAAATTGACAGTTTTATATGGCATATACCTATCACAATTTCTCATATACATGCAATAATACTTCTAGTTCTTGACAAATGACTTGACAAATGTAATTAGAAACCTGATGAAACACTGATTCCTTTAAATGAAAAAAAAACCAACCTGATGAATGTCAGTAGAAACTAAAGATAAAAAGAAGAAAATATATGTCTCTTTGCCATTGTACTCATGGCTTAAGGCAAGATTCCTTGAAAAATAAGATAATTGCAAAATTCACTGACTAATCGTGTATTTTAGATTTAATTTTGTCTCATCATTTTCATACAAAGCTATTCTTCATGTCTTAACAGCCGCAATGAAGCTAGATGCTTGTGTGACTTATCTGGATATCTAAAATCTGGCATAGAGAACAATGTCTTTGGATCTCTTGTAATCCACATATTTTATTTCTTTTTCAGTATATATGAGTTTAAAATAAAACGTCAATTGCACATAAAAGTTTAAAATTTACCCTCTATGATCATATAATTGTTCAAAATTTATTGGAAGGCATATATTGGAGTAAACATACCTAAAGCATGTGGAAATTTCTTGTGAATTCTCCCAGACCAGTTTTTATGTTAGGAGCTCAACACTGATTTATTCTTTCAAAGATACCCTTTCTGACCCACCAGACCCCAGCATTCTGCTTTCAAAACTCCCTCAAGATCTATTCTACACACTTGACCCAGCTTATTTGGGAAGCCATAATCTTTTATGCTCAGCTGCTAGAGCTCTTTAAGCCAGAAGGGGCCTCTCTGACTGCTTCATCTGTCTGCCCACATAACACAAGCACAGAATCCTGCACCCATAATTTCTGCCTTAAGCCCATCACTTTCATCTGAATGGTATCTTCTCTTTTATAGAAGACACATAATCCTGAAAGCCAAAATAGACTGTAAAAGTGGGCATTTGTCAATGATGGTTATAGTTCCCAGCTCCCTTAGGCCTCAGGCAAATTATTCAGAGGATCCCAGCAATGCAGCTGTTCTCTAGGAACAGCTTTATTTCCTGTCACATACTACAAAATCTGAAATTTGCTGTTCCTTATCTCACACTGCTTGAATCCTTCCTACTGGGTACATTTTAATTCATCTCACAGCAGGCAATAAACACCTCTGTACCCCTTTGTACCTTTTAACCCCCCTCTCGTGGTGGATTGCAGTAGAAATTAAAATATAAAAAGAACTTTCTTTTATAACACCCAGCACTTTCCTACAGGACAGAAAGCTCCTCCTTATCTTCAAACACTCCCTTTGGACTCAGGGTGGGAAGGGGTGAGTAATTAGCAGGGGTGAGCAGTGTATTTATATGGAGTATCTCCACACAATATGATTATGGGGCTACTTTTTGTTTTGCTGGCTGGCAGGAGCCTTTGTTTTGCCTTATGAAACCTCTCAGAATGACTGGGAAGAGCTGGAACTGCAGTGAGGCAAGTGTAGCTGGTTCATCTACGAAGTCAAGTAGCTACAGCTGCTCCAAGAGAAGAGAGGCTTTACCTTGTCATATACTGAGTGCTCTAGCTATTATCCCATGTTACTTTTAGACATGTTAAACACTGCCACAGCCTCCAAAAGGATAATGACTGTCCTAAAACTCCACCTTCCTCTTTTTTCCATGCATGAGGTTATTTATACAATTATACCACTTAGTGTTTGACCCATTTAGAACTAAGGGTACACATCTTTGCTGTAATAGGAAAAAAAAAGAACAGAGCAGCCTAGAGAAGATTTTACACTTACAAGAATGTGAGCACATGCAAACCGGGCAATGTGAATCTTACTTACTCCACAGGTTGGGATTGTCTCACAGCTTTTATACAGTGTTCTTCAGCCACACCTGTGACCCCACACCATCCCTACAAACTTTTAAAGTATCAAAGACAATATTGTGTAAGACATTTCTCTTCAGTTTGCATTTCTCATTCACCTAATGCACAAATTTTCCTCCTATAAAGGACAATTGTTGTCTATTAAGACAATTGTATCATAAATTTCACCTATTGTGTCAAGTACTAAGGCCATCCATAATTCATAACACTGTACAAGATTCAACCTGGGATCACAACTTACCTTTACTGTGTCCCTTAAATGTATCTAACAAGCTTCTATCTCCAAAGAGCTCATGGATAAAAGAACTTCTAAATTTAAAGACAACAAGAATAAGAACAGGTATGAATTTGAGGACCATCAGGTAAAATAGTGAAGTGTACTTGAAATATGTTCACAAGTAGGTATGACATTAGGTGTCACTAATTAATTACTTCGTTTCAAAATGCTTCTAGTTTTTTTTTATTAAATGGGCTATATTTTAAAATATTTATTGGTGGGTGTTGAGAACCTGTAAAAAGCAAAAAAAGTAATTTCATCTACAAGATAAACATTTTTATCCCTCATTAAAGGAAAGGTAGGTGAACATGTAAGTGTGGAACACACATCTTTCTTATTCTATGCCTGAGAAAAATTATTTGGTAAATGATACAACTGGGAAAACCATTTCTTAGAGTTTACACTGCCTGTTACATGTACATAATTTATATTATCATTCCTTGCTAATAGTTGTTTACACAATTCATTTTGATATTCTGAACAATCTCAAAAAACAAACTGAAGAGCTTAAACAAAAACACATCAGAGTCAAGGAAATTATAAGAACATTTCCTGGTTGTGTTTTGGGGGCTTGGGTGTTACTTTTCTGCAGGAGAAATCATCTGCTTCTTGTCAGATAGGTAGTGATTCACAGTAAGAATAAGATAAAAATCTTTCTAATCTAACAACTAAAGAATACCCTTGATAGTAACTGAACAACTGTTAATGAATTCATTAGAATAGAACAAAAGGAAATAATAGCCTCATTTAGCAATTTCACACATTATTTCTATGCAGTTTCAGCAACCTTTTAAAATGTGTGAAAATGAAAAAGGCAAATCTTGGATTTTAAGTAATATATTAGTAATTTACATTACAATAAAAAGTGTTAAAATACAACATTTCAAGAATGCATCCAACCAGTTTCTGGATGTGTTACTGAATAAATCAATAGTGATAAAAGAGAGTCCCAAAGAGGCTAACACTGGCATTTGGAATGCGATTTTTAGAATTTAAATTTGTATTTGAAATGTTTTTATAGGTCATGACATGGACATGTATCAAAGGGGTTTTTTAGATGTAAGAATAAGGCCCTCTTGAACTTAGAATAGAATAGAGAATGGTGTAATGTGACTTCTCTGAAGGAATCAGGCAGTCCAGGCCAAATAATGCTGTGTTATCTGGATTCCTGTCACTTATGCAGGTTTGTGTAAGCAGAGAACTACAGAATACCATTTCAGTCTTTTCACATAATGCTGAGGCTTATTTTCTTTTTTCAGAGTTGGGTTTAAATGAGTGAGAAGGTATTTCTTATTTGGACTTAGATGTTTATTAGTTCTTATTTATATTACAGTGTTACAAACCATGAGATTTACAGCACTTCAAGCTAGCAAACTAAAAATGGAGTTTTATCTTTCTTTATACAAGGCCTTTTAAGGGTAAACTGCCTTATTATGAAATGCCACTTAAATTGTTTTTACTTTTAACCTAATAACCAGCTACTCATGGCTCACAATGTGGAATTTTTATTTAACCATATAATATCACCAAAACTCATGAAGAAGGTGAAGAAGAAGAAGTAGTCTCTGCTCTAGAACCTCCATCTTGTTTTATGTATATTGCTATATTCTAAAACCTTTAAGTTTTCCACCATGTGATATTACACACTTGCACTTAAACTACATTCATAATTCTAGTTCTATCATTTAATTTTGGAAACCTTCTCTACAGCTTCAGGTAAAATCAGTGTTCTCCTGGGGGTTAGTGCCTGCCAGCGCAGAAAGTCTAAAATTCCCAGTGACCAGGGTTCCAACAACATAACAATGATATATGAGTGGAAAGTTCTGCCATTTGTATGACAAAGCAAATGCATTTCACCTACACTTTGTTTATCTTTCTCAAATTCTGTCACACATTCCTTTTTTGCTTTTAAAGGGGTATTTATGAGAGGTAGGAACCCAGCTATCTTGAGCAGCACATGAAAGTACTTTTTGTTTTAAATGTCTTGAGATGTGCCATTTTCTTGATGTTATTAAGGGAGTTCCAGTTTGCTCCTAATGATCTTATTAGCAGCATCCCATCAGTAGACACAATTATTTTGTGATCTTTCCTCAGCCCTCAAGCAGCGAGCATCAATTTCTAAAATGCAGAAGCCAGCCACTCTGATCAATAAAGAAACCAGAAATATTGACTGCTTGTGAATGGCACATCTGAGCAATCCATGCCAAGATTTAGAAGGTAAATAGAAGATAAAGTAGCAAGCTTATGTTAAAGAAGACCAAAAAATGATTACATTCCACTTTTTACTATGCTTCATGAACTAAAAAAGTCAGCAGCCTGTTTACACAAGGGAAGCACTTATTTTTTGTGGATATCTATGATATGTAGGCACTTAAAGCTCCCTTTTCCTATCAGCAAGCTGCTATTTTCCTTCTCCAATAAAGGAAATCTGAAATTTTAGATTTAATTAGAATTTAAACTCTAGGGGAAAACATTCTTCTCCTTTTGAATATGTGCTAATTAGGGTTGATATTTCAGTGGAAATTACAAATGTTTCTGTATATTCACATATTTATACATATAAAATACACACATATGCACTCCAGACACAGACGCTGTGCAAATTAAATTAAGTTGTCACATAAGTATTCACAGATGTACACGAATTTGCTTTGCCCAATAGAGAATACCACAGAGATAAAGGTTTAAAGAGTAAGTATACATAGTAATCTGGCAGTCAACATACTTCCATTGTTCCAGTAATTCAAAGAAAAAAAAACCACCAAAAAATTACTTTTTCCTCCAGAGGCAGCAATATCGCTGGCCTGTTTCGGATGCAGAAGCTTTGCAACACAGGGAAGCTGTAAAGGGTGTATTCACTCTTCCAGAGGGTTACAAAGGTCAAAGAGATAGTACCTTCACCTGAATCAGCCAGTACCTAGGAAATGTGATCTCAGATTTGCCTTAAGTGGATCAATATGCAATTTATAAAACCACCTATGCTCTGCTGAGGTGTGTGCTTGTATGCAACAAGCAAGGCATAGAATTTAATGATACATTATTTTTTCCTATATTATATAACTATAATAACTATATAACTATTGTCTTCTCTTTTATATGGCAGCCAGTGGCAGGACCCAAGGGAATGGCATAAAGTTATGTCAGTGGAGGTTTAGATTGGACATCAGGGAAAGGTTTTTCACCCAGAGGGTGGTTGGGCACTGGAACATGTTCCCCAGGGAAGTGGGCACAGCAGCAGACTGACAGAGTTCAAGAAATGTTTGAGCAATGCTCTCAGACACAGGGTGTGATTCTTTGGGTATCCTGTGCTGGGCTAGGAGTTGTTCTTTGATAATCTTTTGATGATCCAGTCCCTTCCACCTCGGGATATTCAATGGTTCTATGGTTCTATGAACTGTGTCCCTTTTATGACCCCCTGCTTTTTTCCTATGCTGGACTAGCATATGAAAGATTTTTATGAAGAAAACTTTCCATGGGAAAGTATTAGTCTTTTGTAACCTTTCATAATCTTAAATTGTGTTTCAGAAGTGATTATTCTGAAAGGCAAGTTTCTATGAGAGAACCAAACTTTTACCACATTTGACCTCAGATAAGGAATGTGAAAGGCAGAAACAAGAAAAAATTACTGTGCCGTATTGCTTCCCCAGAAATGAACACTGGTTTTACCTCTGACAGTGAAAAAGGAAATTCAGATTACTTCCACTGGCTTTGGAAAATCTCGCTCAATGTGCAGATTCCTGTAAAACAAAAACACAGCAGTCAAATAAGTGAGAAGATACCAATTCCTTTTTACCACTGAAAGACTTCAATACAATTTGGAAGCAAAGTGCTACTAGTGAATCAAACAGATTATTTATATGTGTGTACACACTGAATTTATTGGCTAGAGAAAAAAACCCAAAAAAATTACTTGAAACACATGCATTTGCTTTGTATCTGTGTGAAATACCAGTCTTCATGTAACTAAAATTTTGGATATAAATTGTCAGAATTATCCACATAAAATAATTTGCAGTTGATAATTTCACTTGCTCCAAAACCAAGAATAAATGACACACTTGATATACCAGGTGACAAAATATGTTCCAAAAGTGTGACACTTACAGCAACAAAATCACTGATGTTCTTCTAAATACTGTTTGGCTAGACCCTTGATGCCATTCCTACCAGTACATCCTCTGAGAGGGGATGATGCCAGCTTTGACTGGATAAGTCACCTGGCTGGTGACAAATCACGGCAGTTCAGCCCAATTTGCGGATTTGTATTCAACTGCATTTTTAGCAGCGGTCCAGAAGGCCAGCGCTGACATCCAATATGTGCAATGAAGCAAAGGATAAACGGATGGTATGACCAGACTGAGTGACGAGTAAAGGGCAATTTGTCCTGATGGACAGTATTTGTGCAGCCAGTGGAAGCTTGTCTCTGGCCCTCAGGGAATGGCAAGAGATGGCTGGAGGAGCAAAATTCAATTCTCAAAATAACGTTCCTAGAAACAGTGAAAAGGTCAGTCTTTTCCTCCAGTAGCTATTTTTTTTAATGTTTCCTACAGTTCTTAAGATTTCTGTTCAGAGTGTACTTCCAAACATTCCCATAAGCAATGCTTCTGCTTGGATCTCATCTCCTGCTATCATTAGAAAGGACTGCCAGTTTGCCACCATGTCTTAGCAGAGGCCAGAAATGGGGGTTTTCCCAGTGAAGGGCCTTTTTTATGACTATTTACTAAAACAGGATATACTTCAGGTCAAGAACAGAAGCCTCTCTTAGCCTGTCATTTCTTCAGGACTGTCTTCTGGTGAAGGAAAATCTTGAAGTCAGTAATAAAATGGCACTTATTCTAATGGGACTGTGGTTTCACTAACTATGAATGCTGAAAGCAACAGAAGTAAATACCTTTCTAAACCTTTCTAAAGTTTCCCATCAACTCATCAGTGCAGAAGGGTTAATCAGCTCACATAAGTATTCAAAAGGAACTGGATGCCTAACTGGATGAAATCTGAATGTTAATACTCTGCAGTAAAAATAATATAATAAGCTTATACACTTGTCTCTAGATTGAATTAGATAAAATATTCTGATGAGGTGTATTATAGAAATTGAAATGCCACTCCTATAGGGTGAAAGGATAACAAAGATACAAATACAAGTGATAAAGAAATTTAGGTGGAACGTATTTATTCCTCATTAGACCATACATTAACTTCTACATATTTGGGGGAGAGAAAATACTAACATGTGGATGTCAAAAAACTAACTAAATGAAAATGGACTGGAAGCAACAGCTCAATGAACTTCCAGAGACTGCTTTGCACACTTTGTGTTTGGCAGATTGCCAGAGGGCTACAGCCATCAACAAATGCTAACAAACTGCCAATATCAAGTTTAAAGAATTAAACAGCCCAAATGCACCAAACTGTGGTTTTGAAGGTTTATTAATCTTTAAATAAATTCACTGGAAATTAGAAATCCCATTTGTTCTGAGCCTTTTTGTATCATGGTCCCAGGCAAATGCAACACTCTATCTTTTAAAGGGAGGTTTATTAAACAGTCCAGCTTCTCAAATTGTTGCTCAAATTTCACTCTACCATGTGGTCTTGCAGGAATTGTGACTGTATTTGGTCCTGAAGACCTCACCTACTCCTGAATGCAGCTCTATATCAGGGAGGTTGAGCATGGTCTGCATATCACTGCACCAGTCCTTCTGTAGCTGTCTCTCAAGAACTTGACCATCTCTAGACCCGTGTAAACTCACTCAGTGAAGTGGATAACCTCCAACAAGAGTTAATATCCTCTGTTGCACTGTTTTGTATTTATTTACAATGTGTTGTTCCATGTTCCTCCTCAGGAGAAAATAAAACAACTCTGAAAATCTTGTACCATCATTGGTACACGGATCTAACATGCTGTAAAGAAAGCCCGTCACGGCAGGACTCATCAAGGAATGCTGATCCCACTGAAGTGAGAAAGAGTGTGTCCTGAAGTGCAACAACAAAACCATAAATTGTGTTTTAAGTCTGTGCAGAAAGCATGCTTTCTGCTGAGTTAGGGCTGGGTTTGCCTTAAGGCAGGGCTATCTGTAGATAGCCTGTATGCAGCCCAAAAAGGCACCAGCAGTACTAAAGGCTGCTCCTTTTCCTCTGAACTGCCAGGCTACACTGGCAAGGCACTTGTGCTGTACTTTATGGATGAAAAGAGAGCACACAAAACTAAACCTGGAAATGCTACAAGGTGGCATCTTGCTTCCTACTGATCAGACTTCAGTAAAATTACCAGATCTCCATTAAAGCACTCAGTAAGTTAATTGCAAACCCTTGTCAAATAATGCAGATTATACTACAACACTACCACAATGGACTTGTACTCGCATTTAAAATTAATTATAATATATCATGTTCAATGCAAAAAAATTTAATATTACCATAGTAACAGTTAGAGGTCTTCTCAGAACCACTAATTGCTACATCTGCAGAATTTATTATTTATTCTCTTGAATTTCTTTCAGCATCTCCTAGACAGATGCTGAGATCTGATTGAACTGCAAAATATTCTTTTCTGCATCTTCAGTCATTGAGAAGTCCCTCCTTTTACTCCAGATGAAATCTTGTCTCTGTATAAGCCAGTGTCAAAATTAATGTTAAATTCATTATGACTTTGAATTTCAGTGCTGGTTTAATCATGCACAGAATGCATTTATGAAATATGACGTAAACTACAGAGCTAAAAGAGGTGACTGAAAAGATTTTGCATGACAGAAAATCAAAATGTAAACTATCAGAAAGCAAATATAGTGCTTAGGAAGTTTATTTGTCACTATCACCAAGAATGTATTTAATCTCTTGAATCTATATATATATGTTGGTTATGTTAAAAAAATTAAGACTTTTGGCTGTTTCTCAAATGAAAGGGGAATGTTCCAACACCCATTTTCAGCCAATCTGCTCTGGGTCTCTTATTGGTATAGAGGTTATCCAGGACTGTAAAATCTGTTTCACTGATGTAATATTCATGTTAAAGACAATCAGTTTAATCTGACCGGAGAAAATAATTTTAAAAGTGTGCACAGTTTGTATTATGAATTTCAGTAATGGCAAAGTAATACTGAAATATTTTCCTTCAAAAAAAACAATAAATTAAATCTCATTAGCGAGGTTAAAACTCTGTTAAGAAGTGTCTACATGTTGTAACCAATATTTAATCTGTACTACCAGATTCTTGAACAACTTTACCTGCAAAAATTACCCTGTAAGGTGCTGCTCCTCCAAGCAGTTCAGAAGTATGAGTGTATTAGAAATTTTAGATTTGTTGGCTTCAGGCAATCTCTTGTTTTCAATAAATTGGATAGAAACATCAGTTTCATCTTTCACTACCCTTCTACAGTATTTCTTGCCCTCTCTTGCAACATCAGAAGATGATCCTTCTGCTTGTTGCTGCAAAGCATCCAGCTTTCTGTATAAATTTTCATAGTAATTATTAAATACCAAACCTTTAATTATCGAGTGTATCACCAAATGTTATTTCAGTGATTATTACAGTTATGAGCCAGGACATGTTACTAAAGGCTACCAAAGCGCGTAGAAAGTGAGTAATTTGAAAGAAATCTGTGGGTAAGGACATAAAGGCTCTTATTCATTTAATCATGAAATTCCATTATTTTGCATAAAATTGGGGTACAGAAACCAGATTCAGTTTGAAAACAAGTAGGTAATAATGTAATAAAATGACAAAGTGTTACTGAAAACAAAGCATTTCTACTCACAATATGCAATAGCATTTTATTGGGTTGTTAGACCTATGGCTCTTATTGCAGGCTATATTTCTAACCATCACTTGTCTTTAGTGAGATGGGTTTGTTCCATTGTTCTATACTCTGCCTATAATAGTTTGCTATTTTCTTTTTAAATTCAGTCTCAGATTTTATCAATGTGTACAATGAATACAGTTGTTCTCCTGAATTCATACTTTTTTCCTAAGAACTTCCAGGACAGTCCTTATGGCTTTCTATGAACCTCAAACGTCTTAATGAGATTTGTACATAGAAATTTTTTGTTTGTTTGTTTTTCACCTTTACAACAGGGTTGTGATTTGATAAAGAAGGAATGTGCTGATACAGAAACAAGAGATGGAAATTAGCCCATTAGATGTTGATACTGGGAAAGATAATGTACCTGTCAGAGATATCAAATATTTAGATTCTCCTCTCATTCTCATTATATAGCTGACATCTTCTTATGCTAAAATTTTTAGAAAAAAAATGGGAAACATTTAACTTCCATATTTTATAGCTGTGCATTACCACAAATTATTAATTTTTATACACTATTCAATCAATTAATTATTAATAAAAGTAACTACTGTGAAGTGGTGGCAGTACTTCAACAGATGAGTTGGAAAGTGAGAGAAGATATGAAATTATGTGGAACCTATGAAAAATTATTTAGAGTAGACATGGGATCAAAAAGCATGCTAAATAAAGTTTTGTGGAAAAATTTAAAAACTTGAAGGTAGTCAGCCAAAGCTAAGAACAGACACTGTCTCACAAATGAAAACAAGAAGGACAGTAAATACAATTAGAAAAAGAAAGTTTTTGAAAGGACTTATTTTGATGTCTAGAAGGTGCTGCTGAAGGACTAGTACTTTTCTGTCATTGAAAATATGTTTGACAAACTACAAATTGACATGAACGTTTCCACTCCATCTCATGTATTTCTGCCTGTTGGTTCATGTACCTGCACCAGATTTCCTTTTGGCCATGGAAACAGTAATGAATGCAAATGCTTCAAAAAGAAGCACTCAGCACTAGACACCTCAGTTAGATCACTCCTTAATAGAAGTTTCTTCATTTTTCTCCTCTCAAAATCATACTGAACATCCTTGCTCTGAAGCAATCTAGACCACTTAAATAGTGTGCACAGAGGTTAAATATCATACTATATTAACTATGTATTCAATTTGTTGTATAAAAATCACAAAATGTTATGATTAAATTATGTCATGCACCAGCATAACCTGTCAGCTCCGCTGGTCCCATGTCCTGTGGAAGAGTAGGTTTTTTCTTCTTGGTGCACAAATTTACAGAGAGTTGTAAGATTTGTGACCTTTCTTCAAATTTGATGAAAAATAGCAAATAGATCCCAAGGTTTTTGGAAAGAGAGGGAACATTCATGGAACAGGCTAGTGGACATCCTGTCAGCATTACCACAATAAGTGTTACTCCTTTAGAATGCAAGGTTGAAAGTACAAAAAGACAAAATTTTACAGGGAGACGTCTCTCCAGTAGTTTTTTGCACCTTTTTTAAGGTTGTATTGCTTACTTTGTTTAATGGATATGGAATGTGGAGCTGAAGAGAAAAACTCACGCACACAGTTACCAGTCAGAATAACCTTAGTGCTGAGTATGGCATTTTTTTTCTTTACAGCTGCAATTTCTATTCCTGTTGGTTTAATTTGTTGTTTGGAAATGTCTTTTGCATGAATGAGCATTTTGCTAGTAGAGAATGATTGTGCCCTAGAGCTCTGCCTCTCTGCATTTCGTCATATTATGTAACTACTTCATGTCTATAAAAGCTATCTTCCCATGCTCTGTGTACATCTCTCACCCCCCACAGACACAATTGCCTTCTTTGCTGACAGCTTTTTACTATTTGCACCATGCTTCCTTCCCTCTTTTCCATTTAAGCTAGAAATTAAACCTACATTATCCTTCTAGTCTTGTCAACCCCTCAGAAGGTGAGCAGTCCTACTTAGAATTTTCTTTGAATTCATGTAATAGTTCAGTTGCTTCTTCCTCTTTATTAAGAGAAAGATTTTTTTTGTCAAGATAAGTATTTTGAGGACTTAAGATTGTGAAATTGATGAGCAAAGACAGCATTAAGCATTTGTTTTAGGGCATTACATATAAAACAATTATCATCCTTCAAAACTACAGGAAAATACAGAAAAAAAATATTTTTCTTTCCCTCAAATTTAGAAGCCATGATGTGAGAAAAATGAATGCAAGAAGTCAATAAAATCTACCATTCAAAGCAAGTGGAGATACATATTCATTAAGAAAATGGCATTGCCTGAAGAAATCTAGGAGCTAAACTATGATTCTCTTGACATTATTGTCTCAGAAATACATGAATATAGTTAATGAATGGATTTAGCTGTCTGGTTTCAGGACATTTTTAACCACTAACTGTTTGCTAATAACTCAGTGCTGGAAAAGATAACATTGCCAGTGGCATAAATCAAAATCTAGTTAGGAAGAATACTTCCAATATGCTAGCCTTTATGTGAAATCAAAATTATTACTCTGCTTTCCTTAGACTAAACTTTGGTACTCAGCCACAAAATTGTAACACAAGCCATAATGAAATGTTAAATATATTGGACTGACAACTTCCTATTTACAAGGATAACTGACTGACAGAGTGAGAGTGAACAGCACCTAGGACTTTTGCCACAGTTAGATTTCTTTTCAGCCAAGTGGGAAGAAGGTGGAAGAGAAAACAATATTCTTTGACTTTAATTCCTGCAAGGTGACTTTTCACCTTCACAAACAGGGGTTGTGTTTGAATGAGAAAGGTAGTTAGCAGTAACAGACTAGTATATATGGCTGATACACTCCTTTGGGATGCTGAAGGCAGAATGCAATTTTAAGAGATTATTGCAGGTGGACCTAGGAAGAAAGCTGTCCTTTGCTCCTGGGATTTGAACAATCTTAGACAAATCTGAGTCCTTCATTTGAGCTCTTTCAGGGGACAGAGCAGATCTACACACTGATGTTTTTCCATGCCTCTTGTAGCTGATCATTAAGACAGCAAATTTACTGATTTCCCTCCTTCCCCTCCACAGCCATAGATAGCTCACAGTCTGAGGAAAATGTCTGATCATGTGAAGACAACCACTTAAATGAGATTTTGTCTGTGCAGGGCAAAAAAACTGAGCTTTATGTAATCCATACAAGGAGAAAAAGTCATTTGCTTTATCAATAATATTTGTGAAGAACACCAAAGTCTCCTGAATTAACTGGCAGTCTTAAGTCTCTGTAGGAAAGCTTCATCATGAAAATTCTGGAAACACAATCTGTGTGAAACACAAGTTGAGAGAGTAGAGGTTGATTGAAATGGAGACGGGCCCACCTCAGCTGTCAAACCAGATTAAGACTGTAGCTAGTCCAGTAACATGCCTGCAGGAATAATCAACACTGGTGGCCTCCCATAACTCCCCCTTCAACTATCCCTAGGAGATACCTCTTGGCAATGTGCAGCATTTCCTGTTAGTCCTAGAGCTCAGCTGTCATTATTTTTGAAGGCGCTCACTTGCAAAGAATCCCAATAGGCTCCTTGTGTCGTGTTGTGAAGGCAGCCCAAGTGCTGGCCTTCAGCATCAGAGTCCCTCCTAGCTGCATCATCAGGAGTTCTTTTCATAATTACACAATGAATAATTTTAAAGATCAGAAAATGAGAAAAAAGGGTAAAAAATGTTTTTCACTTATCTGGCACCTTGGTTACTGCATCTCCCTGGTCCCCTCCCAGTCGCTCCAGTCCAGGAAGGACACTGATGGGTGGAGGGTGGCCCCAGTCTAGTGCTTTTGGGATGGTGAGGAGTCAGGGAGAAGTACCAGAGGTCAGGCTGAGCAAGCTGCCTTTGGCCATGAGGGGTGTGAAACAGGTTTCTCAGAGAAGCTGTGGATGCCCCATCCCTGGAAATGTTCAAGGCCAGGCTGGATGGAGGTTTGAGCAACAAAGTCTAGTGGGAGGTGTCCCTAAATGACCTTTAGGGCCCATTTCTACCCAAACCATTCTATGAAGCTATGATTTTATGACAGTCAGAGATTTTTTTTTTCCAACCCCATTTGTAATATCAGGAAGTGACTTCTGATGCTAATAGTCAGATAATACCAATCTTTGCCTTGTGACAACATTTCTAGATGAAGCTAAAGAAGGTCATTAGCCCCTTTCCAAAGCTCTCTCGTGAAAAGAAGGTTTTGAGGCAGTAGATTTGGACTGATGTGTAACCTAATGCGATTAATGCGCTGCGCTGTGGATGCATTAGGGAACGTGGCACAAAGGGCAATGCGTGCTGAAATCTTGTGAACTATCAGTCAGATTTGTTCAAGTTTCTCACTTCTGTTGCACTGTCTGAAATTGTCACGCTTCACTCAGGCATGGTAAAGGCTAAGAGAGTTGTGCTGTAATGTTTTAAGCAGCTGACATGAGTAATGGCCTTCAATATAATGGCACAAGATAAAGCACTTGCAGTTCCCTGTGATGTGATGCTATGGCATTTCTCTGCATCTCATTTATCCACAGCCAGCCAGGCTGTTTGCAGGGAGCACTGCACTGCTGGCTCTTGATTAGAGCACTTCACAAGAACCCATTTGCATGTCTATAAACTATTGCTACATATGAGCGTGGATTATGCAAAGTATTGGTCAGAGGTTTGCACACAGAGCCTTCGTAATGAAAGCCTGGAATTCTGCTATTTCTCTTTTTATTTTATTAAATGAAACAAATAGAAGCTCGTCTTCATGAACTCAAATGAGCTGAAACTGCATTTTTCTCACAGTACAAGAAATAAACTGCATCCTAATAAAGATCCTTTCATCTTACAGAAGTAATGCTTAGCTCATCTGACCACTGTGTTTCACAAGAATGATTCAAAATATGAGAATCTTGGTGGAGAATCAACTTTCGGTGTAAATTTAAGTCTTCTGCAAAATTAGTGAGTTTGAAAAAGTTTTAACAGCAAAGTCAAATTAGATTTCTTCCAAAAAAAATCCAGGAGTGACTATAAAACTTATGATTAAACTAGGATTTTGATATTAAGGTTAAATGTCATGTAGCTTTAGTTTTAACTGTTATGACTCATGCCTGAATTCTGTATTACAGATCAGCTGCTCAGCATGTTACAAGTACCAACAGCACACTTCTGATGATTTTTTTCCTATTTGTAATGCACACATTAAATTTGATTCCTCTTTTTTTTTTAAACCAACCCCTCTGCAGTGATCGCAAATTCCCACAGAGTTTATGCTTAAATGTCTTGTTTGATTTATTTGCCAATGGTCTTTATGCATTCAGTTAATGCAGAATAAAATAAAAAGAATAAATAGAATAGATAAATAAATAAATAGAACAGAAGTGATCTACTGTTCATGGTGACATCACGTTGATTTTATTTCTAAAGAAGTTATAGTACAATGAATAAGTGTCCCTTTTGTTCTTTTAAATTTCTTACATCTTTAAATACCGGTATTCTTAATAAGGCACATTATTTAATATAGTAATAACCACTTTTGTCTAAAAATATTACTGACCCAATGGTGCTTGGATAGAATTTTGCAGCTTTAAACAATACATATAAAAATTAAAACAACAACTTAATCCAGAAAGTTATCCTAAAATATTTATTATGTCATAAAAGAGCGGAAAAAAGGTGAATATGTGGAAAATGTGATAAATGTACTGGAAAATATATCTCAAGATTTTCTGGGGGCAGGAGGTTGGTATTTTTGCAGCTTTTTAAAGTTTTATCCCTCATTTTGCGTTACAGTCAAACTGACTCCTTAAGAAAGATATTTCTACCCTCTCGCCATGTCAAAACTACCTTTTTCCAAAGCTTTTTTTTTTTTACAATGACTAATATTTAAATTCTTAAATATCTAATAAAAAAGGGCAGAAGTTTAATCTATGAGACGTACTTAAATAATAAGAGTCTCAGTTTTAATTCCCTCTTTTATTGAGAGCATGTACCACAGATTCAAACTTGGTTATTGCATATACCAAGAAAGTGTTCATGTAATTCAACTGATTTTCTCCTTAAATTTTGACCCCAGACAGCATTCTAAATCCTAGAAACCTTTGTCAGTGAAATGGCTAAGTTCTTGCAGAGTTAGTTTTGACTGTAATAATCAGCATTCAATGGAAAAAGTGGTTAAAATTTCAAAATACAGGATATTTAGTAGTGGAAGTGGTCAGGGTTTGTTTGGGATTTTGGGGTCTTTTTTTCCTGTTCCTTGATCCAGTTCTATGGTCATATGCATAGTATCCTATAATGATATGTTGGGTTTTGTTCTCAATAATGATCAAAATATATGTTGCCTAATACATAATTTATATAGCTTTTGGTTTTACCCTGGATCTATTTTGGATCACATTCCTGGGGTGAATTTATACATCAGGCATAGACTTTCAGTTTCTGAAATGCAACACAACCATACCTAAGGCAGTCACAGGAGTTATAAAGCATCCTTTGAAGGTGAAAGGATTTTCCAGCTCAAGAATGGATCAGACATTTTCTTAACAAACTTGAAGATTACATTCCTGCTCCTGGTTTGACTGCTATTATCAAAGCCTGCCTCTTGAAATATGTTACAGCACATGCCTCGTGACATGCCTGTCATCTGGGCCCAAGAAATTTAAAAAAATGATTGAATTTACAAACACACATGCACATCTTTAAAAATATTAAGGAAAAAATGTTTTCTGAATTTTTATCCAGATTACAGCTAGTAGGACTTATCTGAAGGAAGCTTTTTGAGGCATGTTGCTCATTTCTTGGTTTAGAAATTGCTATCTCAAACAGAAATTTTTTACTGAACTTCCATCTCATTATTTCCTCAGTTGGAGTGTGAAAGTTCTGGTCAATTGAGAGGACAGTGCTTGTTGTATCTGTGTCATGGTAAGAAATCTATCTCAGTTGCCAAAAATCCCAGGAAAGACCTGTGGTCATTGTGCTGTAGAACGGGCTTTGTACAATGTTCTCTGTTGGGACAGCTCCTATGTGTGCTAACATTTAAGTATGAATTGATTGGAGTAGTAGTCTTTAGAAGAAAAACTTCCTGGATTCTGACTCAACACATTTGAGCACCCTAATCTCTAGGTGCTTAGTTATTCCACAGTTTGGAAAAGGCTCTGTCAGTGCAGTTTGGTGATGCAGATGAATTAGAAAACTCTAATTTACAAATTGATAAATAGTAGCAAAGAAAGACTAAGACTCTTGCAAGTAGAATATAGGGAAATCTTCGGCTTTGTTTGGCTCTTGTGGAGTAGAAAATAATGATGACAGAAAACAAACAAAGCTAACCTAGCTTCTCCTCCAGCAAAAGGAAAAATAACCTCTAGCTTAAGTGTCCAAATTTTGCACGTTGTCATACAAAGGCTACTTCGTACTTTAAAAAATGCTCCCCTAACAAAAAATTGCATACTGTTGTGCTATTGCTTTTATTAACATTCTCAAAACAATGTAGACACAGATAATTTTCTTTCCTTACAGCTTTTATTTCCACATGTCATTTGTTAGTGATTGTTTAGTAAATCTTCTTAAGAAGATACAAAAACATCCCAAGAACAATATAGTGTTTCAACATATTTTTAGACGTTAGTTTCAAATGCCACAAGATTTTCCTATAGTCAGTATTCAGATGCCCTGATGTCCTGACCTTGCAATGTTTTTTCTGATAATTTTCAACTTTTTCTTCTTTTTGTCTTAATTGGCTCTGCTTGGTAAGTTGTCTTGCATACCACTTATAGCCCTCGAGGCAGAACTGGCAGAGATGTCACTGCTACACAATGGGGGTTTCAGCTGCTTGTAATTTGCTCCCTCATATACAGAAGTGTTTTCCAGAGGCACTATTTCTTGCAATTATGTATGAAATATGAGTTGCCTAGTGGAAATAAGGGAATGACAGACATTATTTTCCAGCACTAGAGTGGATAACTTTTAATAGTGAAATAATTAATCCCTTCATATTATGTAACATCTTATTTCTGTATTCCAATTATTATGCTAAAAGCAATCAAGGCTCAGCAGTTATTTTACATTTAAAATGAAATTATAAAGTGATACTTGATGTTCTCTATAGCCAAGCTTTGGGATACATGGACACTGTTTCATGGCTGTCTCATCTCCCAGTTATTACACTTGCAGATCCAAATGAAACAACTGTCCCACTGAATAAAAAAAAGAAAAGCCCTTTTAAAGAAATGCAGCATCTGCTGGAAAAAAAAAATATTGTAAAATTATTAAATTGGAGTCATGTTCCTCTTACGCTGTATGATCTTGCCATGGTTATTAACAGTCGAGTGTCTTATTTTTTGGAATATTTTTAATTGCATTTGCTTGACATTAAAAGCATTATTGGTAGATGTCTGCAACAATTTGAAAATCAGCAGAAATAATTGATTTTTTTCTTCCTGTTTGTATTCACATGACAGAAATGGGTATTTTTTTTCCCACACCATTATTAATTCTAAAAAAGGAAAACCAGGTTCCCTGTTACAAAGCTGTGTATCAAATATAGCAATATGACCCATAGTTATTATTTGCTTCTTTAATCTATACATTATAACCAGCAAAACTATTATTGCCATCAATAATAACACTGTTATTTACAATATATTGGATTTAAGAACTTTGTTGAAATCTCATAAATAAATCAGATTTCCAGGAAAGCTCCAAAGAGACAATCAGAACACACCTCTTAAGAGTAGTTGCCAATTTAATGTTGAAATGTGGATGCAGTATGAAAACCTGAGGCCAGAGAGATGAGATCAGGACAGGCCAGAAATCATAGTCAGGATACTGAGTGTTCTGTCAAACAAATGGTTCGTTATGGATATAATCAGATCTAGACTCTGAGAAAACTGAGAGAGTCTGCATGAAATACTGAGAAGATAAGTTGAAGGCAAATGTCATGTCAGGCTAAAGGTTGGAGAGCCAGAGGAGCTAAGCAGTAGAAAATATTTTTGGAAGAAAAATGAAGCTACAAACAAGAACCAGTGCAGGGCCCTTGGACAGGTGGAAGGAATTGTAATAAGGTCAGAGCTGGCATCCAAGCTAAGATCAGACCAGAAAAACCACGAGGAACAAGAATCTGACAAAACAACTGTACTTGAAAGGTATGGCTCCTTAAATTCTAGCTAAGAAGTGAAGGGAGTGATCCCTATATTAAAAAAAACACTGTGGAAAGAGATTGCCAGACCATTGCCAAGGTGTGCCTTACACGAGCTGACAATCATGGCTCTGAAGTCTTTACATTCAAAAAACTAGAGAGCAGCCATTCTGTTTCACTCTGGAATTGCAATCTGTTGCTCCACTTCTTGTAAAAGGATGCAGATATTCCCTGCCACACAGCCCGCAAATACTCTTCTAATTACATCTAATTACTAGCACACATAAACTTTCTTCAATGCACAGGCATTCTTTATGATGAAAATTATCTCATGTTTTTAATAGCACTTAAAATAGTTCCAACTTCCACAAACCATCAACAAGAGACACAAAAGGGCAAATAATAAAATGGATGATAAATATATAGTCCCCATTAACATTTGTAGCTCAGCTCCTTCCAAAAAGAGATTATTAAATCAACAGAAAATAACATGCAGAAAAACAATATAAGTTTGGTTGTATACTGATTCTAAGATTTTGCTTTATCTATGAGCATCACTGGCAAATCCAACTGTCTGATTGCTTACTAAGCCCTTCTATTTGGTTAGCCCCTCCTTGGAGGTGGCATGTCAAGTAGTAACCAGCTGGGGAAGAGGCCGCATGTGTTGAGATCATGCCAGAGGGTGGAAATTATGCTAATGTCTCTCTCTCATCCTCCACCAATTTTCAGTGATCTTAAGGAATTCAGTGTCTTTTGATCCTGGTTGAACTCAGCCAGCAGGCATAAGCACACCTGCAGGAGAAGTGGAAGACTGGAAAGCTGGCAGATGGACACTGCAATTCCATATGTCACATTTCCTTAAAAAGGAAGACCAAAAAATACTCCAATCCCACACATTTAATGTTAATTGTGCAAAAAAAATCTGCTTTTTGCAGGTTTAATGTAGCTTGCTGCATTATTAAAAACACACATAAAAAACAAAACCAAAAAAAAACCCAAACAAAAAAACCCCACCAGAATTCCAAACTATTACTTCTTGCCTGCTTCCCTTTATTTTACTTTAGCTCTCATAACCCACTCTCCATGAGAAAACATTTTATACAGATCAAAAGAAAAGCTGGAACTTTCACTTCAAGTACATCTTGGGCCAGCAGCTGAAGCATGTCTAATAGTACCTGCACAAAAGAAAAACAGCAACTGACTGCAAGAAAACAGCTGCAACTGCAGAATATCCATGTATTTGTTTTCAACATCTTATTCAAGACTCATGCAATATATAAAACCATTTGCACACATAGCCTTCTATTTCTAGATTCCTGATGGTAGACTCGTTGACATTTCTTTCAATGCTGAACTGTTATACTTGTTATTCTATGATTTTCAGTGGTGCTATGCACATCCTCTTTCAGACAGGATCTGGGCAGAGAAGTTTTGTCATGCACATGCAAAAAGCCACATTTATTTATATATGATAATGGTATAAGATGTTTTTTTTCATCCTATTCATAACGATAAGTCCTTTTCTAGATCAAGAAGAGAGTGAAAAGGAAATATTTGAGTGCTTATTCCTTAAATTAGCAGAAAGTTTACATTATGCTGTAAATCCATCTAAGTGGTATTCTAAATTACTAGCTCTCTGCAGCACCAGATGATTTCTCTAACTGTAAAAAGAGACCTGTGGTTCTATCCTAAACAGTGGAAAAAATCATCAGAAACAGACATTATTTGCTCTGACATCATCCCCATCTGTTATTTGTTCAAATATTGTTCCAGATAGGGAAATATGAGTTAATCTGCCAGATTTCAAGAAAAAATTGTTGCCACAACAATTTAAAAATTACAAAGATTCTATTTTTCCAACTGGCAAGCTCCCTACTTTCCTTCAGAGAAGAAATAATATTGTTTTCATGATGGAGGAATGATGAATACGCTGAATATATAATATAATGAATAATATGATGACTATGCTAAAAGTAAAGTTTCAAAGAAATTTGTAAAAAACCACAAATCAACAAAAGAGTTCTCCTCCTCTAAAAAAAAAAAGTCCAAACACTCCTTTTCCAGGTGGCAGATGCATTTTTCTAGAGGTCTAAGAAAGGGGTAAAACCCACAGATATCTAGTATGGTAATCTGTAGAAATGCAGATGTAATAACGTTCCAGGTTGCTGCTATAACTTGCTTACTTCTAGTTTTATGATTGCAGAATCAGCCTGAGTCCTGTCTTGTTTATGCCTCCTATATGCAGGAGTTAAAAGAAAACACAGACATGCAACATGCTTTCTACTTTCTGCACGGTGAACCTGCACACTCAGTGTGCCAACTGCAGATCCTCTCTGCTAAGTAGCACCCGTGTGATTTGAGAAGTAGAACCACAGCTGTGTTAAAAAGTTCCCTTACCTGTTGACAGAATCTTAACCATCTTTGTAAGAAAGGTGGGTATGCAGATGCTGCTTTGCAACCAGAGCATTGTATAGAGGCCATGCAACCACTGTTTATCAGAGCATCAGGAAAATATACCTAGACAGGCAGCGTTAGTGGAGAAAAGCAAAGGGGGAACAAAGTGGGTTATAGTCTCTTTTGTGCCTCTTAGTAATGTCTGAATCTAGACATACATGCTCATAGAATCTGTCTTTAAATACTTTATTATAAGATATCTAACACTTTGCACTGATATCCCAGTCAGACCCTACTATTTCATAAATTGTGAAGGCAGCAGAAGAACTTTAAAGTAGTGTCCATGTACATGAATAATATATTTTGCATATGAAGAATAGCAGTCTGGTTGGAGTGCTGTCTGGGATTTGGCCTGTTCCAGAGAGTACTCTCAGAATGCAAATAACCCTGCCCTCATGCCTGTGATTGCCACAGATAGACAACCTTCTATACTGTGACAGGAATTCTTTTACTTGTCTTGGACATAGGAGAGTTGACTAACCTGGGGTCTGCCCAAAGGTGTTGCCATCTATTAAGCAACAACAAGAAGTCATTTTACTGGACAATGGCATCCTAGCACTTTCAGAAAAGGTTTAATTATGGCTGCTATAATCATATATGTATTGATTATTTCCCCACATCATGAATCATAATTGGTAAAGCATGTTTACCACCAACTGGCTTCCAATATCTCAGCCTCTCATGGCCAAATTTATTCTCCTTAGTGTTCATACGGTTGCATATCTCAGTATATTTTTCCACTTTAGGGCAGATGATTCCATAACCTTTTTGGAAATACTAGTGCCTAGAATCTCTGGGATCACCATTTCCTTTAAAAAAAAAAAATTGGCTAAAGTGGTATATGATAACAATAAATACTGCTTTTTCATGATTACCTGCCCTCAAAATTTTCCGATAGTGACTGCACATTCATCCCAAAGAAGCCACCCTGAAAAGGAGCCACCTTGTCTTTGTCAGGAATTTAATCTGCAGGGAAAAAAAAATGTAGAGTTAGTCTTTCAGTGCTTCAGAATCTTTTCTATTCCTGGACAAGCTTTACAAGTCACTTTGTTAAATTTTTGGTATTATACTCTCTTTTATTCAAAGTGATTAAATGTCAATAATGTAGAGACAGAATGTTATAAAAGAGAAGACTGAAAGGGCCTTTAATTGGACAGAGACTGTCACCTATCATACAAAATCAGTTGCTGAGTTGAAGTAGTTTTCGATCTAGCAACTGTCTCTGTGATAAGAGAGATTATTTCTGTCAGCTGGGATAAACCTCATAGCACTGAGATGCATCTCTTTTCCTTGTTCTGCTCACATTCTCGTCTGCTATTAAGGTTCCTACAGGCTCCAGATGAAATAAATATACTAGCAAACTAAGAATAGGTATAAACTATCCTTCCATTTTGAAAAGAAACTATCCCCTCATACTGTCAATGTTTCCATGTTTGAGTTTTCCATTGTTTCTTCACTCTGCTGTCCAGTCCTTCATCTGCCCACTCTTTCCCTTGCAGTTCCTTACAGATGTTACCTTCTAGCTGATAAATGCTTCATTCCTCTCCCAGAAGAAAAGGAAAACAAGAAGCATGTAGTTATCATTTAGCACGTGTGTAACCTAGAAATTATTGGCAAATGTCATTACAAAATTTAGATTGCTGAAAAGTCTAAATCATTCTGTGAAAACAGTTTTATGAAAACCATCAGTAGGTTGTTTCTATTAAGTGCACGTTAATGAAGAATAGTAGACGCCCAGTCCCTTGAAAACAGATGTATTTATTTGCAAATACCTAGAAGGCATTCACCAAGTTAGTAAGTGCTAGTAATAAATGATATTAATTCTCCAATTCCTGCAGCAGTCCTGAGAAATTACGGATCACGAGACTGAGCTTTTAGAAATGCACATTTATAAAGTGCCTGCACATTCTTGGACCAAACTGGCCTAGTCATGCGAATATCTCAGTAAAACTCTGACCCTATGAAGCTACACCTGAGCCCTAATGATAGTGATTTTTCATTTGTTGTACTCACTTGTCATCAAGCTTGGCAACCTAAAGGAAAGAAGACATTTTCAGGAAAAAATATATTTGTTGAATCAGACTCCTGAACTTCCATTTACTTTAAGTTGTTAACAGCTAAGCTGACTTTGGCATCATAGCCAGTTTTAGTGTGTCTACCATTATCACTCTGTAACTGTGTGCAAACAGCTGTCTTGTGATCCCAGGAACTACAAAAAAGAAAAATAAAATTAATACAGAATAAAAAATAATTGGGACCAGTGTTTTAATGACCTTTAATATTTAGCATCACTATACACAATATAATAGATTACTTTTTTGCTGACTTGAATCTCAAAACTGCATGATAAGAATGTAAAAAAATAGGAATTCAACAAGAACACTCTCAATAAATTCGCAATACTTCTTTACAGATCTCTGAGCAGCAGTGTGATGCAGAAGGAGGTCTTAAGTTACAAATCAAGTTGCAAAATAGAAATGTCACTGTGGTGGGTTGATCTCAGCTGGGTATCCACTGCCCACCAACCTGACTCTATCCCTCCCCTACGCAGTTGGACAGGGGAGAGAACATAAGATGGAAAACATCTCGTAGGATGAGATAAGGCAATTTAATAAAGCAAAAGCAAAGGTTTCTGGGTGCACAAGCGAACAGAAAAAGCCAATAATTTTATTCCCTACTTCTCATCAGCAAGCTATGTCTGCCACTTCCCAGGTAGCAGAGCTTCAGCAGATGAGGTTGCATGGCACTGGGAGGGCTGCTGTGGGAAAATGAACTCCACCCCAGCCAGACCCAATACATAATGTCTAGAAAATGATAAATGCCTATCAGTTTTATCTTCATTATTTGCAATAAAGTTATGCTATCTGAGACATAACAGTCCAAATTATCCTGCCAACTTATCACCTACTGAAACAGGATCAAGAAACCATACGACTGTCTGCCTCTGTTCCTCGTGCAGCTCACTCCATGCAGTATGAGCACACGAGCACAAACAAAATCAAAATTTGGCAAAAAAATTTTTGCAGGCTCCATTTCATTTAAAAATACTAGAGTAGGATTTCCCCCACTCTCCTTAAAGGTACTCAAGGAAGACTGAGGCTGGTTTCAGTCTTGCAAAAGAAACTTCTTGGTTCTTTTCTCTATCTGCAAAGAGGCAAACTAGTACCTCCTTCAGCCCAGAAGTCTCTTGTTGTATGAGGCCTAGAAGATAACTTGGATTCTTCCACTTGAGTCAGACATTTGAGAGAATGGCTGTGTTATCTTTTACAATTAGGAATGTCCTCCAAGCCTGAGCCAACCACCATAGGGTGCTTTTTGTCTCAGCAGGTGCAAAGACAAGAGAGTTATGCTATAATTTTACCACATCACATAA
The DNA here is from genome assembly GCA_024734035.1 of Alethe castanea. Classification (NCBI taxonomy): domain Eukaryota; kingdom Metazoa; phylum Chordata; class Aves; order Passeriformes; family Muscicapidae; genus Alethe; species Alethe castanea. The sequence continues at coordinate 81,350,135 of JANRGV010000001.1, read as the reverse complement.
AATCTTCCCAGAATTCAGTCAGTCTATGAGCACCCAGAATTTTCAATCAAAGTAATATAATTAATCATTGTTTTCCAGACACACAAGCTTGTGAAGTAATTCTGGCTCTATTTGAACAGGAGAGGGAAAGGAAACAGCTGCTTAAAATCACTTGGTTATTATCTATCTTATTATATGAAAAAGAAAGGGGCTAATAACTTCTTCTAAGCTGCAATATTTGTATTGATTATTAGTTTCTGTATGGATTATTGCATTCAACTGACAATAAACTATGCAGCAGCAACACAGAGTTAGGAAAGTAGGATTTATGAGTGTTAGAAACTGTTCTGACGTAACTCATCATGCTTCTAGAAAATCCAGTTTGCATATAGTTGGAGAGATTTTGACAATCCCTTTCTCTTGGTAGTCACCAATGAAATTGAGGATAGGCCCTCAATAAGACAGAACTTTCTGTCTAAAGGAAAAAGAAATGTTTCATTACAAGTTGCATTAGTGACCATTTCTGACCTGCTCTAGTTCTGAAAAGACCACCAGAAATGAGACATTATGATGCCAAACAGAACTCTTTGAGAGTTTGGTGGGGGGGGAGGGCGGG
>JANRGV010000001.1:81325741-81349515 GCA_024734035.1 Alethe castanea | reverse complement strand
AAATATCTCCAAATGACACCATTTTGACAGTGCCATCTAGATGAGTAAACAAAAGCCATTAAAATTGGAACAAATTGATAAATCTGCTCCCACTGTGTGTGAGTGAGAGAGAGAGTGTGTGTGTGTCCTTCTGGTTGAATCAGTAGGACTTTTAATATTTTCCTTGCAAGAAAATGGTAGCTGGGAAACAGCATTAAACTGGTGGCTGGGAGCTGTATTTTCAACAAGCCTTACCTAGCTAGAGAGAAGCTCTATACTTCCTAAAGCTAGTCTAAGACCTTTTCTTTAATAGCAACCTCCTGGATTCTGGGCCCCCAAGAAAGATAGTAGTGAATAAAAATGAAAAAGCTTTCCATTCAAATCCCAGAGCTAACCTTAGATAAATCCAGAGGATTTAGAGAACAGCCCTCTGCTTCTACAATATATTTTTCCCCAAAAGGAGAAATGATACAGACCATCTGAAGGTTTAAAAATGCTAGGCTGAATATGCATAATAGAGAATCCCATAAGGATGCCAGCTGTGAATTTATGGATGGGTGAAAAGTATAGGCTGTGAGCTGTGCAGTCATTTTCTTAGAGATATTAAGATCTGCTGCTTAAAAGCAAAAAAATGCAGCCACAGAACCCACAGCTGACAAGCTTTATTGATGAAGGGCTTTTTTTGTTTTGTTCATAGGCTTGTTTTCTACACATCTGAAAAAGCAGAAAAGAGGGGAGAGATTGACATGATGGGTGAGTTAGAGTGGAACAAATTAATATCAGGGGTTTTATTTTAGAGGGGGTGGATGGCAGTGAAGAAACAGACAAGTTTGTGATCATGAGGAGAGCACGAGTCGGTAAAACTGCCTGAGCTCTTTCTGGGTCAGTGTGGGGGCCAGAGCAGGCTGCATGCCAGGGGCAAAGGGAGCTGGGAGTTATAACTGTTGCAAAATAAAATTGTGATAGATATGTCAATGTTAAAAAAAAAAAATTGTATTTTGAGGAAAAACAGAGGGGAGGGAGGAAAACATTCCAATGCAGTCTCTCCTTGCATTTTCACAAGGTCCTAGGGCAATTACATAACACATAGCAGCTGGCATTCCCTCTGCCATTGCCTCTGCTGGCTGAGACACTGGCTGCACTCCCTTGGGAAAGTACAGCAGCACATTCTGTGGTAAACAGGGTGTCAAAAACAAGACCTAGGAGAAATGAAGGAAAGCTTCACTGATCTGTCAGACCTGTTCTCTTCCTGTCAAAAAATTGTTTCCTTTGATACTTCAGAAACTCAGGAGAGCAGATACCAGCTGGTTAGATACCAGCCAAGTGAAACTCTGTATGTGCTGGTAGAAGGACAGGAGGAACCTTAACCTGGGAGTGCCTCACATCTCCTGAACAAAAAGCTCTTCATTCCATCCCTCATATTTTTTCCACTCCAAAGTGAACTACTTTGCTCTCCTGCTCAGTGTGTCAGAACTTAATTTAGCCTATCATACATCAAGGAAGGCTTCAAAATATTTGAAGAACATTCATTGATTAACCTGGAACCAAAATGTCACACTCTTTAATTCATAATCCTAGGACAGACCTGTCTGTTACTGGTGTAATTTAAATTTGAATTTAGTGTGACAACACTAGGTCATACTCTTGTTTAATTTACCTTCAATAAGAATGTTATTATAATTAAATTCCATCAGAAGTGTTGGAACTCAGCTGAATGCAGTGAGGGATTTATACAGCCTTATTTTTCCAATATCAGAAGAAAAAAGATGTAAATAATTCACTTCTTTGCTTAAAAATACAGGAAGTAAATATCTTTGGCACCGGCATACATCACATCTCTAGGGAAGTATGTGGACACAGAATCATCATTGACTAAGGCTGCTGACAGTTCAGAAAGTGCTGGCTGAATCTCATTTGGTATCTCCACATCCATATTTACTTCGTTCTCAGGTTTAACCACCTAGGGTAGCTTTTCAGCAGAAAGGTAAGCTGAGAAGATTAGTTAATATACTACTGGTGGCCCTTGTGTGTTTTGCCTGGAGAACACTTTGTTAGATAACTGAAATATGTCTAAGTGGGCTGTCAGTCATGTACAGAGTAATTACTTCATCTTTTACAGTTTCATTTGGATTACGATACACTTTCTGTGTACATTTTTTTAATCATAAATGGTCTGCTACAAGAAATTATGCTCATTAATACCTAGCAAGTTTGCAATGAATAAAATCAGCTGCTCTTGCAGGGACAGGTGATATGATTATCTGGAGAGAATATCACTGCTGAAGAATCATTAGAGATTATAAAATTCCTTCTTAATTTAGCATGGATTTTTAATTATTCTTTTATATTGTTGGCTATATTCAATGAATACAGGAAATCTTCCCACTATGGGATTCAAACAAAGGTGTCTTTAAGCATCAGGATATGAAGTGAAACCTATTTAATATGTTATAGCTTGTTAAAAAAGAACGTAAGACAAATAAAACTGTAATTCTTAAGTAAGTAGCAGAATTTCTGTATGGTGTTCCCATATGTCCATATGCAAGATTCACACCTTATTCTCATACAGCTATCTTCCAGAAATATTAGGGACTGATTTTTAAAGGTATTATGGGAACAGAACTGTAAAATGAACCACATCAAATTTTTTTCTGCTGTAATGCACTGCTAGGAGAAAAGACAAGTGTATTTCAACTGCAAAATTACTAAAAGAAGAAATTTCTAACTCCCTACAGGATGAAACACAGAAGATCTTTTCAGAAGATCATATAAATTATATGTACATGGTATCTATGGCATCTTTTAATCTATTAATTTGGGAAAAAAACACCAGAAGTAGGAAACTGCAAGGTAAGTCATGAATCAACAAGCTAGTGCTAATGACATAGGCATCCCTTAAATTGAAATGGTATTTTTATGACCTAGTGGAAAATTTTAGGGTTAAATTTTTATGTGAAGGAAGTAGAAGTATTTTTCCCTCAGTCTCATCTTGCTATGTTCAATAATTTGTTTAATTTTATGAATTTGTCCAGCACATCAAAATTAGTTCCACCGAGTTTTTTTAAATGAAAGTTTTTCTGAATGGTGGCTCTAATACTATGTGGAAGGTAATCTATAAGTCAAAAAGGTTATATTGCTCTTTTCTACTGGCTAGAATCAAAGACAATGTTTTTATTAAGATAGAATATTCTCTTTGCTTGCAAAAATTTCTTTATTAGTAACCCATCTGCAAATCTAATTTTTAATGAAGTTATGACTCTTTTTATGGTAAATTGTATAGATTTGATAGAGATATCAATATTTAATAGGAAATCTACTGCAGATTGCCAAGGTCTGGTTAAGAAAAGCTTCATGTCTGAAAATAAACAGCAGATTAAGTATATAAAGTGTATTTAAGTTTATGGTTCTTTCGAGGCTTTCCTCCCCAAAAATGTCTCAGTCACCAGGCCATAAGAAAATGTATAGCAGGTAACAGCCAAGAAAACAAAGCTTTTTCTACCTTTTTTTTTTATAACTAAGAAACTCAGAACTGATTTTTACTTTACAAATAATTGGTATTGGTTTAGAACGTACTTAGAATAACAGATTATGGTATAATGGGATAAAATACTGGGACATATTTGTTAAATCCTGTTCAAATTAAGCTCCTCTGGTAGATGTGAACCTGTGTGAGCTGTGTGTGCCAATGAGAAACCTCAAGTCTTTCAGGCAGACCCCACTTCTGCAGATTACCTGAAAATACAGACCATTTACAGAATCATTTCAATGTCACAATGCCAAAGATCCTTCTGTGTCACACAAATTTTGAAATCAACAAGAACCAGTTTGAAAGAGGAAAGAAACCACACTTGGATCATATGCTATTTATTTTTTCCTAATTCAAGATCTTGCTTATAGTTTTAATAAGATTTATCAGAATATGGTGTCATAAGAGTGTATGGTATATTTATTTATTACATTAATATTAGAGTTTAGTGGCGATAAATATCACATTTACTATTGGCAATCCTTCTTATATATTCTGATGTTACTTCTTAAATGTGAAAGTGATAACTATTTTGGTCTACTTTGTCATTTGGACTTTCCCCTAGAGGCTAGCTCTAAGTAATAACAGATTTGGCAGATTCTTTTCATTGCTTGTAGAAAAAAATGTGGATATTTGATCAGATAGAAACACTTCTCTTTCTGTATCCAAGGAAATTGGACTGGGACTTAAAATGTGCCAAAGATAATTTGACAGCATTCATATTTGATAGTTTGTTAGCTTGAGTGTGAAAGGAAACCAACATCTGTGTGTTGCCAAAATCCATTCCCATTGAACCATGCTTGGATAAAACTCACAGCTGAAACAATTTACATAATGAGAAAAAAACCACACCATTGTCTTGTTCATAGAACAGTTTTTTTGTACCTTTCATAGTTTGTACTGTTCTTAAAACAGTGAAATAGACATTGGATTTCTGTTCTTAGTATCAAGCATGGGATGCCAACACGCCTGAACACTGTGTATGGCCCAACACCACAGGAAGGTCAACCCTTTCTAAGTAGAAAAAAAGCCCTAACCACATCACAGTCTGTCTGTGGGGTACCCTTTCAGCAAGCATTGAAGACCACGGAAGCTTGGGAGGATTTATTTATCTTCTTGATTATCAAACTCAGGACCTTCATTACTGTGCAGTGCTTGTCTCACTTTATGACTGGTATTTCTCCATCTCAAACCTGTCTGCAGTCAGATTGCACCTGCCTGACCCAAACCTTGATGACTGTAACATCCTGAACTATCAGCCTATAGCTCTGAAGTGCTTCAGTGTGAAACAACACAGATATCCCTGGTGCTAGTTGTTCTTAAAGAAAGGGACTAGAAAGAATGAGAGATCAAGAGGTCACAACAAATGAGAAAATTACATTCCAGGACTCACCATTTGAGATCCCACATGATAAATAGTGAATGTTATGAACTGATATCACAGTATCTTATTTTGTGAAATCAGCATTATCCGTTGAGAATTAAACGTGTTTTGATTCTACTTGAATTTGGCATTTCCAGCTGTGAAAGAGACCCATGTGCTGATATTGAATTTGGACTTGCATATGGTCTCGTAACTGTGATCAACATAGGTTGTAGTACCATTGTCATATGTTAAAAAATGAATTTTTTTTAAAGTTAACTGAAAAGTTAAATCATTAGGTAACTAAAAAAGTATGGCTCCTTACAAAACCTCTCTGAGGTTTTAAAAAAAACTATTTTACGTGTGAACTTACAAAGATTTATCCCATTTCCTTATGAATTATGACTTGAAGATTTCTTAAAGATCACTACATTTGTTCATGCTAATGTGCAGATAAGGTGGGATAACAATGGAGAAATGTACAACCTCTCCTTCAGTCTTATCCTGTCTTATCTATTAGTTTTGTCTCAACTCCCCAGCACAGTAACAGAAATAATTGCTGGACATCTCATACTTTTATGCAACACTACTCCTTATATAAAACTGGATATAAAGGAAAAGGCTGAACCTACTTTTAGAAAAGTGTTAATGGCATCATTTTCTCCCCAAAATGTATACATGCCATTCTCACTTATAAACTGAAAGCACAAAAGCTTTCTTATAAGAGTTGGTGAGGGAAAAGAAATTTCATGCCTTATCTACTGATTTCCTTTGTTCTTTGTCTTCATGATTTTACAAACAGACACTGAAGCCCAGTGTCCTAGATCTTGACAATGGCATCAGGGTTTTAGATGTGGGCAGGAGAGATGAATTTGTGACTTCCTCCTTTGTATGTTTTTTCATGCAGAAGTGAGTGACCTTCTGAACCTATTGTTCATAAATGGTAAAGGCACTTTTAGTCTTTACAGGAGAAATTACTTGTTATTACAGGTCAGGTCTACACTCTGCTCCTGATGCTGAGCCCTCTTTAGAATCCCCACTTAACACTGGATTACTTCTCTGAACAATATCTTATTGCTTTTTCTCCAAAAATATAGAAACCAGGGCAGACAGCTTTTCTTGTCAGCAGACCTTCTTGTAAGAAAAATAGGAAAGTAACAATGGAGCCTTAATTACTTGTAAAGTTTATACTTCTAAAACATAATCCTAAAATCAATTCCAGCTAATATAAACAAATTAATTTCTCTAGATCTACCTTGGTTTTGGGTTATTTTCCTCATAAGTAGGATATCCTTTGTTAGTTATATGTGGTAGTATTTTATGAATTCAGTCACAAATATTTAGTCCATTTCCCGAAATACCAATCTTAATCATATTAAACTTGATATTTTTAAAATACGTTTCATCAAGTAGTGCCTTTAGACTATGTGGTTTGATCTCTTCTGTACTCCCACATTTTCTTCCATTATGTTGCCAATAAAGATGGATATAGACAGCAGCAAAATTATACAAAATAGAGCCAGAGTACAATATAGAGCTTCTTACCTTTGAATAATTCAGGTACTGTTGACTGTGAACAAAATTCATAGCCATCTGTCAGCAAGTAAATTTAGTTTAGGTAAACATGGCTATCCCTTCCTACTAGACAGCTGGCCACATAAACCATGCCACCACACTTTGGAAAATCTCAGCAGAAAGACCAGTAAGCGAATGAACACGGAGTTTTATCCAGAACCAATGAACAATACATATATTTAAATTTCTACTTTTATATCTTTACGTATATGTACTAAATATATATGTATACTGAAGAAAAAATACTTTCTCGTTTTAGGAGAATATATTTAATGGAAAATATAGTTAAATAATAATTACTTAGTTTCTTCTTATATCAATATCTCAAACTGCCCACTTCACACATAGATAAAATCAATAAAAATCTCAAAGCTCTATATTTCCTTAAAATTACCAGAGCTTTTGCATTTTCCATTCAAAACCAAGTTTTTTGAATAGTACTTGAGACTGTCACAAAACTGTTGGTGGAATTGCTGCATAGTAATTCCACATTTAGTTTATGCTTTCTTTTGGCAGGAAGAGGATGCCCCTCTCTCTGCAGTTATGAGAAGTTGATCATAACTGTTAGAACCTATGCAAGATGAACTGGATGGATACAACACAAATATTGACTAAAGAAAACATTTATTTATCCTATCAACCTTTCAAAATATCTTTTAAATTTACACTAAGTTTGTTATCTTCCTTGTGACTTGAAATCCTGGATCTGCAGAAGCAGGGCATTTTGTACCCAAAGGATGAATCAGGGTACTGTCCTGAGTGCATAAAAGCAATGAATGTGTAAAATGTACTGAATGCATAAGATGCACTTAGAACAGACAGCAGAAAATCTGTTGTTACTAGTAGTTGAGAAGAGAGACTCATGTCACTACAGTAAATCACCATGATCACCCAAGCAACCTCTTCTCTTTAACAATATCAGTTTCATATTCATACTAAGGGATTAGGTAAGTACCTGTGTTTAACCTGCATAAAATGCCCTTTGTCTAGCAGCTAAAAGCCCTGAAGTTCATGGAGTCATGGAATCACAGGATTGTTTGTGTTGAAAAGGATCTTACAGATTACCTGTTTCTAAGCCACCTGCCATAGGCAGAGACATCTTCCACTAGACCAGGTTTCTAAATTCCCCATTCAACCTGACCTTGAACACTTGCAGCAGCACTTCCAGGGATGGGACAAAGTTTTTGTGGCAGACTAAACATTCTTGTCATTAAATCTGTTTCTGTTTTTACACATAGCCTGATGAATTTTGTTAGTCATACCACTTGCTTTGAAGTAATCCATAAAATATTCAAAGACAAGGGTGCAAATTTTAACCAGTCAATCCTTTCTCAGGTGCAGTTAAAGGAAGACACAGACAGACCAGCCTGATGTGCTCTTATATGAAAGTAAAAAAGAAGGGAGGAAAAGAGCACTACAATGGGATTTCTTATTTCCTTTGACTTCTCAGCATCTATGATTGGCCTTGGTCTTTACAAGGAAATAGACAGAATGCACAGATTATTCTTAGTTGGAATGGACCCACAAGGATCATCAAGTCCAGCTCTTAAGTAAATGATCCATACAGGGATTGAACCTACAATCTCAGTGATATTAGCCCCATGCTCTAACCAACTAAGCTAATCTCAGGATCTGAACTGAACAGCAGCATAAAATACTATATGGTAGGATCATTGTCATTAGGAGGTGTTTTAAGGTGAAAAATCTTTAAGTTTGTAATGCTGACAGGTAACAGATTATTTCATGTGTGTGGGTGAATGCACATGGATGAAAGACAAGTGGCATGACCCCAGTCTGCTGACTGATTAAAGAGAAAAACACCCAGACATGGGACTGGTCATACATTCTGCTTCTTCACAGAGACTATTTAGATTGGGAAATCAGGAGCTTGAATTTTGGAAAGAAGAGGTGACTGAGCAGTGGCAGAGCAAGAACTGATATGACTTTCTGCCCATCCTTTCTGGGCTGACATTCACTCTTAACTGTGGAGAAGGAAATTCAATATATGGGAAAAAAGCCCAGGGTAAGGTGAGAGAATCGGTGTGCCATGAACAAGCAGGGTAAAAGATCTGGTTCTGCTGGTTCTTAAATAAACACCAGCATGCAGCCCACTAGGGGGTTGTAATTTTACTTTGTTTCTTGCAACAGAAGAAAAATAATTTATATCATTTATTCTGGAAATTGCTTTTTATTATCCCAAGACTTTTTGGTATATGGTGGAAAAAATCACTTGCAGATATAATTTCTTAGAAAATGCGATGTTTTGAGACTGATCCTTCCATCCTCACTCCTAAATGGCAAATTAATTAAATTAACAGAAAAAGATCTTGGAATAGAAGTGCAGAAGGTCTAAAAAAGAAGTTTGCACTAAATAACTTTTTAAAAATTTTTGTTACACACTTTATTTGATGGGAAATTGTTTTGACTGGCTGTGCTTCAATTGCTTTGGGGAATAAGAAGGATTTCTCAGCAGAAAAAAAAAATCAAGTGCTTCACCATAAAGTCACTTGGTAGAAACCAAAGTTTGCATTGCTTCTGGTGGAACCCCGGGAGCCCCCACGACCCAGAGCAGGTCTCTGAGCAGGGTAAATACTGTCTGCATGTAGCACCTAACTCAGCCACCTAACTGAGACATCTCTAGGAGACACCTGCTCTCATCACTTGCTGTGCAGGTAACTTAACAACACCAAAGTTAGATACTTAATAAACCTGACTCAGCTTGGAAAGCTTTGTGCTCACTTCCTGCCCCTTAGAGACAGTAAGACATAGCTCCCCTTTCCTCACAGATACTGCTGTGCACTCTGACCGAGGTCCAAACCCCAGGTATCCCATCAGAACAAGGATGGGAGCTTCCCTTCTCCAGTCTGACTCCCATACACATATGACAGTTCAAGAACTAACCCTATCCACAGAAAGAGGATATGGAAGGATTTATTTAGCCATCTTGGCCCATCTATGCTGATTTTTGAGCTTGTGTAGGAGATTTAAACATCATAATTGCCTCAAACACTGTCAAGGGCACAGAACAGCAGGAACTTGAGGTAAGTGAAGAAGATAGGAATTGGCAACAAGAAGGTGTTAATTCCAGACCAAGTGGAGTTGAGATTTGGTTAACACATCCTAGTTAATGTATCCTGACAAAAAAATCCCACTGTGGCAAACTCTGAGAACTGAAGCAACTGCTTATACACATGGCACCCCAAATTATGGCAACATCTGTGACCACCCGGTGGATACCAGAGCTTGGGAACTTGGTAAAAAGTTTGTACCTCCAGAGGAATGACTCTTGACAACCCCATCACCAAGAGGAGCGGCAGAAGAAGGACCAATGGGATGCCGTCTGCATCTAAAGGTGGTGACATCTTTCCACTTAATCTATCTCTCTCTGCGTCTCCCCTGCCCCACTTTATTTCCTATTTCTTTCTCTCTCTCTACCTTGCATTTACTGTTAAATAAAATCCCTACTATTGACTTCAGCATATGGTGTCTTTTGCACCTTAGTTCAGGCAGAGACAGGTCTCAATAATCAGTTCATAACAGCTTGGGGTATCAACAGCATGCCCCATATAAATATTTTTGCTACAGAAATATACCAAGGGGATACACTTTGTAACTTTACACCTCCTAACACATACAGGGTATAAAATTAGGATCTGTAACTGTAACTGCTATATGACCAAACACAGCAAAATTAAATAAGGAAAAAGCCATGTTTTTCCTCAGCATTTATCTCTCAGAAGAGGAGAGAACATGAACTGAATTACCTTCTGAGGATACCAAATATTGACAGTCAAATTTTACAAAGGATAATTCTTTATGCTGTTAAAATACTGTGAAATCTTTCACATTAGAAAAACAGTGGTTCCTTTGTTAAATTATTTCAATCAAGCTTTTAGTTCAATTAATTCCCTGTTCTTGCAAACATAAGAAAGCAGTTGCTACATGAGTTGCTGCTTGAGAGGCAAAGATTGCTGTGTCCTTCTGTCAGCTATCCAGGTAGCTCAGGGCAGTCTTACACACATCAACAAATATCTATAAATATTCTCACCTGCCCACACTCTGTAAAACTAGGCCATAGACTTTTGGATCCAAGACAGGTGATTATCATTTAGAAACTCTGCTTTTAGAGTATAGAGGAAGTTCAGTGCTTTGTGGAAATTTCACTTGGATAAGACTATCACATCCAAAAATCCTAGGTAAGCCTTTGGAGCTGGCTGAATCTCCACTGAACACATTGATGGGCAGATAAGGACCTAAGTGTTTGCTGGGGTGTTGTTAAAGCCCTTCCTGCAGGAGCAACACAGACAAGAAAATCAGCCAATGCTCACAGAGAGCCTGGTGATCCCTGAAGTGACTATACAGAGTAGGAAAGGGCTAGAGTAGTATCAGTTTCTCAAAAGTCCTGTTTAAGCATCATAGCAATAAATAATTTATAAAAGCAGGGTGGGTGGAAGAAGATAAAGAGGGATTTATATTTAGCATGCAGCCATATCTGAGACCATTGCTTCCTTGTTGTGTTGCTGTGACATTCTCACTCAGGGAGAGTGGTTTGCTTTGATTTAACACACACCATGTGTACCTTTTCCTGGTAAGTCCACTTCATTTTTTCTCTAAATTAGCAAGGGTAAGCCTGTAGTGAATATAGAAAATCAGTGTGCTACAAAAATAAGTGTCCCGCCTTCAGTGTAAGATGCAAAACATTTTTTAGACTTTTTTAAAAATCAGAAATATATATCACATATCATATATCATATATCATATATCATATCTATTATGTATTATATATCAGAAAATTCCCAATAAGCCCTCATGTCTTTCCTTATATTTTTCCTCAGAAGCAGAGAAATCTATTAAAATATTTATTTAAAAACCTCAACAAACCCAAGATATTTTAGTGCTTTTTAAGGAGGAACTCCTGACAGACTTTTATCTTATGCTCTTTCAGCTCTCGGTATGTAAAGCCATTCATAGACTTGGGACATGAATATCGGTGTGCATACAAGCTCTTTGTATAAAATGCAGAGAAGTATTGTTGCAGCTATATGACTATGCTTGTTTAAAAAAATACCTTCAAACTGCCTTAGTGTTCACTAGTCAACTCATATAATAATGTAAGTATACATGACACTGTGTGCCTTTCAAAAAAAAGATTACTTCTAATGTTGGTACTAAAATAAGCATAAAAAAACTATATTAGTGATGAGACACTAAATTGAGAGCCTTAAATGTGTTTTTCATTTAGCATTCGAGATGGAAAAATTAGCATTTTAAAAGTTATTGCAGACATATTTTATAACAGATATGAATAAATTACCTCTGTAGCATCACCTACCAAGAATAAATAGTTTTATACAAAACCATAACAAAATCCTCCCCTCCTTTTTGATTAACCTAAGCAACAAGAAAAGCATTTATGCAGCTGCACTCATCTTGAACAGAGCTTGTCTGAGCTGGGGCTTTAAGAAATTTAAGTTTCAAAACAAACTACTTAATTTTTTGGTAAAAACAAATGAAAAATTTTCAGAAAGACATCACTTACCAAGAGCTTGATGTGTCTTTCCTATCTCTGCTGTGGCCTTTGGAACAATGACCAGTCTTGGGAAACATCAGAGGAGGCAGGTAGATCACAGATGTTTTCAAATTTATGAAGCTATCCATGGAAGTTTTATATCTCTGGACATTGCTGTTACTTTCAGTTGTAAACCAGAAAGTAAATCAATGTGGTGGAAAACTTCTCTACAGGACAAGAACAAAGAGGATGATTACTGAGGCAAACATCAAGTACTGTCAAAGAGGTCATGAAGAGTGGGATCAGACTGGAAGGACCTTGGGCCTTGCTCCTCTAGAGCAGCATTGCCATCACTTCCTCATCCTGCTAAGTTAGAAATACATAACACATGACTCTCTTACTCCTAACTCTGGACTTATTATGCAGCCAGGCAGGTCTATATTTTTAAAAAAACAACCAAAAACAACTGAGAGCAACCAGACAAAAAACTAAAAGACAAAAAGAAATAGCATTTCTTTGCACTGTAAGGTGTGTAGCTCAGAGCCAAACTAAGGTGCAGGTCAAGCAATCTATTTTTCAGTAAAAATCTCCATGCACAGCTCTATGGGTTCCTATAGAAAGAAAAAGAAAAATCAATTCTTGACAATAGCCCAAGATTCTACTGAATAACTTGTGCTGGGTGTTCTAACCTGAGACATTATTATTAAGAAAATGTGGCTATTGCTTTCACAGGTTGCAGACCCCCTGAGAGGAGAAGTTGGGTAGAAGGCAGAGAGGTAAAAAATGCAGGAAAAAAAAGCATCAGGCTTCTATAATTTTCACTTAGAATTTAGAAGGTATATGACTTGCATAAATTCACAAAATTATGCTTGTGATGTTGGGCCTGACATCAGCTGAGGATTGAAATTGTCTAAAGGAGAGATTTTTCCAGTATTGGGGACTGCTGAAATGGTATTCTTACTGTGTCTATCTGGTTTTGTCACACTGTAATGCCCATGTCCTGATGCGGAAGCATAAAAAGTGATTGCATTTTTAACTACAAAATTAATTGAAATTTCATATCACATAGTACATCTTTATTAATACTGAACAGGTCAATTTTTATAAAAATATTGCCATAAATAATGTAGGGATTAATAATTTAACACCTCTAAAAGATTTGGCATTTTTCATAAAATCTTACCTTATCACCATTTGGATTGCCCAGAAAATCCCAGGTACAGTAGCCTAAAGTTTGTGCTGTCCTTGTTCTGCACACTGAAAATTCCTGTGTACACTAATTTAGGTCTCAAGACTGTGAACAGCTTTTCCTGTCATAGCCCTGTACCTGGGAATTACACAAGCATTGAGCAGTTCCCACTTTAGGAACTGACTCTATAGTAGGTTCCTTGTCTTTAAGTAAATGCTACAGTTTCAAGTCAGAATACAGGTTTCAATACTAAATCTAGTCCAAGTCTAACAGTATGAGTGATTTTATGAATAATAAAATAATTTTTTACATGAACATCAGATATTGTCTGACACTGATATCTTACTGCTTATTGGGAAAAGCCTAAGACAAATGAATTCAGTTATTGGTTTGGATGCCTGGGTGAAATTTTCCATCCATTTATTCCTCATCTTGTCATTGACTGTGAAAAAAATGGCAATTAATTTTTCTTCCAGTCATCATCTGCCTTTACTATTTAAAATATAAAATGAAAGATGAGAGGGTAATGGGGACAAATCTAGATGTGTCCTGTTCTCATGCTCTTCCCTCAGCATGCCCTTCTGTCTGCTTTCACAGGGTGCAGGATTCTGTACACCTTTGGTCTACCTGTCTTGACTTTAAACTGAAAAGGGGTAGGTTTGGGTTAAATATTAGGATTAAATTTTTTCCTCTGAAGGTGGTGAGGCACTGGAACAGGTTGGCCAGAGTAGTCATGGATGCTCTGTTCTTGGCAGTGTTCAATGCCAGGTTGGACAGGGCTTTGAGCAACCTGGTCTAGTGGAAGATGTCCCTGTACAATTCAGGGAGTTGGAACTAGATGATCTTTAAGATCAATTCCAACTCAAAAATGCTATGGTTCTATGATTTTAGCAGAAATCTGAAAGACTGAAAAACATAAATTATATATTGCCTTTACATACAAGGAAAGAACTGAAGAACAAAAAGGACTAGAAAAATAAGGATCTAGGACCTTGTTCCACCTGGAATAAAAGGAAAACATACCTGACAGAAATCAGAAATGAATTTTCCTCCCAGTTGTGCACGACATAGAGCTATTAGTTATAACAACATAGTTTTCCAGAAGTACATTCACACAAAACCAGCAGGACTGGAGCTGGAGATAACACATGCACAAAATCCATTAGCAATTTGTAAGAGCTGAACCATGCTGACAGACTAATTCCTCTAAACAGCAGTTCTGGGCTAAGCTGTGCAGCACTTTCCACAGCACTTCACTGCGCAGCGCTGGCAGGCTTGGCACCACCTGCCACGAGCACCTCTAGAAATGTCAGTAAATAACACCCTTTTTTCTACTGCTGCTGACAGAAGTGCCCAAAGAGCTCAGGTGGGAACAGGTCCTGTATGTTTATGTGGGCATACACCAACATTTAACATGCCAAAGGGCCAGGGAGGTGATGCTTGTCTGCCTCTTTCCTTCTCTCCAGAGGCAGTAATGCTCTCCACCTCATGGCTTTGCCCCCACTGCAGGGAGCAGCTAAGGCTGGAGACAGGTGTCCTGCACTTCTGTAGCCTGGACAGCAGTGCTGCTCTCCCTGCTCCACACCATGCTGGAGCAGGGAACAACAAGGCTGTGGGGCCGCTGGGTCAAAAATCCTTTTCATACTTTTGACAGAGACTCAACACAATTTTCTGACAAAAAATAATGCACGTTCTAGCCAGCTGAAATATACCCATAATATCTCTGTAGGCCCACATTACAGAAAGAGAATAAACTTCCTGTGGACATCTGACAAGCAGTTTAGCTGAACTGCACCAGCTCCTGGTAATGAGTCTGCAGGAAGATCCTTGCACATCAGAAACTGGAGAAATTGACAGAGTGGCCAACAGTTTCAAAATCAAGGCACATTTTGTGTGCCTTGCTATCAGGCAGTCAAGCTGTAATATGAGATTTTATTTCATGATGAGCATGTCTGAAAATCAAGCACCTCAATGGCACTTCAAGCTGGGCAGTAATAACCAGAGGGGCCTAAAATCAACCTATCCACCATTCATGTCAAAATGTCAACCTTTTTAACCTAGCTCCTATCTAATTCATACAACTACACTTGAAGTACATATACTAAGATAGAAGAAAAAGGAATTTAAAATACAGCAGTATAATCTTTCTGCTTTGCTTTATTAGCCTCATAAAGTAATACTAATTTTTTACTATTCTCATATAAAAATCCAGAGACTTTCTGTCACAAAGAGAACTGGCTTTTCAAA
Organism: Alethe castanea; assembly: GCA_024734035.1. NCBI lineage: Eukaryota > Metazoa > Chordata > Aves > Passeriformes > Muscicapidae > Alethe > Alethe castanea. The sequence goes on along the minus strand of JANRGV010000001.1, from coordinate 81,334,127 downwards.
TCACTCCAGGAGATTATACTCCAATTAATATGGAATTACTATGTTCTGATAAAATATGTGATGTGCAATATGTAATAAAAGAGACATTTAAAGGATAAGAGCAATATCATACAATATGTCACAGTATTTTTCATTGTTCTAGATGAGGTTTTTTAACTATTTCTTCAATAGTTAAAGTAAATCTTCCGAGACAGACAAAAAGAATGTGACTACATTACACTGTTCTTGTTTCTGCAGGCACATTAATTCATTATTTTTGGACTTACCAAATTTGTAACACTATGTATTTGCTTTCAATAAGGAAAATTGGAACATTTTGTTTAAGTCCTATACTTCCAAATAATTATTTAAATGCAATGACAAGATGTAGGCTCTGGATACAGAGTCTAAGACAGAAACAATGTTTTAAATGCAAAAAACTTATAAAATTTTGTGTAATCATGGTTTCACTGCAGCTAAATCTTCAATGAATGATACAACCACAGTGTAAGACAAAGATCTCATCTTTAAGTGCACGGCAGAAAAAGAAATAAAGCAACAAAGCAAAAAGGTGCACATCTGCTTTACAAAGGACTATCCAAACCCTTAATAGTATTTCTATCACATATTTGAGTTTTTTCCCAAAATCTTAGGTGTAGCTGTGTTTTGTGCAGCTGAGGTGCAAAGAAGAAACAGAAGATAGAGTTTGGAAGCAGGTACATGAGATGTTCCTTCTACCATATGCAGTGTAGGATTTGGAAGAAAATGTTTCTGACGCCACAAACAGAAAAAGGCAGGTTGCATTACATTTCTCATTTTGAAACATTTTTCAAAAAAATTTAATGCTATTGTCAAATTGCCTGTTTTGAATATTAGTAACAGGAATTTGGAGGCCCAAAAAGATCTTTCACTAGGATTGTTTTGCTCTTGTAATTTCTTGAAGACCTCTAAGTGAATTAATTCTTCAATAAATGTCATTAATAACTTTTCAGCTTCTTGGTACATTCACTTCATTATTTATTTTAGTTTCAGCTTTATTTTAATTCTGGTTTTGCAATTTCTTTTGGTTCTTTTTCCCTCCCTTCTGAATCAGAGTTTACTTTTATCTCTCAAACGTTCACCCAGGTTAGGAAAACAGCTACTCAAGTTTACTCTGTTTGCTGTTAAAAATATTTCTTTCACTTTTTATTTCAGAGTATACAGAAAAAGTGGGAAATAAACCTCTTACAAAAAAAGACATTTGTCTACATTTTCTTACTGAATCCTAAAATAATATAGTAAGAGGAGTATCTGTACTTAGAATATTTTAACCATTTTCTCACCATTTCATAACTTACAGCTGAGGAAAACACTGCCTCATACATAGCACGACACATGAACTCTAATTCTTATCTATCAGCTCGAGGATATCTATTTACACTCTACAGAATGCAGATTACATCCTGAACTCCCCAGGATCCAGAGAACAGCAGTGGAAATTCAAGTAGTGGGCAGGTGTCCACTGCACAGGTTTGGGAGGACTGAGTCATGGCCATAAACAGGCATGACCCTGTGCACAATTGCTGAACTAGAAAGGGGATTTTTTTTCAGTGGACTGCATGGGGTTTGTGTGGCAAGGTTTGGGTACCAGGAGCCCTGGAGCTGAGGTTCCCCTGCAGCAGGTGGGGCAGGCCATGGGGAGGTGGCTGTGTCCCCGCAGCCCACGGAGCTCCTCAGGGGAGCAGAGACCCACCTGCAGCCCCTGGAGACCCCCACGCCAGAGTAGATGCATGCCCAAAGAGGCTGTGATCCTGTGGGATGCGATGGTGGAGCAGACTCCTGGAAGGACCTGTGGACCCATGGAGAGAGGAGCTCATGCTGAGCCAAGTTTTCTGGCAGGAGGTGTGACCCTGCAGGAGACCCATGCTGGAGCAGCCTGTTCCTGAAGGACTGCACCCCACAGAAGGGACCCATGCTTGAGCAGTTCTTTGAGATTTATTTTCACAGCTTCGTTTAGGTTCTCTACTTTGAGAAGTATTTTGTTTCAGTAGTATGTTTATGTCCTAATGAATCAACCTTTAATAATTAGAAGCATTTTGGTGGGTTTGGTTGGCTCACTTTAGGAAAAGCATTAGTTTCACGTCAGGAAAAGAGCTGACTCCTGGCCCTTTTAAACAAACAAACAACACTAGTCCACCTCCGGGGACACAGATATATACACTAAAGAGGGGCTTGTTGTTGTTTTAGAACAAAAGTAGAATTGAATGGAATAGGTTGCCTAGGCAACAAAACATCTAAACAGAGGTAAATTGTAGAAAAAGCTGGCCAGCAGGGAATGATCCTGGTGACAATGTCAGAGACTTTATCTGTAACAAGAGAATAAAACAGAATATTCCAGAATTGAGCAAACATTTTAGAAACAAACCCCTACTGATTTTACTTAGAGGTAAAAAAATATAAAACTTACTTCACCACATTGTTCTACAGCTTGGTCTATAGTGGTGTATGGCTACTTTTGAAGGACAATCTTCCCCATATTTTTTTCATCAACTTGCACTCCTTTCAGGATACTCACCAATACAATCCACAGCTTCAAAGAGGGAGAGGTATGCAGAAATAGCATGATCTAAATATGTTTTTGTTTCAAATTGTATTCCTGATGAAGTCAATGCCAAAGTTTGCACTGACTTTAATTAGGTGAAGAAATCAGTACTTTAAGATCAAATTCAAAGTCACTAAGCTCTGGAGAGAGCTTACATTTAGGAAGGCTGGCTTTGCCAGTATTGATTTAGGCCATGGCTGAGAAAAAGTTCCTCCCTGTAATGCACAAATAATATCAAGAGGAATTAAATTAACACTGTTTTCAACTTCTGAATATTTTCTAACTTCATACCTTTCAAATAAGTACAGAAAAGCAGGTCTAAAACAACAACAAAGCATCTCATTATGGAGTAAAAAAGGAGTTTCTGTGACTAAGAAATGAAAAGATTTAATACATCAAGTCCCTTGCACATATAATCAGACTGGAGAAAACAAAAAGACAAAATTTATTTTATCTTGGCATTGAAGCTAAAGAACTATTTGAATAGAGGAGCGGTGACATATTTAGTGTCACATCTGTTTATCTGCATGTGGCAGTCTAAGGGGCCTGTCAGTGCTGCCTGTCAGGACTTTATACATCGTGTGTGCTCATGGGCGTGGGGGCGAGATGTGTGTATACACAATAGGAACGATAAGAGGAACAAAAGGAGGGAATTGAAGGGCTTCAGATACCTAGCACAGATAATGTGACTGACAAAGAATAAGACAAGCAAAGCATAGAGAACTCAAATAGACATCATTTTTCTATTTACCACATTTTAAAATAACCCATTTTGGTGTGAGAATGAGATTAGCAATGGAGACAGATAAAAAACAGCCTGTCAGCTAATGGCGTAGCCAGGTAAATTAAGACCTTATGCATTTTAATAAACGTGTTGGCCCTGTGCAAATTCTTTTTAAGATAGTGACAAACTTTCTGAAAGGAAATAAGATGACATTTTTCATACTGATTACATTGCTTAGAGTTAGGTATATGCCAATCCTCCCCTTCCTCACCACACCCCCCTTCCCCAGAGCCCCACTCAAAACAAACTGAAGTCTGGAATTATTCTGCTTATAAATAATATTCATTATTAGCAGGTAGGCAAAGATTACAGATGATTCTTTTGTCCATTATGTCCAGTGATGGTACTTGTAGTTAGGCAAGAGAGACCATTTTGAGGTGGCATACAATGAGGCAGCTGAAAGGCTGTTAGTCACACTGAGCTCTTCAGTCGAATTTTTTGCAATAGTAGTATGGAAGAAAAATTGGTGCTGTGTCAGCTCACCAAATGTAAATCATACTGAAAGGAGGAAAATGTTGTTATAATGCAGCCCCTGGGAATAGAGAAGGTCAGAGATTAAGCAGAAAGAAATTCTAACAAGTATATGATGAGCAAACTTTTGAATCTTATGGAAACTAAATCTGGCTTCATTTATAAGTAACTCCTTCTGTCCTGTGTCATTCTTGGACAATACATCTGGCCTGACTTTTCAGTCAGCAAGGACATTTAGTTATTGAGGAGCCTCTTTTTATTCCCCACGTCTCACTTTTCTGAGAGAGGGCTTAGGCTTGGGGAAGGTGAGGAAGAAGGGGTTTACAGTCAAGAGCAAAATCATGAAGGTTTGCCTTTATTTTATTTTATTTATTTTATTTTAGTTTAGTTTTTGTTTGTTTGTTTTTGTTATTTTTGTTTTGTTATTTTAACTGGCTAGATGGTATCTTTGTGAAATAATTTCCCAGTTACTTTTTGACCCAATGACAGAAAACTAAATGGATTTCTTAGCCACTTCCAGTCTTAGACATCCCCTATTCAGCAAAGCAAACAAGTGTCAAAGTCTCGATACTAAACTCTGCTCAAAGCTTATTAAATTCAGTGTAGGACTTTCTACTGAGTGAGAACTCTCTGCATCTGCCAGAACACAACATAACTAAAGTATTAAAAACTAGATGCAATAAATATTCCTAAAAAGACAGTTGTCTAAATATCTATTTTATTGCTTATTAATGTTTTGCCTTTCTTAAGGTCTTGACCTCATTGGAAACCTGTTTTCAAGGAGATGTATGTGGATAAAGGATATTGAATGAAGCAATTGTAAATACATTATTCATTTCTAGTCATTACTGATGACCTTATGTGTAACTTGTGAGTGACAGAGCATAGCACAGCTATGAATGATTGTTGTGAGGTCATCAATCAAGGGCAGAAATTAATTCTGCATCTACAAGTGCCTCATTGCAAATCTTGTGTACTATAACCATGCTGTTTCAATATTTATGATTTTTGTAATCCACTATTATTTAAAATGTAAGTATACTGCCTCAAGCAATGGAAGACAAAAATATATCAACAGGTTTTCATCTAAAAATGTCCTTATTTACCTGGAACCCTGAGACATCAAAGTATTGTTGGGCTTTTCTGGGAAAGAACAGATTATGCCTATAGCAAATTGTATTTATGTTAATGGGACAGTGTCATTGAATTTTCAATAAGGACAGTGTCTCTGAATTTAGAGTAAACAATGTATTTGGAAGCAGTTTTTTAAAACAAGTTTATGAAAATATTTTTTTTTCATTTCTATAGGAAACACTGTTAAGTAATTAAAATTATTATAGAATTTGAAAATGTTAATATAGTAACATATAACATAATAGACTAACAAATGCTTTCACAAGGCACCACAGCAGTAAATTAACTCCCTATTAAGAAGTTTGTGTGTATCTCTTGTGTATTAAGAAACTGCTCTAGTATTAATGATGAATTCATGATGGAAGAGATACTTTTGCCCTTTTAAAATGCCTCAATGGCCGATGAAGATTTGTCTGTATTTATTCAGAGAAGTTATTCAAAATAAAAAATAGCTCAACTGACTCCATAAATAGGTAGACAGACAGAAAAATTAAAAAAAAACATTCAAAATTAATGCAATTATTTATCACTATGGAAGCGAGTTGAATCCCCTGCAAATAGAAAGATTTTTAAGGCTTAATTTAGATTACCCAAAATAAGACATACTGCTAAGCATTCAGAATTAGACTATTCCAATCAAGTTGCACAAATATGAAGATTCTAGGCAAGAATTAATATAGTGTGTGGCAATATATTGAAGCCTAGCTCTGACTGAAAAATGTTTATGGGGCATCCAGTGCAAATGCACTTACCAAGTAAAAGTATTTTCAATATATTTTGCTAAGAGTCTTCCTAAGGACAAGCTTCCAACTTAACTGTATTTTGATCAAGTGTTCCTTAAAATGCATTTGATGAATTCCATAATCTAGACTCATCTGGATAGTATGTAAGAAGGCTTTAATGTCCAGCCTGTTGAAAGTCTGGCTTGCACACTGAGGCATTTTGCAGACCTTTCTTCTGACAATGTTCCTCTAGTGGAACTCAATCACATCTCAGGATATTTCTCAACTGAAGCTTCAGATTTAAATGGGTCATAATATCCTGCACAGATTTCAATTTACAAAATCCTGTGTCAAGCAAAATTCAGACCCTCTGAGCCTTTATTAGGAAACTTGCAATTGAGAACAGCTTACCAAAAGGTTTTTCAAATGAACTTAAGCCAAATAATGAGGGGACAGGAGAACATTTCACTTTCATACTGGTAGCTGTGCAAAGAAGGGCTTGTCTGAAATGAGAGCTTGTTTGGAGACAATCATTCCAGAAATCGTAGCTAGAGACAGTACTCAGCCAGGCACTGGTAAAGAGAAGCTGCTGCACACCAAGCACCTAGGCTTGGCAGCTGTGGGCCCAGATGGCTGTTCTTCAGTGCAAAGAGCAAACTACCCCCCATTTTTACAGGATCAACCTTAGAAGCATTGTGACTCCTTGCTGGGATTACTAACAAAGCATAAAAGTTCGTCTTTATAACCTGATATTTTAGTTGATAAACCAAAATGCATCAAGCAATAAACAGGCAAAAAAATAAACCCTAAGAAAACTCATCACAGTATTAAAGGGTAGCTACTAAGAGGACAGAAGCACTCTCCCTTCACAGGAAGTGATTCACAGGGAGTTGACAAGAAGCAACAGGCACAAGTTACATGAGGAGAGGCTTCACCTTGGTTTAAGAAAGAAAATTTTAATGAGAACAAACAGCCACTGAAACAACATCCCCAGGGATGTGGTCGAGCACCCACCAGGAGGCTTTCAAGATGTAGTTGGACACGGTGCCAGACAAGCTTGTCTTGCCTCCCTTTTCCACAAAAAGCTGGACTAGAGGACCTCTTAAGGTCCTTACAACCTGAGCTGAATCGTTTTATCGTTCTATCACTATCTCAGCTCATCAGACAGAACTTTTTCAACAAATTTTCCTCTACATTTTAGAACACACCACAATTCCCCAATGTCTTTAGCTTGTCAAGAGACTATCTAAAAATCAGTACTATAACTGTAAGTTGGATTAAATACTGATGAAAACCCCCACTGCCTCTCTCCCTGTGCTGTCTCTGAGAAGGAGGGAAAGGTTGAGAGAAAATAAAGGTGTATTTAATGGCTTAGTTTACTTCTCATTTTCCTTCTCTGAGTTTGGTGGTAATAAATTCACTAAATATCTTTAAGTCGAGCCTGTCCTTAACTCATGAACTGTTCATTAAAATTTCTCTTCTCTGTCCAGTTGTGGAAAAGAGTGAGTGAGAGGCTTTTGTGGGTGCTAGGCATTTGGCCAGCATCAAACTTCAACAGTAGGCCATTTTATGGTTCTATGATTCTAGCAGTAAATTAAAAATCACAAGAAATTCAACAACAGATGATGAGATCTCATGAGAGATATACTTAGTCAAAACAGGTAGTCATTTCAGATCCCATCTTTTTCCAAAGAAGAATCTGAAAAATTGCAAAGCAAGTCAAAGTGTGGCCAAATTCTTGGATTTGACTACTCAGAAGGTGGGAAATAATTACAGTAGCAGTATGTGAAACTGATTATCTTCTCACAGAAGTTTATGCAAGATTCTATCCAAAATCAAATTTAAATTAAAAAAAAAAAAATTGAACTTGCTTGACCTGATTCCTGCACAAATTCCCTGTAACATCACTGGGATCACCCTTCTCTGCCCTGCTGCAAGTAGCTAGAATGATTTAAGTAGCTTGCCAATTTAGATTGTGGTTTGGCTTATAGTAACCAGAGCTGCCTGGAAATGTTTCATTAGCACATTGTTAATACCCCATATATGTTTTCACATGGAAAAAATAAAAAATTACATTGCTAAAAAGTCATATTTCAAAATAGGAAAAAAGTCACCCTGAAACAGAAAAATTCGCTGTAAAAAACCAGCATAGCTGTAACAGTGAGCAAGAATATTTACCAAAACACCTTCCTCATTTTTAGGTCTTTTTTTAAATCTCCTCTTTAACACTTTTTTTCATAATTTTGGGTTTTTTTTAAGAACAATATATAGCTATTTCTATACCCCCTGCATTTTAATTGGAAAAGTTGTTTTGTTTCTCTGTATTAACAGAGAGCCAAGCATCCATTCAAGTTCAAGTCTTGGCACAACTTATTATCAATTAACAAATGCATGTTGTACTTCATCTCTCAATAGACAGTCTTTTCAGTGTCAATTCAAAGTGAAGACTGTGGTCTTTCCTTACTGACAACCTACTGGGAAAATTTTTTTCTTTATATGCTGCTGTAACAGCTGCAGCAACAGTACTGGTGAAGATGTGCATTCATTCATACTCTACCTTCAAAACTTTGAGATTTCAATTGTTCAGAAGCTTCACAGAATGTTCTTGTTTTTGGATTAATCTGTGGAGACTATCTCTGTGGACAAAAAACAATCGTGACCACAACCACTGCACAGACACCAATGCCCACACCCCACTGACCACAGCCACTGACT
>JANRGV010000001.1:81284534-81325637 GCA_024734035.1 Alethe castanea | reverse complement strand
TATAACATATAACATATAACATATAACATATAACATATAACATATAACATATAACATATAACATATAACATATAACAATTAATATTTAAATCAAAAGCAGGTCCAATTAACATTTAAATCAAAAGCAGGTCAGGCTGACCTGTAACAAGATATGTCTCAATATATAATGAACATGTGCTCAGAGTGTTGGTACATGGTCTTCTCATAGTCTTGGAAAATATAAATAAGGGCTAAGAACAAAATATACATGTTTAGATTAAATAACACATATACCTCCACCAAAACAAATATGAGACAAGATGGGTAACTGGTCTTCTTTCTCAAGTTCAGTAGAAACAGAAGATAGAGGAAGTGAATTCACTTCAGCAGTTACTATGACTACATCTCAGTTATGGATGTTGAGCACAATATTACAAAGCTCTTAATGCTTTCTCTTGTTAAAAAAAAAACAAAACAAAAAACTCAAATACTCTCAAAACCAAACTCATAAGAAAACCCAGCCACCCCCATCCACCCCCCAACAACTAAAACAAAAACACATTATTTGATCTAGTACAAAAGTACCCAAAGTTTCAAGAATTACCTAAGTCCCGTCTGGTATCCTCATTTGAGGCAGATGTCACACCATCTCCTTTGGATGCAAATAGCTTCTAGGCTTGAGTTTTTTCATTTTCTGCAGTGAAGATCTCAATTAGCAGGGGTAGAAAACACAACTAACCTGGGGGACTTGTCTACAACCTTTCTCAGACTTGTAACTGAATTTTGACATGTAAACTGTGTGGTGTAGAAATCTTCTTTGGCTTGCTGGGTAAGCTGAGCAAATTGCATTTTGGAGTCTGTTGTCTGTGTAAGAACACAGTGGCCATGACTTTGTACAGCTACTGAATAAGTTAACATACACAACTGAGACTATGAAGTTCAGGACTTATGCCTTTTGCCTGTCACACTTCTGCCTAATGTGAATTTGCTAGAATATTAATTTCTTTTTAAGACATACTTCAAATATTACTATAAACTGTGCCAAACATTCATGTTTTCATGCAAACTTAGTCAATTTTGTCTTCTACATGCATAAAAGTACTGTTGATAGTAAAATAGCAAGTATTAAAGAACCTTGATACCTTTCTAAGCTAAATATTTACTTATTTGACAGAGGCAGGTAAAAAAAACAAATATCACTCTTAGAAAATATGGTACATTGATTACACATCAAGACACGTGATTAGAATCCAGGTATTCTGGTCTTCATTGTTTTACTCTTAACAAACAGCCCCCACTACCACTCTCCATAGTCCACTGCATTTTTAGTATAATGTAATCACCCCAAAGTACTCACACAATTAGAGACTTTTAACTTCTTTATTACAGATGGAATTTGGACTAATTAATAATTCCCAAAAGAACACTAAGCATAATCTACATTTTGACAATAGAGCATGAAAATTAAAAGAACAAATGTATGCACATTTCCAGCTGCCTTTGAGTTATGATGGTGACATTAATAATTTCTTATATTCATTGCTCAACATTTATTGAAACTACTCACAGGGCAAGACAAACATAATTAAAATTAATGGAACCTAAGGAATACACAGAGGATCAGAAGTCAATGTCAATTGTATTTGCTACTTACAGACAGCTCTGAAGTTGAAGGTTTGCTTTTATGTGATTGATAGTTGACTGGTGTATGATTAATTGTCAGGTTTCTTATTTTACTGCTACTGAAATTCTAGTAAGAGGTTACCAAAATGAAAGCAATTATTTATGAAACAATTCAGTGGTAACTTTTGCATTCACTTCAAAGTAGTTCTTGGAGTGATGGAACTTATAAAACTTTAATATCTTGCAATGAAATTCTCCTGACCTTTCTGACAATACTGTGTCTTCAATTTTAGTTAAAAGCAGAAGACTTGGCATATCTCTAATACAAGACATTTTAGCTGCATGTTTATTATGTGGTCTCTATCTAAAATCAACTTTTTGCCCATGTCTCAGATATTTCAAAGGTTTCTTCTAAATTACATTCTGTAACTTCAATAAATTCCCTGGATAGGCTTTGGGTCCCAAGCTTAGAGCAATAAGTTTTAAACTCATGTCTTGCCCATACTTGGGAAGTAGAAAGTTAACATCCAAGAGTTTGCATCCCAATAACATTTCCCCAGGCTATAATATGTATCATAGGACTTTGTATACACTTGAATTAATTTTTGCAAGGACAGGCTTGTCAGGTGCTATGGAAACCTTATACTGTTTACAGGCAAGACTTATGAAAAATGTTAGTTGCAAATAATGCATCACAAGATTTAAGCAGAAATATGCAGTAGAGCTACATCAAATCACTTTAACTGAAGATATGACCTGAATTCATTGTTGGAGGCAAGGAATCAGGGCTACTGGAGTCTCACTACCAAGTTTGACCACCCTTTGCTTTAGAGCTACCTACTGTCTCTTACCTAAAACACACCTCAGTGAACAGAATATTTGGCTGATGTGAAATGGGTTACCTCTCTCATCTTTTTTAACCGTGTTGTCCTTAACTAACATCTGGATACAGATGAGCAGTGTTCTATACAGCATCTAGCCATAATCATATGTTCTTCTGCACAAAGCATGTCCAGGTAACTTTTCTGTTTGTATGAAGAGTTTTGGCTACTCACTGATATTCCAGGGAGAGTTATCCAGCAGACCTATGTTGCCTTATGTCATATATGCTTTAACTGTGATCTTTTATTTATTCAAACCTTTTGTTGCAAATTCAAAGAGCTAATGATGCTGTAATAAGCAGATAATACATTTGCAACTTTAATTGCCAACAGAGGCTTCTAAAATAATGGAATCCTGCATAATTTTTATCTTGTTTCCCACTCAAACTTCTGGTTTCTTTGTATGAAATACCAGAAGAAAAAATATTTTTTTTCCTCAGCTGACAACAGCAACCAAGCAGCAGACCAAGAAGGTTATATATCACATTTGTTTCCTGGCTGACAAAACCCACCAAACAGTAGTACACCATATTAGCTGGCAAATTGAGACGATACGCTCACCCTCCCAAGTCTTTTCATTGGTAGTGGAGGTCCCCAATTCAATGCCATCTTGTCTACTTTGCACTGTTTTCTGGGATGGGCACTTCTTTTTGGACTCCCTGTGGTTTGAATGCATCACACAGCCTGACTCATGCATGCTCTGAGCTGGGCTAGCCCTGCATGATACCAAGCCAAAAAGTAATTTTCTGTTTCCCCTATAATGTAGTAGAAACTACACCCAAAATTCGAGAGTGCCTCTACCGGGGACTTCGGAAGTCTAGCTAATCTGGGTGTGAGTGAGAACATTTTAAATTGAAATAGTTACAAGAGGCTTAAAGACCCCAGACTTCAATTTCACATTAACTTGGATTCAGTTCATATACTGCTTATAAAGAATACCAAGAGAGAAAGAATTTATCTTTAAAGATAAATACACATACATATATGCATAGAAAAATAACTACACATGCATAAGAAAAGCTTTGGAAGACAAAAAACAAGGATGCAAAGAAGGAATTATATCACTGTAGGAGAACTTTGTTTTTTATCTCCTGTTTTTCAAAGTTCTCATCTGAGATACTCTTTTCAGACTCTTTTGTCTCTCGGCATATATGTATGGCAGAATTTTAAATGTCTGTGCAAAAGAATTACAAAGTCAGAAAAAGTGGCTCCAAAAATAATCCACAAGTGCCTCCAAAAAAAGATTATCTTCCCGTTTAGGAAATGAGTACATTAAGAATCATTTAAACTATGGCCTATTATTAAATTCGACTTTCATCTGAAAGGCATGATTACTCTCATTGGCAACTTTTGAAATTATAATCCTGTGTACAAAATTGCATTTGCAAAAGGCTTGCTCTTTTATTTTTGAGTATTTCCTTCCCCAAGGCTGAGTACAAATCAAACATGCTTTTCATGCAATTTTTTTTCTTTTTTTTCTTTTTCTTTTTATAATGAGTAAGCATGAAACAACAGTGTATGCAGATAAAACTAGAACCTGCGCAAATAGCCTTTTAAAATTTGGCTCATAAGTGCAGGCAAGTAACATATACTGATCTACATCAACACTAGACTTCTCTGGGTTGTTAGCTGCTATTTCTTTCTTGAACTGTCACAGAATTATCACATCAAACTGTATGAGAAAGACATACTTATATTGAAGAATGGTTCTAAACCAGCTGACATGCAGTCCTATGAGACCTGAGATATTCATGGCAAGAGCCATTCTCAACATGAATGTAAATGTAAGTATAACTTCGATTGACTGTGCACCGAGATGTGCCATAGATTTAAAAAAGTCCAAATCACCATAGTCTAGATCACTCAATAAATAGAGGTAATTTCTGTGATTCTACAGTTCCATACAATCAACTTATTGTTTCAAATTTATGTAGCCTTGACTTATATTGTCAATTATAATTTTATTTAATTGCCTAATATAAAGGGCTATCTTCTGCCTGCTAGAGCTTTCATAGATAAGGCTGCAATGTTTTTTCGCTAATGAATGGTGAAGCTGAGGAATTCTACATTTCAGTGAAATGGAAATTATCTTCTGGAAGCTGCTTTGCCTCATTTTTTTTAAGCCAGTGAAGAAACTAATTGCTCTATCTTATTAACTGAATTCCTTCACAAATGATTTTGTAAGTTCTCATGTTGACAAGTTTGCTTTTTAAACTGGTTTCACTGCAGTGCTGCTCATCCTGTATAACATCATCTGCTTCACCCCACCTGAAATCCTACAATTCTGAGTATAGCTTCTGGATAATTATAGTTCTTGCTGGAAAAACAAATCAAAACAAAAATCTTAACAAAAATGAAGCACTGAAAGTCTCCTAGATTCATAAATATTCAACAAACCTAAAAAGAAAAAAAAAAGTTAATTCTGTCACTGTTTCTCTAGAAGTTTTGAAAAAAAAGAAATATCAGAGAAGGAGGTGGGGGGGAGAGAGGAAGGTGCAGATATGGAATGGAAACTATAGTGGGAAGAGAAAGTCAAAAAGAGAAAGAAAAATTCTACAGATAAAACTTGATCCAAGGCTCTCCTTGAGCTGGGGTTCTCAGATCCTCTGCTTGTTTTTAAATGCTTTGTCAGAACCAATAATCCTGTGCTCGTTAGAATGGCATTTTGTTTGTTAGTGATTTAGATGTTGTGTCAAAATGCCAACATACACAGAGACAACAGTGTTCAGACTGTACTCCTCTTGACAAAGTGGTCACAGATAGATGTTCTTGATGTTCTACTGTCAATCAATATAATGTATGAGCTAAACATAGATGGCTTCTGGAGTAACCCTTAATGCATATTAAGGCACTTACACAAGTACAAAGAGGACACTTAGTTCTGAATTAGGTCATTTATCTTGTGTTTAAAAGTATTTTTGGTGTATAAAAGATATTTCATTGCCTACAGATGCAGAGATGGTTGAAACAGAATACCTGTTATTATGAGTGAATATATAAATTAGGAGTGATCTGCTTTGAAGAGAGATCTGTTACTTATCGAGCTACTAAAAAAAAGCCTGACTTGCTGCCAGAGGCAATGCAGAGCTGAATATGGGATTCTGTGCTTGGCTAAAATCATTCCCTCTAACACTTCACACTGTGTAGACTGTCTCTCAGAACTCATACCATAAAATGTGTGCTTTCTTTTCAAGTATTGAACTGCATGCAGCAGGAGAATGACCAGAAATTTTTGTGGTGCTCAGATAGAAAAATACTACAATGAAAAAGTATACTTCTATAACCAAGGCACTGAATATTTCTACAGTAATTTTGTCAAAGGACCCCTAATTTTTTGCTGAAGTCAAGTCTTTTTGCCTATGATGGTAACTGATCTCTCCCTGTTATATGTCTATTCACAAGCCTTTTGTTATATTTTCCTCCCCCTTTCTAGTTGAGGAGACAGAGCAGCTTTGGTGGGCACATGGCACCCAGCCAGGGTCAACCTACCACAAAAGCATAAAATTGAAATTAAGATACTGCTACATAGCCTTTTGCCTATTAAATTTTGATTTATAGGTCAAACAATGAGACCTCTGTAGCTGGAAATAAATGACACCACTCAGGATTCAGTCAAATATGAAAAGAAAAATTAGCAACAACATGAAAATCTTTCTGCTCATTAGTGTTGTTTCTTTTTGTGGTTTGTTTTGTTTTGTTTATTCCCAGAATAAAATGCAGTTTCCTATGACAATCTGATTCCAAAATGAAAATAGCTGTTTAACTTAAGAGCCGAAACCTGACCAGACAGAGTCCTGAGAAATCTGGTCTAGCTGGCACTGCCTGAATAGAGAAAGTAATCTGGACCAGATGACTTCCAGAGCTCTTCTCCAACCTCAGTGATTCTGTAAATCTATGAATCTATTTTTGCAAGAATTGCTGCAGAAACAGTCCAATAAATCTACTAGCACCAGTGTGTCACCACTAGCCAAAGAAAAATGTCATTGGATCTTGTTTCATGCGGCTAGACTCCACATTCTTTACAGAGAAACCAGGAATAACTAGCAGCATTTTGGCTGCAGCCTATCACACCAATGAGTCTTAAACATAAAATTGTGACAGCAAGAAAAAACAATGTACACATCAAAGAACTTGGAGCCCTGATGTGTCCATATGCAAACTTTAAGAATTAGTTCATATCAAACTTCCTAATGAAGTGGTCTGACAGGTTTGAAGGGCTTTTTCCTTTCTGGGTGTTGAGAAGTGGTGAAATAAAAAGTTTTCAAAAACACACTGAATTTTCCTTCAAAGAGGATTATGCTGTGTCTAAATGTTCTCACTTATGAAGGATATTCGTGCAACTGCTGTTAGCAAAAGAAGGCTGGCTTTTCCTGTGTCATTTCAACTTATCCAAAGCCAGATCCCAAGATAATGCAAGTTCAGCTGTGCCAGGTGAATTAGCTATGAAAAAGATATGATACAAGATCAGGACACTATATGAGAAAGTTTGCCTTAGGCAGACAACAAAATCTAAAATTTTTCACATAAACCCTTTTCCCCACCTTTATAAGCAATAAGACTTTAAATGCTTTAATTTTTTTTTAATCTATATAGTGTTATAACAGTGATAAATTCAATCTCTCCTTAAAAAATGTAAACTGCAACAGTAAATCCAGAATGTGACCAAGCATTAATCACTTAACATTAGAATATATAATGTTCTCTAACTAATTACTTTCTTCCCCAATTTTATGCTACATACTTATCATTGCAGTATGCAATATCATTACAGGAGTCAACTCCTGTTCAATTATTCAATTTTTTAATTATTTAAATGTCAATTTAATTATTTATATTTAACTATTAAATTTTTTAATTATTTAAATGTCAAAGGATACACATTATAAAATATAATAACTTGAAGTGAGTCATAATTTAAGAAATAATTCCTGTTTTGTGGGAATGGGAAGCTAAATGCTCAGGTTAAAATAATATTGCTTGACAAAGTTGGAGTTTTTTTCACTCTGGTAATATTCATGGGACAAGTTTATTATAAAGCAAATCTGTATGGATGTATGTGCATACATGGAAGATGAATATTGAGTAAAATAATCACTACTTTGGGAAAAGCATTTGATTAACATACAAGCAATTAAAATGAATAGTCCAAATTATTTCATATTTCTTACTTAAAAGCTAGTGTTCGATTAGACTGTCACAGAAACTGTCATATGTGGTCTGATTAGTACTTAAAAATTACTTGCTTTAAGAATACATAGTCTGCACAATAAAAAAGTCATGGCACCCCAGGAGACAATTAGAGATAATGATCTCATTTTTTGATGAGAGTGAATTGAGGCATTAGGCATAAAGTCTTCCTGAAAATAAGTCATGACTACTTGATTTTAAATTCACACCGTTAACATTATTATTACTGGCATTCAGTCTCACACTGATTATTCTAATAAAATGACTTACTGCCAAAGCTAATTTCTAGAGCTTCTGCTAAATGAGAACCTTGAAGTTTGCTTCATTTTCTGTTGCCAACTATACAAAACATATATTTGACCTTTTGCCCTCCAATCACATACCTGTTACAGACATAATACTCTCTCACAACTAGATTATCTGCTCTGCATGTACTGGCTCTGGAGTCAGTGTGATGAAAGGGGCACTGACATGTAAATAGATACAGAAGGAAGGACAGTCTGCCTGCAGCCAGAGTCAGTCCACTCCACTGAAGGTCTTACCGAATCCATGCAAAGTATTTGGAGCTTGCTCTTGGTATTATTCTTCTAGTAGTGGAAGGCTAAGTGAGGAGGGAGTCCAAGGACAATTGTATGATTCTGAGTTCAGAAGCGGCATCCAAGCATTGAGTGGTTGGGAATGACGGGTCTTGGACAACCTTGGCACTCTTCTCCAGCTTGACACAGACAAGCCAGCTAAGAGAATAGTTCTCACTCACTCCCAGGAAGCTGCAGAAGGAGATCTAGCAACACTCGGTCCTGTTGCATCTTGTACTGACTGCCACAGCAGGCTCAGCTGCACAGGTTTCAGAAAAAAAAGGGCTCTGGACACTAAGGACGGACTGAATCCTTTGCTGTAGTGGTAGAACCAGTGACCACAGCCCAGGCCAACTAAAGCCTAATCTGCTAGGTGGACAAACCAGCCTGGCTTGACTGAGACAGAGATCCGTCTTGTAGAGGGGAAGCCCACCTAACCTCAGCAGAGATGAGCATGGTCACCTAAATGGCACAGCAATGCTCCCAATGAGGACAGCTGCACAGTGCCAAAATCACCTCCTGCAGTTGTCCAGGGAGTGAGGAAAAGAGAATAAGAGTCTTAGAGGGTGCTAAGCTTATGGAAACGGGATTAATTCCTTCAAATTAGCGTCTATTTATTGACAGATTTCAAGCACAAAACCACATTTCTGTCATGCTCTGCAAAGGTGGGTGCAATTGCCTGCAAAGCAGGGAAAAAATAATGCCACAGTGTGAACAAGTGCCAGCACAAGCAACAGGGTATAATGTTCCAAGCATAATGGGGTGCTGATCAGCACCTGGGATACAAAACAGGACTTGCTCAACTTGAATATTCTCCATTAAACCAATTTATATATATAAATATATAATATTCTCCACTGAACTTTATTGTCTTACAGTCAACTCTATCTCAATCATGATATGTCTGAAAAACTAAAAACTGAGCAAGTTCTATCACTGTCCTGCTGAGTGAAAAGGAAGAAGTAATTTCTTTTATGTTCTTCCTTAGCTTCATGGCCCATGGTATTGGCAAAATGTGCCTGCTCTCTCTTTGGGGCATATTGAGTCCAATAGAGCTACATTATTCATGATTCCCATATTTGAAGGACTTCTTGTACCAACGGATGCTCTTAGCTCTATTTTTATAGAGTTCCATTTTTAATGTATACGTTTCTCTTCTTTCTCCATTGACTGGACGATTTTGATTTATAAGCACTGTAGGTCAACTATAAAAAAAGGTTTTGATTTCCTGAGATCTCCCTTTGAAAATGAAATGGCTCCTTTGAGAAGTAAAACTTGGCATAGAGCAGAGATAAAAAGTGGAGCACATATAAATAAAAATACCCTTGTAGCCATAGAAGGATGATGATGAGGGTTATCAAAACTATATACGACCTTTATTCCCTCTGATTCTGGCAGTTTCTGAAAACCAGAAGACTTTGCTGCTGTAACAGCTGAAACCCCAAAGGCATATATATGACTATTATAGTGTTCCCATACTGAAATGTTCCAAAGCTAGAAAAATTTTTATTGAGCTGAAATTTTAGAATTAAAGCTAAGAAAAAATAAGGCCCACACACTGAAGATCTCAAAGAAGCATAACAGGAATTGACAATTAATAAACTGTAATTTGGGCAGATGTTATCCTTACCTGCATACGGACATGGCACAATTAACCAATGATTATGATTGCAAGATGTCTAAAAATAAATAATGATCATAGTGTTACAAGTGATTGGGCCAGAGTGCATGCAATGAACATTTCAAAAGCCTGTTGAGCTAAGAAGATATTTTCTGAGCTTTTTTAACCTTCTTAAACGTTTCACAATTCCTCCAATAATTTTCTCCAAATGTTTTACTAGTTTTACTTTCACATTCAATTTGGCTATTCTAATCAAAAGTAAAATTAAAACACAGAGTGTAAGCAGCTTCTAGCATATTTGAAACATTTCTTTAGTGAAAAAATTAAAGCCAGAATACATGAAATGGCCTTCATAATTTGTAATGTGATTTTCCACATTACAAAACTGAATATATTATCTTAGATGACCTGGAAATGATTTCTACCAAAACTTCTTATTTTAAAAGAAGTGATATATTCCTTGTTATGAATTATTGATCTATTAATTGTAGATTTCCTTCTTTAATGTTGAACTGCAACCATATTCTGGGGCATAACTTTATTAAATGTTCATTTACTTGCTTACTGAGATGCTTATTCTGCTATTTTCTCAGTGGTGATTTTATGTTTGAATTTTCTAAGCACAGCAGAAAAGCTGTGAGTAGATCAGGAGTGCTCCACTCCCACTTTTGCTCTCCATTCCACAGGGATGATATGACTATCAAGGGAAAAGGCAAGAAAAAGCCACCATTTTAGTTGGGAAAGTCCCTTTCATTCCTGCTCTCTTCCCTAAGAGTTAAAAATGAAGTATATAAACAAAGTTTTGTAACCTGCATTGTTGTGTGGCTCAGTTACTGTCTTATGAAAGGAAAAATGGAAAATTAGACAGAATTCATTTTTCTATGTTTAGATGGAATTATATAAAGTAGAAAGAAAATATAAGCAATCTGCACTTCATCTGTGTAAGGACTGCTGGATCTATGATATTCCATAAGTTTTTGGGTGAAGTACCTGTTGAACATAAAGTTTGTTGTCTAGTTTGCAGAAAGCAATAAGAAAGGGTTTGGAAGAAGTCAAAATTAAACACATTATATTGCAAAATAGAAAGTAGCACAGGATGAAATTAAAGAAAACCAAGAATGAAGATAAACCTAAATTTCATGAGCTACAGCATAAAAAACATTGCAGACACGAACTGCACAAAGGAAGACACCTTTCATAGTACATAAACAAAAGTCATCAGTCTCAGAAATAAGTCAAAAAAAGCAACACAAAGTTAATAACTCATAATTGAATACCTAAATTGAACGAAGTTCCAACAGGCTTATTCTGAATCTAAGTGATAACCATCTTACAGGAAACGTACAGAACTCTTGACCTTCTAGGAAATTGTTGCACGCATATATATCATCCATGCAACAAATGAGAAATTTCACAATTGGCTTCCTGCATTTTCTCCCCATGCTGTTTGTCCACTGATACTTCCAATTTTCTCCAATTCCACAGATCACTGTCCTGAACATACTCTCTCTTTGAATTTAGCAGGATTTTGTGAAGGCCAACATACTTCTGCAAATGAAATAGATTTTATTTTCCTGGTAAATGTAGAATGAAAAATCAAATCTAAATCCTCTGTTATACTGCAAAAATTTACCAAAATATCAACATCTAACTTAAAGGAAGATTAAAAGATAGAGCTATAATGACATATTTTCTTGCATCTACAGATATTATTGTGACACCATTTTCACAGCTTCTGAGCTCCAACTATTTTTCACATCAGTCATATATTGTTCTACTCTCTGGTAAAAAAGATTCTCCTATTAAACTACAAAACAGTGCAGAAAATTATAATTGGGGAAAAATTATATCTCTTAAGAGTAGTTCCAATGTATAAATAAAAGGAGCATAATATGCTGTCCACATTTTACCACATGCTCTGTAAATTGTCCAAAATAACTTATGAGTTTTTTACTGAGCTGGAGGAAATGTGGAAGCACAGGACACTTTATGCATATTTGGAAGCAACATCCTTAAAAGAAACCATGCTGGCAAATGATTAGGGAAATTGGTTATAAGATGTGGTGGGAGAAAAGGCAATAAAAAGGGAGCCTTTTCCTTCAGATAGTGTTCAACATTCACAGTCTGCAGCAATCTGTCCCTTTGTGTGCACAGGAGAACTTATGAATCATGCTACATTTCTGCTGGCAGTGAGAAACAATCTTGCTCTACACTGAAGATCAAAACCACACACGTGTGGGCCATACTGAAGATGAAAAACAACCAGCCTTGAAAGAAAACAGGAGTAATTATTCTATTAAAAATATTAATGCATGTCAATTATACTACTGTAAATGACATGTGTCTTTCAAGCTCAGCAGAAGCTTTTGCAATCTCAGTGGAATCTATCTCTAAAAAGAATTCCCCAATATAAGTATAGCAGCCTAGAGATTTGTGTTTGGTTTTGCACTATGTAGAACTCATTCTTTTTATTTGTCTATTTGTCCAGCTTAAAAATAACAGATTTTTTTTCCCCTAGTAGGACAGAGAAGTGTAATCAGTACTTCCCTGCACAGTTTCCAATTCAGTTGAATGAAAGGAAGGTTCATTGCTGATGGGAAAGGTTAGAGAGTACACTCAAATTGTCACAGCCCCCACAGCCTTATTCTACAGTTATTCCTATTGAAGACCCTTTCCCCGAGGATGCTAAACTGGACAGATACCTGATTAAAGAATCCAAATCCTTGCATCAAACATAATGTTTAATCAGTATCAGCTTACACTGAACCTAGCACAGGGCTTTGTGGTTACACAGCTGATGAAGAAGTTATTTGTTTTCAACTTCATGAGAGCCAACTTCATAAAGAACAAATATAGTATTTAAATATGTTTTTATTCATTTACGTATTAAGGTACAAAAACCCCAGCAAACCCCACAACTGCAGCTGCTTTAGGACAAGGAATTCCCCCTCCCCCCCACCTTGATATTAGAACAGACAAAGAAGCAAACTATTTTCAAACAGAACAGAATATAAAATTCATTTTTACTTCTGTATTGAATAGGTCCTCATAGAGGAGGCTATGTGTTTCAACACCAGCAGCTCCTTATTCTGCTTTTCACAGAGATTTCTAAACAGGATCAAGAGGAAAGCATTCTAGTATCTATGTTGACCATTAAGATCTTTGAAACACAGTCAGAATCAAACACAAGAGAGGAAAACATCACTTGTGAAAATACTCACTGAAATTATCTTAGCATAGTTTGGATTCCTCTTTTTCCAGGTTAATGTTTGTTTCTGCCAAACAGTTTCTCCCTTTCCTCTGCTCTGCAGTTGCAGTTCTACAGTCAGTTCTACAATGTGGCAGAAGTTCATCATATGGCATGCATCTTTGGGGATGTTACTGAAACTGGACTCCACCTCTCATCTGTAGATGGAGACAAGTCCACAAAGGCAGTTCAGCTATGACGAGGATGAAATGCGCTTCCTCATTATCCACTTTCTCCCCACTGACTAGAGAGAACACCCGCAGTGACTACACACCTAACTGTAATACTTCAGCTGTGCAGGGCTGATGCAAACAGTTTACTTACTTAAAATAAAAAGTCCATTTCTCCATATTAAACATATTTATATATATATACGTGGCTTAATTTTTTTAAGATGTGATTATTTTTCAAGTTGGAATGATAACTTCAGGTTCGTATATTAGAGAGTGTTAAATTTGGGTAGGAAAATAAGCAGGGCTACAGAAAATCAGGATGCAGAGGAAAAAATGCCACCAGAGGTGGTCTCTTAACTTCTTTTGTTTTATCCAAATCTGCATTGAAAAGTTTCCTTTTTGTACAGAGTATCACTTGTCTCATCAACACCTCAAGTGCTGAGCAACTAAAATTAAAGTCAGCTAAGCTTCAGTTCTATTTGCCCTCACGGAACTGCTTCTCAGCCCAATTTAATACAAACAAAATTGACACTGCCTTTTTATGAGGGCACAACTGAGACTCTGTACCTTCAACTACCCCTTTACCTGTGACACAGATTCACAAAACATCAAAACTACAGCAAAATGCAATTTCCTCTGAACAGCAGCCTATGAAAGAAGAAGAGAATTTGATTATGGGAGACAAAGAGATGAGGTGCCAGTTCCCATTTTGAAATGAGCTATCAAGAGGCACCACTTAAGGAGGGAGATTGAATAAGCATATTTCAGTTCTAACAGCTTTACTCCCTGCCATGTCACTAAACAATAATTATAATGCACTGTAAGTGATCCAGGGAGGGCCTGCATAAATAGGAAAAAAAGCAATTTAAAAGGGGCAGGAGATACCGCCTCCTTCAGTTACTGTAATTTGTGTTAGTAGAGAGCTTCCCAACTTGTGTGTTACATAGCTCAGACACCTGAAAATTAAACACTACAAAGCCAGAATTAGATCATGCCAGGTTTAATTTGCAAATGCCCTGTCTTTGCTTTGCCTTATATTTACCATTAAGAAAGAATCATATTATATGCTGTTTTTCTTTTGCCACTTCACAGTACAGCTTTTATAGTGACAGATGTGCCATTCTGGCAGGCTGCAAATGTGGCTCAGCACTTTCATCACTAAGACCCATTCCAAGGGGTTTATAACATAGCCTGGAAATAAAAGCTTTTCTGTATAAAGGAGTCCATCTCAAACTGGAAGGAAAAAACCCAAACACAAAAGAAGACAATTTTTTTCCCAATCTTTCAGAACTACATGGAATAGAAAAAAGTGGATGGCAGCTTTCTCTAAAATATTTCAAAACATCTTTGTTTTCTCTACTGTCATCAAGTCAAAGCTGTCTGATCACGCAGAAACAACCCACCAGTGATTTTCTCTCGAACTCATGCACTGGACTTGTGTTATAGGCTAAACATTAATTTATATAAAAAATGTGACCCTTATCAGTAGCAACTAACTCAACAACTGGGTTAAAAGCCAGATTTCTTCCTCCTTTCTCCTTCTTGCTGAGAACAGTACCTCTCCATCTATAATTTATGGGGGAGCACAATAACCAATTTAACTCTTGGTTGAAATTATCTTTTATTAAACACACAGAACTTTTTATAGTGAAAAAGAGATGAGAATTTCTTCAGTGTAATACTATAAGACAGGATATTTTTGTGCCCATTCATGCGTCTATTTTTGATTTATATGTTTCATTTTGTGCTTTTGAACAGTCACATGCACATCAAATTTCCATCACTTTCCTATGGTAACTTTCCTTTCAGTTTTCCTGTTATGAACAGAAAAAGTAATCCAAGTGATATGATTACTCATACTTAGAAATGCCTTACATGACTAAGCAATAAGTGAACAGAGCAATGTAAGCTAACAGTCCATCAGAAAATAGTCTTCTAGCTAAAACTCTTCTGAACAATTGGAGTATTACAGCTAATTATATGGAATATTCAAATTTTGAAGCAAAAAATTATATTAAGATTGCTTGGACAATTAAAAAAATAAAATTGCTGAAATCTATTAAAATAAGCTTTTTCAATGAGAGAAGACAGTAAAACCTTGAGCAACTTGGTCGGATCTCACGACTGCCCCAGCTTTGAACTAGTTGTATTAGAGTTTTTCTATAGTTCTGTGGAGAAAGGTGCCATCACATAAAATACCAACTAGAATTTCACTTAGACAATCCACAAAATATGGAATCAAAAATTACAAACTGAATATGCAAGAGAGAGTTGCTATTCCAGCAGACCCACATTAGATCTTCACAGAACTAAAAATACACCATACTATAACTTGTGCCAGTTAAAATCACCAAGGGACAAAGCTCTGTGGCCACACAGTTGCTCTGTACTGAAATCTTGGCACAACTTATATCAGAAAGAGTTGCAAGAATAATAATAGTGAATCTGATGGGCAAATCTAAGAAGACACAGTGCACTGGATAAATTCCAATGTAATATAGCCTTTAGCAAGAGGAAAGGAGATCTCAGAGAGATTTAGATATATTTGAAAACTAACGTTCTGTTTTGTAGAAATAGTTTAGGCAATGGTGCTCATTTTCAGATAGTTGAGACAAGTTATTATTTAAAAGTAAACACAAGACTTTCTTAGAGAAATTACAAGGTGCTTTTTTTTGGTATTTTAAAAATATTTTGTATTCTTTTACATAAACTGGCAACAATAATGGATCTTTATCTAAGAAGCTCAAATAACCACTGTGCAACAACCTACATTGTTAGAAAAATATTTTTTGGCCTGACCAGAGAGATGTGTCCCTCCTCCCAAACATACACTCAAAACATGACAACATTTCTGAGGAGACAGTGCCTCTGTCCACTTTTCTGCACTGAGCTCCAGACAGTATTTTTCAGAGGACTACAAATAAGCTGCTGTAAATTTAAGCATTCACAGCTTGATCTCAGTTGATTTTTAATAAAATTTATTTCTATTTTCTTCTTGAAGTTCTGGGAAGTTTGAAGTTTCTTATGCTGACCTGGTGGCTTGTCTTCAGTAGATTTTTGTCACATTAACTCATAGTGAATTTTTCCACAAAAAATATGGCGCAAACAATATTGTTTCAGCATTGCAAAAATAACTAGGATTTTATTTCCATACATTTGAATATTTGAAATGTGACTATTGCTGTCTTCAAAGTGTTTTATAAAAATTACCTGTAACAATGATAACGATTATAAAAGATCGCGGAGCATCATGGCATCTGAGTCTTGATTTCTTTCTTTAGTCTCTAGTCTAGAAGAAAATAATATCACAGTCTTTTATATAACACTTACAAATTATGCTCAGCATGAATATTTCCACTTTTCCCTTATGCCTCTTTTTGCTTTGAGACTCTCATCAAATGCACTGATTGGCTTTATTTTGAGAACTAGAACAGAAGTGATATAACTATAAAAATTTCATGTGTATATTTCTACTTTATAGGATGGAACTTTCCATCTTAAGATATTTCAGCTTAGCATTTGTGAGATGATTTTTCACTCTCTTTTTTATTCAGTTGTTTGTTTGGAACCATTCCCCTTGATATGGAAAACAAACTATTTAAGTAGAGAGAACAGTGCCAGTCTGGTATTCAGACAGTGATTTTCTTGCTCTGTTTAAAACACAGGACAGTCATGTCCTTAAGCACTGCCTTATTCCAGTCTTATTTCCCAGTTATGGGAAAGTTATTGTGGAACCATAAGATGTGGAATGGAGTGGGAAATTAGAACAGGGGCACAGGGATGTTCATGGATAGGTACCTCCCTGCTCTTGAGGAGAGGAAAAAGTGGGGATCTGCTGATTGCTATCAGTGAGTTTGAGGTCTTTGCTTTCTGTCCTTGTCTCTGTGATGACACTCAACTGCAGTCTGAGCTACCCGCTGACACTGCAGTACATTGAAAATGAGTTCTGCTGAAGAATGATGCTTAATTTCTACCAGGAAATACAGTATTAAATCTACACTTTTGCATGTGCTTAAACTTTTCTTTATGTGGATGTGTTGAAACCAGTAGGCAAATAAAAGAAAAGCCAAACTAATTTCCTGGCAGTTGTAAGAAATTCACATGTTTTCTCACCTGCAATTCTGGGGCAATTAACCAAAACCATAAGTATGTCATTATTTCATTGAATAAAAATCACCTGATTTGATAAATCTGAGAAAATTTAGAAGCAATTTGTGAGCATTTGGGGAAAAAGCAAGAAATGTGGGATAAGTAATACAATAATAAAGAATCCATTCAAGCCAAACTATTTATTTCTTTTGCAGACAGTGGAGAAACCATAAATCTCAACTAAAGCTTTTGAAACTGCCTCAAGGTGGCTTTCTGAAAAAATAATTTGGTTGATAAATTTTCTAGACTGTGGAACTCAAACTTCCCAAAGCAGCTGGAGTGTAGGACAAGCCAGGCAAATAGGCTGAGGCAGAAATACAGAGGGAGAGGCATGCAGGGAGCCTTCTGTTCATTCAGCATCAGAATGGCTTCAAGCATGGAGGCTTTTCTTCAGGCCAGACACAAAGCTTTATATTTGCAGAACCACAACAGAACTGAAAAATAAATCAGAAGAAGGGAAAGTATTGCCGCGAGTATTTTGGAAAGACAAAATAAATATACAAGTCATAACAGTCCTGAAGCATTCAAACTACAGGAAAAAAAAAGGGAGAAAACTTTCAAAAATTACCATACCTATCACAGATATAATAATCCATAATAAAGCAAATGCACGACACTTTTCCATAACAGTGTGCAGAAAAAGGGAATATAGGATTAAACTAGTAGGTTAAATTCAATATGAATAAAAATAGATACATTATACAACAGGCAGTGGCCTCCTGGAATTTCATGCCACAGGTGACTGAACAGGCACCTGTCAGCCTCACTTTGAAAGGAAGTTGAGAGAAATATATGGATCCACAACCAGATAACAAAAGGAAGAAACTCTTTAAAAGGTTACAGAAATAGGTATGTAAACTCTAAGAGGCCTGGGTGTTAATGAAGTGCAAGGGCACAGAAAACATTGATGCTGATGTGCCCTCCCTCAGCAGCATTTCTCTCACGAAGAAAGCATTTTCTCTCATAAAGTGAGGCATTTCTTACTTTCTCAGGGTATGTGGGACAAGAAAAACTTATTAAGCATCCACTCCTTCCAATTACATGTCCTTAGAGTAAAATCTGTAAAACATTAGAACACACACTTTTGATAAATAGGTAAGAAAATTATATTAATACAATAAAAAGGTGCAGTTAATTCTGCTTTAAAACAATATGAACTCTCAAGGTGTGTTTAAAATCTTGGGTGCAGAACCAGAAACATCTTGGGTTGTATTTCAAGGAACAGGCGGCAATTTATGCTGCAATTTATATTTTACCAGTCCATGATCTGGTTGTACTTTATAAAGCTGGGATCCTTGGATCTTCCATAGTCTTGCTGTTCAGATTTCTGTTGCTGCAAAATTAGCATTGGCTTAAATCACAAGCTTGCAAGCATTATGAACAGAAGTATAATTTTATCGTAAATTATATTTGATATTGAAGATAAAAGGAAATTACAGAGAAATCCACAGATATATACCTTGAATTTGAACACCGTCTTCAGTTCACTGTCAAAAGTTCACTCAATCAGGACAGTAGAAATATTTATGCAGATTATCTGGATACCTTGAAGAGAGCTGGGGCCAGGGAAATATGATGTCAGTTTAGACTCTGGTGTGTTTCCAGCCAACCCATATAGCAGCTATAACCACTGTAAAGGCAGAATTTGTTAGTGCTATAACCCACGTATATAGCAAAATGAGGGAGGATACATTCAGGATACTTAGTTCTAAGAAAATATATAAAATAGATTTATACATGGCAAGAGTAACATTTTTTGGTTATGAATCTATAAATTAATTAAAATCTAAAAGCTTAGCAATGAGTTTCTAAAGCGGTGTGATTCTTGAATGGTCTTGCAAGAAAAGGGAGGAGGCAGTTGATGAATTCATGCTATCCTTTTTCAGTGCAGAAATTCCAATATGTTTAGAGAAATTGGCCTAATGACTCAATGAATAGTACATTTTCTGCTTTAGCTGGCAGTGAATATGTAACTCATTGATGTATAAGGCTCCTTAAAGTATTTTACGTATATTTTATTAAAAGGCCCTTAAGAAAAAGTAAAGTGCCAACATCATTAGCTACTCTACTACTGATCATGAGTCTCCACTGATTCTATGCTCCCTAGAAGATATTTCCACCAAGGATTGAATTAGAGTATTACCTCTTTAAATTCTGGACACTGTATTTCTCTCTCCATCCCTATGAAGCCAAGACTAGCCAGAGATTTTATTTTGCAGTTTTAGATACCTTAAGATTAAAACCGGGTATTGATCACCAGCTTAGCACAGGATATTTAAACAATTAACATGAGGGTGTATGTTTATCAGTAACTAACCTCTCCTAAAATGTATACTACTAACTGCAATTAGAGTCATACATGAAGTTCCTAATTCCTTTCCACTTCTGTTTTACAGAAAATTCTGTATGGGGTAATTTTAAAAAATTAGCTTCTTTTAAATGGTGGGAAAAAAAAAAAGCAGCAAAAACATTTAAAACTTACTTTGAATTTATAATTACCACAGCAACACTGCAGATTACTTTGGTTGTCTAAATAAAAACCAGAAGGTCTATGTGATCTATTTTAAGTACATGGGCTACTGTATGGCAAATGCAATTTTACTGCAGGTAAATATGCACCTATTTCAGACTAGATACAATGTCTTAATAAATCTATCTGCGAAGGTTCAAGAGAGAAAATATAAATTACACTAAATGGAAGAATGATATAGCAAAATTACTTTAAAAAGGCCTCCAGCATCTCAATCAACTGTGTAATCTGCTTCATTTTCCCTGCCTACAATTCCCCATGCAGTTTCAAATGTCTGATATTTATCTTCACTTCTTCTCCTAAACACCTTCAACAATATTTGGGAAACAGGCAATTCACACATTTCTAAGGAGTGAACACCTCACGGGTAAACAGATTCCACCTGAAAGTAATTATTCATCAAGTATAGTTTTCGCCAGTTTAGGAAAGAATTCAAAATGTTAACATGGATGAGAAAAATTACAAGCATAAGGGATACATTTTCCTTACTAATGCATTCTGAGTAAGACCTGAGAAATCAGAAGAATTTGGAGTCAGCAAAGCTTTGTAGGGCAAAGCACAGCAGAGACACAGATGCCTAGGAATTTCCCACTATACACTGAATAGCTTCACTGCTCATCATATAGAAAAAAATCTTTTCAGTCCAGTGCAGTCTCAAGCAGATTTGTCAGAAAACTTCATGAGATAAAATTCTAAATAGTGGCTTCTGACACTGCCCTTACCTTAAATCTCAATGAAAGGGATTATGGTAAGCACACTCTATCTCATGAATGTGATAGTAACTCATAAAAAAACCAAGGCCTTCCTCAAGTTGTTCAGTCCAAAGGGTTAAAAGGCTAGGGTAAAACTGTCGATTTATCATATTTTGGTGTATATCACATGTGGCAGTTGAAGCTACAGTCAAATCTCTCTATGAGACTTTTCTTCTTATTTAATGAGAGATGAAAAATGCAAACACTCGCTGAATTGTATTCCCATCGTTTATCATTGATGCTTCCTTCAGCCATGTGACCTGAGACAAGACGCCGAGAGACAAGATGAAGAGTTATTTATTGAGATAAAGAATGTGTTGGAAAATAGAATTATAGTGAAATATAACTTTAATGAACATTCATTAGGCATTTGAGAATAGATGGCATTGCTAGAGCAACAAAATATTAAAGGTTTTACATAAAAAATGTTGTGAACCAGTATAACAGAGTGCTTTTTCTACCCATGCAATCACAGAAATGCAGAAAAAATAAATAATTCTCAGGTGTGCAAAGCAGCATGCTGTATCTGGGTCTCTTGCTCATTGTCATTACTCACTGCTACCAGGGAAAAAACAAGCACTCTGAAGTAGGATTGCAAATCAATTGTTAGTCTGACAGACATGATAACCATGGGCACATAATAATTACAAGGGCAGAAAATCTGGGGAGAGCAGACCTATATCCTGCTTAGGAAAGCTGAAAATGTTTATGCCTTCCACTCATTTGCATTCCAAGTAATCATCAGTGGTAATAATAACAGAGACCTTAGTGACTTAAAGGAAGTAACAACATAAAATACAAGGCCCAGTGGAATTTTCTCTTTCCACATACACTACCTCTCCCCAGTTTTCTGGTAAATAAGTTTGGTTACTGCTCCAAGAAACAATTATGTATAAAATTAATTCAGCTTTGGCTTGCTTCTACCATTTGCTCCTTACAAAACATTGCATTACCAGGGAGGAGGACCCTCAGCTTGGCAGAACTAAATAATTTTTTTGTTCTGTAAATATTTATTCAGTTGCCTTAACGTTTTGCTTTCTTTCCCAGTAGACTGGACTTCAAAATGGAAGTTTCAGCAGTGTGGCATTGGCAGTTCATTATTGGCAGCAGTGATTTTGTGATTCAATATCATCTTCATTATACCTATTGCCAATATTTACTTGTCTTTCTTACAAACTCTTCTCTATATATTTCAATAACCTTTCCACACATCTCTACTAAAGAAACATATCCATATCATATTATGATGCCTTTCAATAAAGAACTATTTGCAATGCCCTTCTTCAGTTCAAAAGTAGATTATTGGGTGAGGAAATACGAGGTTGTCTCCGTTTCAAGACACCAGCCTGTGACAGACATCTCAAGAGACCATGGAAATGTCACCTATGGTGGATAGGGATCTTGTCACTAGGGCCATTCCACTGCTGTGCCAGTCCATATCAGCCTTTTGCAATTTTTGTGTGAGGGATTTCTTTATGCTGACTCCACTTCTCTACTGCTAAATACAGGCATGGCTCACCTGCCTTTGAAAACTATACATGAGCAATGAAGTGCAAATGCCCAAGCAAATTATTTTAATTCTCAGTTTCTTGCAATATTTTCTTTGCTAGCATTTTACTGGTGCTTTATCTACATGGTTGTCCATCATCCAGGGGTAGCTGACATGCATTTTTCTCAGAAATGAGCAAAAAACCTCATGGATATCTGCTTCTTTCAGAGGTAAGATGTACATTTGGTAGAAATACAACCCAGGGAAAAATCACATATATTGATGGAAAGACTGTTCTTTATGGAAGAAGTTTGTGTGAGCATTATTTATAAACTCAGTGGAAGCAGTACAAGGGATACATACCTTTTTGAGTAGGAGTGGCTATTTAAAACACATTTTAAGGTTTCTGAATTTTAAAACTGTTCTATAAAAACAGACAAACAGTGAAGCATCCGAGATGCATGCTTGTTCTCACAAGGGGCTGTCCTTTGGTCACGCTTGTGACCATCATGTGGCAGCAGGATGCAGGGACACTAGTTTTAGTCTGATCGATGTCAATATAGCAGCCCATCTGTGACAAAATACTTGAAATAGATCTGTGATCTGGTAAATCTCTTAACCTATTAATGGTTTAAGCCAGTCTAAATTAATGGGTTTTTCCTGTTAATTGGACCTGAGCTACCTTGCACTGTGTAGACTTCACAGGACTAATGGGCAGTACCTTGAGCATTTCCAAGCCACAGAGGCAGGGTCTTTTAGCAGTTTTCTGTAGATGGAAATCTTTTTGCTAGGAGCAGCAACAAACATCCTGTCTAATAGCTCTCTTAGTGAACTAAAAGTCTTGTGCATTTCAGCTTCTGATGTACGTTTTTTTCTCTCCTGCCTTCCAGTTCCTTCAAGTCTCTTCAGAAGCCTGGTTCTTGCATCTGGAAAAAGGAGAAACATCTGTTCAGGTTACATAAAGAAAAAGTCCCAAGCAGTTGTAAATACAACAGGACCTTGATTATTGACTGCTTCCAGAAATCAAATAATATGTCACCTTGCTGTAAACTCGCAGGTCACTAACTCCCACTCAGAAAATACTCCGGTTAGTCACCAATGGGTGAGTCTAACTCAAGAGATATGCTTTAAATTAGGTAATTTGCCATGTCATGAAAATATTTTTTAATTAAAGCCTCGCTCCCATTTTCAAGTTACTATGGTCAAAAGTCAAGATTTCTTTAATCTAAAAATATGTTTTCCCACCAAAACTGCAAAATAAGTGGCAACCACATCTCTGTTGTTCTTTTAAAAGTAGCAATCTTTTATGATTCTTATAATGTCATCATTTATGCAAACACTATAAGTATTTTAGATCTCATGGGCCTGAAGCAACAAACACAATTATTTTATATAAAGCTCATAGAACAGGAAATACAGTTATTTTTTATGATTTCAGCAACCAGTGGAGCTTTGTGAAAGTGTTATCGACCTTTAATAATATCTTAATTTTCCTTGTAAAATTATATCCCTTTTCAAATATTACTACTGAGAAGTAATGGCAAATGGATTTTATAATAAAAATAGTATTATAGCTGAGCTCGATGATCCTCTGCCATATACTCACTGTATATCAAATCCAAGAGGAAATCTGGAGGGAAATGAGCGAATAGTTTGGGGTGGGGGAAATGTGTCTATTTTTCTAAGGAGCAAGAGAAAAAATATTTAATCAAAACTACAATAATTTTAAATTTTTATTCCAAACAGTCATTGTAAGAAGTATTACAATTATGATCTTATGATCTCTCATGCAAAAAGCAATATAATATATACAAACTACACAAATTTTGAGGATTCATTCTACCAGTTGTCTACCACTATAACAAAATGGGAAATGAAGCTTGATTCAAGAACACTTGATATCAAAGTATAATAAATTAGAATCAGAAAGAAACAAAATGTGTCACATTTTGCATTCTCAGACAAATGATCTACTATTTTGTAATAGTGAAGAGCAGGGCCATGCTGCAGATTTTCTACATCTCAGATTTCACAATTCTTAAAAAAAAATGTTCCTTGCAAGTCTTGTCGGGAGCAGTATAAAAAGTTGGAGTTACAAGAACGACCCAAACTGGATAGAAATTATGTGCATTTTTTTTTATGTATCAGTTTAGATCCTATATTTTTTCAGAATTTGTGTGTAGTGTAAATTGTATCTCACATTTGTACTGTCACATTTTTATTGGTTTCTCCAATAGTATCACCATGTGATGTAAAGAATGTTTAGATATAGCATTAATTTTCATTTATATGCTTTCATGATTTTATATGAATTATAAAAAAAAAGAAAAAAGCAGAGAGCATGCCCTGTTTACTTGGCAACAATTTTGTAGATTCTTCCTGAATAACCTCAAGAGTATAATGAGGGAAAGATAAGAGAATATAATTGCTAGAGGAATTAGAATGTAGTTAGACAACAAGATATTAATAAATCTAATCTAATAGAAGTAAAGATTATTTGTTTTCATTTTAATTCTATAATAAAAATAAGGATTATCTATTTTAATTACAACTCTTCTTTGAAAATTAAAAATAAATCCTTTTTATTGGTTTTCTTGTTTATTGCCTCCCACCAATTGAGTGCATACAAGATCAGTAGTCTTGAGTGAGAAAATCAGACAATGTTCAATTCCTAATCTAAGTTATTATTAGATTGTTTTCTTCTGTCTGTCAACTATAGCCTCAAAAAAACTAGTTTCCTGGTACTAATTTGATTAGACAATGAAAATAATCGAATGAACAATACTGTTAAGAGGAAAGAATTGTTGAAACCTGGTTCAGTTTCAGCTTTGTTATTTTGGGGGGTTTTTTGTTTGTCTTTTTTTAAGACAAAAGACTAACCATTCATTTCTGACAATATAGCTTTCAAATTCATTAAGCAAGGAAAAAACTGTTGCTTTTAAATCGGTGAGCACAACATTTGGTTGACACTTTCTCTAAACTCTAGCACATTGTCAAATTGGGTGACTTTCCACAAGCATTGATGCAAGATGAAAAGAAAGCTATTTGGTATGTTTTTGCTAAATTCTATTTCAATATTGCCAGAACTGAATACAATTAAAATACTACTTTTTATAGTCAGAACCTATATTTCTTCAAAAAGCAGAACTTTTATCTAAAATATTATTTGGATGATTCATGAGAACAACACTATCCTATATATAAATACAGTAGTGGATCTTTTACAGCCTAATGTTCTTGACTGCTTTTTGAGATAATTGAGTTTGCAGTTAGCCTCAGTCTTGATCTCACCGAGAAATTGCCACAACTGTTTAGAACAAGTTAGATAAAAGATAGGTTAATTTTCTCATTTAAGTTTGAAATATTACCCAAAATATCTAAAAACCAGTAACAACATTTTTTATAGTAATATCAAATTTCTGTATTCTGCTCTATTTTAAATCCATTTTTGCCTGCTTTTCATTTAAACACATTAAGAGATTAATACTAGAGATTAATTTCTCACCAATGATTCAGATGGAATGCTTCTGGAGTAAAAGAAGTGGAAAGAGGAAAGATGCATTTAATTTGAATTCTAAGTGAACTGGACTGCTGGCCTTTAAAGACAAAAAAGTTTGTAATTGAGCTTTTAAACTGAAGATTAGGGAAAAGCTGAGATGTATAAAAGAGCATGTC
Source organism: Alethe castanea (assembly GCA_024734035.1). Taxonomy (NCBI): domain Eukaryota; kingdom Metazoa; phylum Chordata; class Aves; order Passeriformes; family Muscicapidae; genus Alethe; species Alethe castanea. The sequence continues at coordinate 81,299,756 of JANRGV010000001.1, read as the reverse complement.
TTTTACACAGTACACCATATAAATTGTATGACGGATAAGAAAAGACCAATAAGTATGAAGGATAAGAAGCAGTCCAGTAAGAAATGACAGATTGCCATTTACATGGCACACTAAGGGGACCAAAACACGATTTTACAGCATTGTTAAAAATCTAGGAAATAAGGCAGCAGAAAAGGAAAGAGAATGAATAAGCATGCTGGAAACTTGGCGGAATAAACACACTATCACTCTGAAATAACCAAAATACAAGAAAATTGAGAGTGGTCTGTGCTAGTGATGGAACCCTGTATTTTTAAAAGGCTATTCCTATTATGGCATGAGGATGGAATGTATCTTTTTGCTGCTTTGTACATCTACTCAGATCTGAGGCTAAAATAAGAAGGTTCAGAGAAGGGCTAAAAGATACAGAGTGGCTGCTGGATGAGGAAGAAGTAAATTGTGACTCTCTAAACTGGACAAGTAACAAGTGAGTTTTGTGCAATCAGAAGAGGTAGGAACCGTGCTATAGGATGGGCCAACTGTTCGTGCCCTCTTCAAGGACAAGAACTGAGAGCAAGCTAGCAGCCAGGTTCAAATCCAACAGAAAGATGAAATGCTTCATGCAACAGGGTGTTAGATAGAGAATAGGCAAGCTCAGGTTCACAGCAATAAATTATTAACAGTTACTGTATAGATACAGATTACAATAAGGTAAGCAATCCAGATGGCTACTAAACGAAACATGTCTGCCTAATCTTACTTTTCCTCTATGAGATGCTCAAGACCGTTACTAGAGTACAGAGGGACATTTGGTACAGTCTAATAAAGTTATTTTTCCAATTGTGATTTGAAAGATGTTTTATTCACAAGCGTTGTTCACAATTGGTATGTATCCTTGATCATTCACTTCACAGAGGGTATTGCCTCTGCTTATGAGATATGGCCCAAACCTGAAGGAATAAAAAGTTAAACGCTATGAAGTCTACTTTTGAGGTGAATTTCAAGTGTGACTGGAAATATACATGCATACATTACTATAAACAAAAAATTGGTCCCAGAAGGATCAGATCGTTCTGTCATTACTTCTACAATGAGAAAGGGAATAAGTTTGTGCACCTCTGACATGTGTAAATTTTTTTTTTAACAAAGTCTTATTCTGTTGAGATTTTGATCTGTTTCTGTTCCTCTGAAGCTTACTCCATGACAGCAAGGAGGGTGAGCAAAGAGAGTGAAAAATAAACCAGTCAGAAAGAAATGTCACTTTCATTTGTACCAAAATTAATTTATTATCACTAGATACAAGAAAACTGGGATATAGAACCAAGCGACTATACTTGTCTTCACTCTTCCTGAGCCTATTTAATCTATACCTGATTTAGCAAAATCAGTGTTTATTACACTATATTGGGCATTCCATACAATAGCTCAGATCTTTGAAGGATATAAAGGAAATTTGATCTTCTGAAGACTGTATGAATCAGAAGAAAGTTTTTGAAATCTATTCATTAAAAAAAAAAAGCCCATTGTAAAATATTAGGTTCGTGCATCACTTGTCTCTTTTTTTAGGATTAAATACAGACAGCAACGATACGACAATTATCCTGTCAGAGATTGATATTTCAATTATACTGACTATATAAGCAACACTCACTAAGGAGTCACTAAAAGAGATATCAAGCATGCTTTCTTTAGTCTCTAGGTCCCATATACTTAGGTAAATGTTATTATCTATAAGGATTGCAGTAGCACTAAATGGTGGCACCAAATATTATTATGGTCACAAGGTAAAACACTGCTGTTAACACCAGCCAGCAACCAAGACCCACTCAGCTGCTCACTCACTCCCCTGCCAGTGGGACTGGGGAGAGAATCAGAAAGAGAAAAGTTTGAGAACTTGTGGATAAAGATAATGATAGTGAACTGACAGATATCAGTGGATAATAACGGTTTGAGAGGGAAAGAAAAATCCACACACACAAGAAAAGCAAACCAAGGAATTAATTCAGTGCTTCCCATGGGCAGGTTTGTGTTCATCTCCAGGGGAACAGCACATGTAATGCTTACATAGGAAGACAAGATCCCCCCAAGTGTCCTCCTGTTTCCTCCTTCTTCCTCCCATTTCATATACTGAGCATGATGTCTCATGGTCTGGAATATCCCTTTGGTCAATTTGGGTCAACTGTCCTGCCTGTGTTTCCTCCCAGCCTCCCACACATCCCCACCCTCCTCAACAGTGTGGCAGTACAAAAACCAGAAAAGGCCTTGGCTCTGCCTAAGCCCTGCTCAGCAATGACAAAAACATCTCTTTATTATTATTAACCCTGTGTTCAGCAAAAATCCAAAACATAGCCCCATCCCAGCTACTGTAGAGAAAATTAACTCTATGCAGCCAAAACTGGTACAAGCACAAGAATCTCAGGAATCAAAATGATCCAACTGGAAGACCAGCAGCTGAGGTTAGATAGATCTCTTCTGTTTCCTCTCCTTTATATTAAAAAGTAGTCTTTAATGTAAGAGGGTGTTTAGTCACAAACCACGAGGTGTCAGCTTCAATCTGGCAAGAAAATATGTGCATGAAAATAAAAACATTAGGTGGTCAAAGGGTGAAAGAAAGTAAAACATATAAACTTTTTGGTCCTGAAACTCCACTTGGAAAGTCTATACCTGCCACAATCCCGAAAGGTGGAGGAAGACTATGGAGCTTTGAAAGGGTCATCTGGAGACATCAAGTAACATGAGCAACATGCCTTTCCTCACTGCGTGTATTTCTGATCCTGTTCTGCTTCTTTGAGTTTGCAATACCAGCAAAGAATACTCATTAGTCTCCCTAAGACACCTTGAGGTATACTAATGTTTCCTAAATAAATGTCTTCAATATTCCAGTTACTGAAGCATAAAAACAAAAACAAAAACAAAAACAAAAACCCTAACAAACAAACAAAAAATTTGAACCAAAATCTTCTAAAATACAACCTCATCCTCATATCCTCATACAGCCAGGCCACTGAGCTAGCAAATAATCCATCCTTCCACACTATGACTGCAGATACTTTGTGTCAAGTCTCATTTACCTGAAACACCAAACTATAATCACATCCTCCTTTTAGTTTGACTCCATCAATATTTCCTGACTTGCTCATTAGTTTTCCTGGCTGAATTTAAACTTCTACAGTCATAGGAAGGAAGAGATGCAGACAATTATCCCACTTATTATTTTCTCAAACTTTTCCTGAGTCCTTCCTTATAGGGTTCCTTAAATCTCCCTTTCATCTGGCAATCACAGTTACTGAGACTTTGATACAATAGTGATGCCCTTTTGAATTTCAAAGAAAAATAATAACTCCAGCATAGTGAGTGTCAAGTTTCCATCACAGGGCCAGCTACCCATATACCCCAGCTTTGTGTGTTTTGATAATCATAAACCATGGTTAACAATTGGTTTAACATCTGTTCTGCCAGAAAACTATTTCTGAAGACACTCCTGAAAGTCAAGAGAAACAGGTAGAACACTATGAATGGAAGGATTCAGATGGGGCACTGAAATATAAACTGTACTAATAATGCCACAAATCAAAATAATGCAATGCTGTCTTCTGACTCTGAGGTATTAAAAGGAGTAAATTCCCTCTAAGTATAATAGGGCGAATGCATTAACATAATCTTGTTCCTACTGTAAGATCACCCACAGAAATAACTGCAGACTGTTTACTTCTTCAACTCTTCTAACTCCTCAGTATTATAAAAGCCTTGTGTTTTCACCCTTTTCAGACTCAGTTCTTAACTGCTGTTCTACAGATGACTTATTCTTTCTTTTTCTGTAACACAATCTTTTATTTATATGCAAGAAACCCTATTACAACAAGTTGGAACAAAGCCTGATTTTGTCAAGTAGTTGATTTAAAGGATTTGCATTTCTAAACATTCTGTATGCATTTTAATGCACTTAAATAAGAAAACCATCTGCACATTTCTTTCTTTATTTGAAACTATGCTTGGCAAACAATCATTACAATTATAAGTAGCATACCATTAAGCATATGATTAAATGACAATGTATTTGCTTATTTCAAGATCAATTCACTTGAAAGCACTGCTTTGCTTAATATTGAAATTCATAGATCAGAGTTTTATAATAATAAAAGACATACACCTACAGAATAATCCTGCTTTGCCTTCGGAGAAAATACACGACCATTGCGTCTTGAAGTTTAGAGCTGTACATAAAGTCAGGTTGTTGGCACAGTTCAACCTCCCACTTGGCTTCCTGCTCAAGGAAACATTTGTTAAATTCTAACAATCTCAGACACAGAGCCTGGAAAGTATTTACCACTTTTATATGAACGTAAGGACACCTCATCTGAGCTGCAATATGTATCACTGCAGTTCTTGCCAGCCCATAATGAAATGTCACAGTCCCCAAAAGAAAGATACTGTATGAATATTTGCAATATCCCACTGCCTCACAGTCATCTTTGACTCCGAGGATACAAGACAAACAAAAGGCAAGAGATCAGGCCTTACCTAAAAAAAAGAACTCATATAAAAAATTAAGCAATTTAGAGGCTTAGGTCCCCTTTAACATTTACTCCTTCTCACTTTTGCTGTGGAAGATGACAAAGTTTGCCTGTGAATGCCCATAAAAAACACATTATTGTGCATTATCTCTCAAGCCATGGAAAAAACTGCTTTAATTTGAATTAAAAATGTGATTCCATGAAGCTGTTTGACCTGCAAATTCAGTATGGTATGTGATATTTAGACTACATTCTTTCTTGCTCCAATATCACTCCCAGGCAAATATGTTAAAAAATTGGATGAGAAATTGAAAGTTTCTAACACATAGTCTCAACAACACATTTACTCAACTAAATGAAAATGAAAACATATGGAAGTAAGAGAGGAAAATGGATATATGACTGTCTGGTCTCAGTTGCATGTATAGGATATTGTTGTATTTTCTTAATTGCACTCTTCACATGTAAAAATTAAATTAACAAAACTATATGTAGACATATTACCTTTAGATAGAGCTGAAGAAATTCCTCTGTAAAACAGGTCGTTCTGCTCTGAGGGTGTGTAGTCACAAAACACAAGGTGTTAGCTTCAATCTGGCAAGAAAATACTTACCTGAAAATAAAAACATTAGGTGGTCAAAGAGTAAGAGAAAGTGATATAACTGAGTTTTTGGTCCTGAAATTCCAGTTAGAACATATATACCTCCCACAGTTATGAAAGCTGGAGGATAGAGACTATGGAGTTTTAAAAGGGCCACCTGGAGACATCAAGTAACATGAGAAACATGGGTATTTGTTTATTAGTTACTAGAAATAAAAACAGATCAGTTCCTGTTCTCCTTTTGTACAATTTGCCGCAGAATATTGAGCAGCTGATGTAAAGCAGAGGCAATACCTTGTACATTTAGGATTTAAACTCTAGTGTGGTGAAAGCCACTTACAGTTTTCCATCAACTGGATCGACAGGAGCAACATAGGGCACAAAGAGATCTTTTCTCATGAGGAGGTGATTTGTACACAGAGAAAACATTTTCCAAGATCAGTGTATGAGAGGTTGGATGAGTCACCTCTGCTCCCTCAAGTAACTCATGCAGCTTTTTTCCTTTTACTTTCTCTCTCTATGCTTTTCATCAGAAGAACAGGTCTTTCTGTCCTCTTCACTCCTGCTCTGACCAATCTTTTAAACTTACCAAACCATATGGAAAATGGGTTTTTTATTTGTGACAAGATGAAGTCAGGGTATTGACTAAATCTATTTCTCCTCATTTCTTGCCCTCTGAAAATGTATTTTTTTTTTTTTATTAGTGGAATACTCTCAGCAGGAGAGCCCAAAAAGCCACCCTCAGGCTTTGCTATAACTATCAGATTAGTGCTTTACTCTCACATCCAAACCACGGGTTCAGACCCCTTACCAAGCCCACTAGACAACCTAACTAAAACAAAACTCCATTAAGATGTTTGATTATGCTTCTACCTTATTAACGCCTGCAGAAGGACAATAAATGAATTCTACAATATTTGACCTGTTTTCCCTGAAATTTTTTTTTACTTAACTCACTTTAGCCTAACAATTGTCTATGCTTGTTTTCACTGCCCTGCCTACTTTTTCTTCCATAGCCTCCTTCATAAAACCTTAGAAGAAACACTATCTTTGTTCTTGAGCCTTGATAGGTTTAATTTGTGCTAAATTACTAAATGCTTCCACCTCACTGGTCACAAAATCATTCACAGGACTGCATACACAACTAGTGCCATGTGGCATATTTTTCCTGATCTCTCAAGTAAATACACTGGGAGAAATATCCATGCAATTGTATCACTCCTTCCATCTTCTTTTCTAATTCACTCCTCTGATGTTTTTACTTTTTTCTTCAGTGAATTCTGAGGGATTTTTTGCCTAAAAAAATAGCCTTGTCTATGTGTTTCTATAGGCCTAATTCTAGTTCTCCTCTAATGTATTCTTCTTTTTATAGCATTCAGTATTTTGCATAAATTCTTTTCATGATTTATGTCTTCTTCTGTTGTTGCTTACACTTTTCACATAGTTGTTGACTTTTATTCTTGTCTAAATTGGTCTAGTGATTTTATACTATATTTAGTCAGGATTGCTTCTTATGCTGAATAGATATTTATATAAATTAGGATATTTATTACTGAGTCGTTCATATTTCATTCAAGTTCCTTTCAGTCCAATAAGAACTTTCAGATGCTTGTTATGTAAAGGAGGTAAAGGAAGAATAGTAATGCCTCGAATCCAGGAAATTATCTAGAGGTCCCATCTCCCTCACCCCAATTCCGTTTTCTTGGTATTCATCATTTCACTTTCTATTGTAAACTAATTTAAAGTTTATTCAACATTTATTGTTTTATCATCTCCAAGAGTAGTAAAAAGCAATATTGTGTCCTTTGGACGAGTCAGGCAGGACAATTAGCCGTCAGAACTGTCTCTGACACTACTTCAACTCCCTAATGTAGGATGTAGGAAGCAGAATATGTGCAACAATTCAAATTTTTTTTCTGTCTTTTGTGCCATGGGCATGATTATGGGGAACTTGGAGCCAACAAAGATGCTCCATGTCCAGAATTATTCTCTGCACAGCTAGAATAAAAGGTTTCTAAATGAACAATGGATCAGGCCTTGAGGGAAGATTTTATGTAAACTGTAAATTATAACAGTTTAGACTCCTTCAGGCTAATCTCTGATGTTGACCATTAGTCCTTTTCTGCTGTAATGTGAGCCATAATAGTTTCATTCACTTTGCTCTTTTAATTATACACATCTAATGAATATTATGAGGCTTTTTTCTCCTGTTGTATTCTGTCTTTTTGAAATATTGTGTGACCTGAACTTAAGACCTAAATGATGGATCTTTAATGATCTGTTGGTAATGAGCCTCATAACTTTCTCTTGCCTCTAAGCTTTCATTTCAAACAATTTTATTACTCCTTAGCAATATGAGCATTTCTTTTGTTTATGAAAGCTTCCATTCTTGGTGTTTTATCCATCCCCTGCCCATTTCATTTCAAGAGCTATCATAGCTTTTGCAGTGTAAATACCCAACTAGGACACCCTTTAGGATACCCTATAGAAATAATAATTGAACTGGCCACTCACTGCTGACTCATGTAGGCTGTTCAAAAGCATAGGGTATGTGGATGATGAGTGCTTAAAATCATCTTGCATTGAAATAAGCACATCAGTATCTGTTCTCAGCTGGTGTAAGGGTTTCTCTGCTCCCAAAAACGAGCAAGGACCTTAATTTTCCTCTGCACATTGTGCACTTCTAAAGGACTTTTGTTTGCATGTCTCAGCTGAGAGAGGCTAGTACCCTGCTAAGGTCTCCTCCTTGCTGTTGGCTTGCTCCCTTTCCCATCCAAAGCATACACTGGTTACACAGGTCTTGGAATGTTGGCTTCATCCTATTGCCTTCCATTAAATGGGAAAAAATTCTAATTAGGACAGGCAGAGTATAAAAGACAAACAGAAGTCTCCTGTTGAGCCTAAGGCTGAACTGCGGAAAGAGGAGGAAACATTTAGCATTTCTCTGGATTGACAGTTTTGGTTAAGGCTGATAGGTGTGTCATATATTCAGCAGGAAATCAGTGTTCCATCCCCACTATGATAGGCATGGATATCACTCTATTATACTTGCAACAGGACTCACTAAGGGTGTTGATGATGCTCGATATTGGATCCATGCATCTGAGTAGAACATGAGGGCTCCCAGAATCATAGAATATAATCATAGAATAGTCAAGTTTGGAAGAGATCTTTAAGATTATAAAGTCCAACTGCCAACCCAGCACCAGCACTGTAACCCCTAAACCACATCATCCTGCACCAGATCTAAATGCCTCTTAAACACTGGGAATAGTGTTCCACCTACCTGGGAAACCTATTCCAATGCTTGATCAGCCTAACAGTAAATATATTTTTTGAGAGGATGATATTCTCTGTTATTTCAACATAAACTAATGACACATATGCAAATTCTGTTCTAAGCTGCAATATTCCATCTCACCTGCTCCAGGATGTTAGCTTTTGTGGTTAACTTGTCCCATAGTCAGATGTACTATTGACAAAATATAATATCCACACTAATTTACCTTAGGATTTTTCTTTGCAGCTATTCTGTATGTTTCTGTGCTATCATGCAAAAGAATTACAGGGAGTACTCATAGCTTCTTAAAAGGGCAGAGAAGCTAATAACCAGATACCTCTCCAACTTCTATAAACAGATCTTTGAAAACAATACAATTCTCCCACAGTTCAGCCACAGAAACAGTCTTCACTGAATATATCTATCCACAGAAACCTAAGAAAAGACTCAAGAATAATTGCAACAGCCCCCACTCTCTTCTCAGTGGAATATTGCAGTACTGACTTTCCTGAGCATCAATATATGAATAATACAGAAAAAAAAGGGAGCAACAAATGTAGAAATACTGCTGACTTGCTATTGCCAGATGTCAGATTTGTTCTACTAGATAGGGAACAAAGAAAACAAGCAGAAAAATGTCTTTGATATATCTTGATTGTTTAACAGTTTGTTCCTGTCAGCAACCTCTTAGAAACTTCATTGCAGTGAAGAAGCTGTACCCCAGAGATAGATGGTAATACGTTTATTTGGTTGGGAATCACAAAGATTTTTTGTGCTGTAGCTATGTGCTGTCACCTATTAGAGGAACTGCAGGACTGTCACAACCTACTGTTTGCTCTGATTACACCTGCAGCCCTGATTCCAAAATGCTTTGCAGTGTCTCCAACACAGCCTTCTTTGATCTATGCTGCTGTAGGAAGGCATAGTAGTATGGCAAAAATTTATACCAAAAAGCACTATTCGTTCTGATACCAATACCCATTAATAGAACTGCTGCCTCCTTTTGGATGATGAATATCTGTTAGGTTAAAACTGTACCCGGATTTATACATGCTACATGAGGACTTTCTTACAAAAGAAAACACCGACTGAAAATCACAACAAATCACGATAAAGTGAAATCAAAGTGAAGACAGGAAGACCATGTAGGCCTTTGAGGCATAATTTTATGTCTAGTAGCAAAATCAGCCATAAATTTTGGTCACAAATAAAACTGGGACTTTGATCATCATTGATGAATCCATCCAGTTCTTCATATTTATCAGACAGTACTAAATCATGCAAATGCATGCAAGATCTTTTATTAAAGTATCCTTTTTATTATAAATTATATGTTTGCATATTTAGATAAAAATCTACAGGTGTATAGAGAAAGGTTAACTTTATCTGTGGAGGAAGAAGATCTACTTATTGTCTTTTTTCTTCCATTACAAAAGAATAGAGAAATGTAGAAATACCATTAGACCCACACAGCAGGATAATAGGATGCACTGTTATATTACCTTCCTTTACAAGTTCACTAAAGTTTAAACCACAATGGTACCCCTTTTGAACACTCTTCTTTACTATCTAATAATGAAGTTAATAAAGAAGTTTAGTAAACAAGAAACTCATTGTTAGATATGAGTTAGGTGTACAAGTTCCTGGAGATATCATCAATCCAGTCAGGCAACTACAACAACTTTTGTGCATTATTTTAACTGATTGGATGAGAACATATTTTCCTTTATCTCCAACATCAGTGTTACCACTCCATTCCACCTTACTTTAGGAACACATACTGGAGGCTGAAGCGATAGATACATTTAATCATCTGTTCTAGCAGACTCCAACAATTCATACAGATAGGAATCAGACTCAGCCATCTCAACCTCACACTGTTCGAAACCTTTGTAAATAAACCTGAGATATTTACTCTGTGACTGATCCTCTGTGCAAGGTAAACACACAGCTGAATATCACCACTATCCTGAAAACACTATTGCTATAGATTTCACATGGATTTGATTTTAATATATCATATCAACCCCTGGAAGTGCTCAAGGCCAGGCTGGATGAAGCTTTGGGCAACCTGGTCTAGTGGAAGTTGTCCCTGCCAAGAGCAGGGAGGGTGGAACTAGATGATATTTTAGGTCCCTCTCCTTTCACATATTTATAGACAAAGATTTAAGAGAGAACAGTAACAACCTCCATCATTCCCTATTTTGTACCTGTTGTTAAATATTTCCTATCTTCAAATATGTAGGTGTCCTGACTTCTTTTATTCAGCACTCTCAAATCTGATTTCAAAGTATTTTATTTCATAGCTGTGGGCTCTCTCCTACTACTTACAACAGGATTAGCACAGAAATATATGTCATCTTTTACACCCACTCATCCGTCTGCAATCCCTTTTCTTTACTGAAAAGTATTACTGGCACTTTCTTATTCAAGGAGATTATTGTCAAACATCACTGTCAGATCTCAGTAAAAAAAAAAAAACAAACCTTTGCAATTTGTGCTACCACAAAATAGTATATTCTGACATATTTTTAGTGCGATAAAAATGCAATATCATTTTTATAGATGACACAAGAAAAAGAGCTTTCATTAAATTATTTTTTAAAAAATCATGTAACACATGACCTGTAAGATTGATCAACAGTGCCTTCAAGAACATAAATCTAGAATTAATAATATTTTTATTTGAGCTTTTCAGTTCACTTTTTTGACATATTTTTGAACCAGCAACTAGTGAAGTGCAGCAACTAGTACTTGCAGACATCACCTATTGGGAGATGTAGTGATTTCCATTAATGTTGTCACACGTGGAAAAGAACATTCTTTTGACAGCCTCCTGTGAAAATCTTATAAAGATTGCTTTAAAAGATAACCAACTAAAATTATTAAGTATCTTGAATGGATAAGAAGCACTTAGATTGTCTAGAAAAACATTTTTCAGCTATTAGCTGAATTGATTCTTGCACATGAAAATAAAGCCCTGGCCTGGATAATTTCACAGACTCACAGAATGCTAATAGGTTGGAAGGGACCTTAAAGATCATTTAGTCCCAAATTCCCTGCCATGGACAGGGACACACCCACTAGGCCAGTTTGCTCAAGTCTGTATCCAATCTGGTTTTGAGCTTGGCCAGGGCTGGGGCATTTACAACCTCCATGGGTAACTTATTCCAGTGTCTCACCACCCTCACAGAAAGGAATTTCTTCCTTATCTAACCTAAATTTCCCCTCTTTTCATTTTTACCCATTACTCCTTGTCCTACCAGTTCTGTTCATGGTGAGGTGTCTGTCTCCAGCTTCCCTGAACACTCCCTTTGAATACTGGAAGGTTGCTGTGAGGTTGTGAGGACTCCACACAACTTTCTCTTCTCCAGGCAGAACAGGCCCCTCTTTATCAACCTGTTCTCATAGTGGAGGTGCTCCAGTGCTCTGGTCAAATTCAGGGCCCTTCTCTGAACTTCCTCCAGCAGTTCCATGTCCTTCATATGTTTGGCGCTTATTTTTTAACTTTGTTTGGCTTTGCATAGAGAGCCTTGCATTACCTTCCATACCTTTAGATGCAGTATTTTACATAACCTCTGTTATAGAAATCACAAAGCACAAGTGATCACGTTAATATTTCCACTTTAATCACATGTGGGGAACCATTCACACATGGAATGCTGAAAATTCCATGTTCAGTATTAGTTTCTACACCAGTAGTACCTAACATTACTACTGCAATAAGGCACTTCAAGACAGCCTGGACACTGGAGGGATTAGGAGTCAAGCAGGACATTATCTTAAGAAGCATTTCTGCTGCTTTCATTTGCAGTAAGCATTGAAAATCCAGTAATTCCCCATAACCTCTATGTGTGCTATATGACAGCCCTCAGAGGTTGTCTGCCTTAAATCAATCAGCAGCTCCTAAAGTTGTTGAAAAGAAACAGTTAGGCAGCCATTACAAAATGCTCACTCCCTCTCATGAGAAACCAAAGAATTGTAAAAGAAACTTCTCAAATTCTCTTTTCAAGAGCTTCAATCAGACCTGCACATGGAGAACAGAGAATGCAATAAAACCCCCAGCAAATTCCATGTAAATCCAAAAATCTGCAGAAGTTCTATTCCACCAGAGGATATAAAATAAAATCCTAGTGATATGAATCTGTTCAGTTGTGCGTGGAGTGGCATGCTCTCACTGAAAACAGAACAATGGTGGGAAAAAAGAATAGCGGTTACTGAAAATTTTCAAAGCACTGAAGTCAGATCTAGCCTCATGGAGATGTCAAACCATCCAACTGAAAGAGAAAGGGGCAAGCTGAAAACATGAGCCATATTTAGCTGTCAGTTTTTAAGTGATAAAAGTGGAATTTCTTTATGTGCCCTAGGGAAGCTGCTCATAGTTATTGAAGTACATGTTCTTTCCTATGTAACTGACTTATGCAGCAACACAATATGTGAAAATGCTCCGATAAAATCCTACTGCTTCACCAACATTCTTTTACTGAAAAACCAACAGTAACATTTGTTTCTGTTCAGAATAAGCTCTCTGGAGCAACAAGTCATCTCATGCCCCATAAAGTCTATGTTCATAATGATCATTATTGCCAACAAGAAAGCACAGGGGCTGTGCATGACTGACTTTCAGGCTTCCAACTCTTATTTTATGAAAGACTAAGGTGCTGTTCAAACTGTTTCTTTATGTATAAATTATTCCACTCTGCCTTTTGATGTTGAGGTTTGATTCTCTTTTTCTTTCACAATTTCAAAACACAAAATTGATTTTAGAGAAACTCCAGAAAACAATGGTGTGAATATTCAAGGTCATCAGCTTCACAGTAAAATAAAAATAGCAAAATAGAGAAACCTGCAGTGAGCTGATGAACCTAAAATGATTGCAGTTTTTTGATGCCCTTTAACTGCTTCATTGAAAGAAAAAAAGTTCCTGTAAAAATGCAAATTGTACCTTCCTTTTTGCTTCTTAATGCACAGGAATATCTATATCTAAGGCATCAGTCTACAAGCAAAGACTCAATTGAATAACAAATTGTCAGTTCAGGAACATAAACCTGAGATTATTTAGAAGATTGTTTTGAACAGTCAGACCTGTGCTATGTCTGAGTTCAAAGCTGGTTTAGCTGCAGTGTTTATTGCTGTGAAATTGAAGCAGGTGGTATCTTCAGAGAGGGATAAAAATATACAAAAATTGTTGATATCTACAAATTGGAAAATATATTTGTCATATAATATCCCCTGTTCCATGATCCCAAGAGACATGCAAGCCTGAAACTATTTCAGAGGTGGCAATGGCATAAAACATCACCCTGAGTGTTGATTAATCAGAACATCTGATTTATATTCTAGGTATCACTCATCATTCCTGATTTGACCACCAGTAGAGACATCCATGTTTCCTCTCTAACTGCATGGTCCTGGGATTTTCAATCTTTTTTGACGTAGTGGATTTTCTCTGGTTTTGGGTTGGGTTTGTCTTTCTTTAATGTCTGGTTTTCAAATTCCTGCATTCCTAACATTTTTGTTTATTAACTTTCCCTCCGTTATAAGAAGGACTGTTACAGAAGGCAGGAGCTGCAGGAGGGCAAATCTTCCTACCAAAGATTTGCATAATGTCAGCCTACCAGTCTGATTTTGACCTGTTGCTTTTTGCTATGTTAGGAAATCAGGCTGGGTCACACTGCTTTTGTTGCAGCCAAAGACACAACTGGCCTTCTGGGCTGCAAGTGGACTTTGCTGGCTCATGTCCAGCCTCTCATACACCAGCAGCCCCAAGTCCTTCTCAGCAGGGCTGCTGCTGATCCCCTAGGGAACTTACTGATGCTTAGGAACTTACCCACCACACACATCAGGAATATCCTGGATTGCCTACAGCTCGCCATGACACTTTTCCAGTAGATACCAGGATGGTTGAAGTCCCCCAGCAGGACAAGAACCTGCAAGTGTGATGCCTCCTGTAGCTGGAGCACAATGGCTTCATCAGTAGGTTCCCTTTATCAGGCAGCCTGCAGTGGACACCAGTCACAAGGTTCCCTTTGTTGCATCAGTCCCTGATTCTTACCCACAAGCTTTCAATCAGTTCACAGCAAGTCTTCAGACACATCCTCCCAACTGCCCATCCACAAAACTCAGAAGAAACTCATCAGGGTTTGTACTGGAATTTCATTAGTTGTCCCCTTTGTGTTTCAAAAGATAACACTAATGACACACTGATTGATACTGTGCATTTTTCCTTGCTTTAAATTAATTTGAGACAGATAGGAAATGTTTGATTTTGTTTTGGTTTTGTACCTTTTGTATTCAAAAAGTAAAAGCTGTCATTTTCAGGAAGAAGGTGCACAAAGGAGACATAATTTCTATTTTAAAAAATGACAAAAAAAATCCTTATTTTATATCATTCTTTTGAACTGCTGGTTTAGGAAATCAGCCTTGATGATGCAATAAAAAACAAAGCCTTCAAGCTTAAAAGGTGTTTACATCTTGTGTTGAAGCACAAACTGAATTTTAAAACAAAAGAGATGGGGCTATACAGTTGTATTGGCAACAAATCTAGTTTCCAAGCTGCCCTCTGGCACCAAGACCAAACAATATTTGAAAGGACCATGCAGGGGATTATTGTTTGATCCATGTTTCAAGCTCAGAATTTGCACTGTGATCCATTCTCTGATGATAAATATCTCAGCTTTCATAGGCACTCAGCCTTAAGACTCCAAATGCCTTCCTGGAGATTAGGTGAGCTTGCAGGGAGCAGGAGCTCAGAGGATGTCAAGCCCTGGAAAGGAAATAAAGAACACTTTGTGCTACGGTTTCTTTTTTTTTTTTTTTTTGTTCGTTTGTTTCTTTTTGTTTTTGGT
>JANRGV010000001.1:81261377-81277330 GCA_024734035.1 Alethe castanea | reverse complement strand
CAACCTGACCTCACTGGATGCTCAGAATGGGTCCTTCTCTTTTTTTCCATGACGGACTTTCAGGTGGCATTTTCAGAACTAGATGCTTAGGCAAAAAGGAATCAGTAATCTCCATTATAGCTGAATCCCTCCACTTCAGAGGTAGCAAAGATGTAGAAATACATCTGTTGGAAGAAAAGTATAGAAGGCAAATACAGAATGAATTTATAATTAAAGTCTTATCTCTGTAAGATCTCATTCCTTGCCTTAGTATTCTCATAGTTTCTAAATGCACTACTGGCAATACTGGGATAAGGCTTTAAATGATTATGCTTAAAAATAATAATATATTTAACATAAGAATATAGCAACAAAAAAAAGAAAAAGTTCCTTTCTCACATGAAATCACTTCAAGAGGAAGAAATTATACCATTTATTATAGCAACTGAGAACTGTGAAACACACAGGCAACCCTCAATGCCAGAGGCATAGTTGCTGCCAGCAGAGTTTTAATGAAAACATTTCCTGAGATTTTTCGCTCCTTAACATTAGAGTTTCTTTAACTTCATTTAAAGGAATAAATGAGGAAAATATGACTATGTCTGAGTGTTTCTTCCTTTCCTAAGTACAGCTGTAAAGAGGAAATAAAGAGCAATGTTCAAAAATTAGCCCAGAGGGAGGATGATTAGCTGAGTGAAAAAAATTACCACCACTAAAGCTAAGCTGAACTCATTCAGTTTAAACTGAGACTTTCTTTGTCATGTTGTGGGTATGCAGCCTGACACCACTGATGCACTTTATGAGAAATATTATGCTTTCAAGGAGTGCGATGGAATTTGCTAAAATATAGAAATTTTTAGGCTTGTCTTGGAGTTCAGATTTAAAAAATGAATAATGCCCAGTGATAGCTACTTGTATGCTACCGTCACAACTATTTTTGTGAAAAGCTATCCTATGTTCACAAGGGGACAGCTGTTTGCAGCATCTCTTGTGTTCTTCCAGGGAGGATAACACAGAAATTCTGTTAAGAAGATATTACTGAAAGGACTACTCATCAAGTATACTTGCACTCTTGCAAATCCTGATAATTCTTGGGGCTTATAAAGGAGGATTAAGGATTTCTGCAGGGACTTGAAGTTTTTTTTGGTTTTTTTTTTTGTTTTTTGGTCCAAGTAGTTCAGAGATGTGCAGCAGCAAATAAAGAAACAGCATGTATAATGTTAGATTCACTTCTGCCCTTGTATTCTATGCAAATATAGTGCAAGACTTTGTTCTATAAAAGCTATTATTTTGTCTTTACATGACAACAAAAGTTACTCTGTACATAAATATCACAACTTACATTATAGCTGTGACTTAAACCAGCAAGAGGAGAAACAGGACTATTTGCTGCACGTCATTTACAGTTCCACAAAGGCATACTGTATAATACATATAACATTCTCTTGCTTTCTTTTTGAATTCCTTTTGAATTCAGATGCTCAGCTTATCAAGGTGTTAAGAGGACTGGAGAGGAGAAAGTAATGGAATCAAAATAGAGAAAGAACAGCTTGCATTATGTTGGGAAAAATTCGCTATTAGTAATTGAGTAAAGAGATGCAGCATCTGAGAATGAAGGCGCAGACCTGACCTTATAAAATGTCTTCATGTTTTTTCTGCAGATTCTGTGTGGGATTTATCATAAACAGCCTAATACTGCTAGACTTTAATGCATGTACCATCAATATCCTGGAACAACAGCACTTCTGTACCTCACAAAGGTATGAGAGCTGAATGCTGGGTGATAATATGCTGAATCCTGGGTATTCTTTTACATTTCCTGTTTCCTTTATTCCTACATTTGAATAGAGTTGTTTGGGCTATAATTGCTCTGGAAACAACAAGTAGCTCTCAGAGGCTGCAGTTCATATCAGCTTTGCCCTTCTATGATACACTGAACATGAAAAGAAGAGTGCACATACTGTAGATAACTTGGCCAGTTCAAGAGAGGTTTGCACTCCACCTAGAGCTTTCTCAAGTAAAACTTTTCTGCATTTAAGACTTGTCTTTTTCCCTTGCCTGGCAGGCTGTAAGACAACTTTCTTCTTGTGCAGGCTCCCTCCTGAAGCATTTCCCTCCAGTTGAATTCAATAGTCTTTTGTATTAAGGACCTTACCCATTCCTGGCTGCCATTGGTTCCTGCATTAACAAGGCCATATAACTAGAAATAATATACCTCTAAAAAGGGCCTATGTCTGAATAAGTCTGGTTGTCCGCAGAACCAAACTATACCTGAAAGGCCATTGGTGCACTTATCCTCAGCTGTTATCTTTGTTTCCACTCAGTTCTGAAGATGAAAGCAAAGCAATGGGAAGCCAGGGGGATTTGCTGAATTTAATGTACTGAAATGTTATATTTGGGGCTCCTAATATCACCTTTTGGCCAGTCATAGCTGTGCAATAGCCCTTGGCTTTGAATATTTTTCAAATTTTTGAGTATTGAATGACTTCCATCCAGAAATTCATTAAAATAACAGAAAATTCAAAGTTGCTCAATGAACCTTTTGCCAGTCAAAATATAACTCCCCCTGCCACGCTTGTTTCAAGAGCATGCTAAAAGTGGGAAAAAATCCTAAATCTTTCAAGGGTCTGAAAGTGGGTGAAATAATTTGCAACACTCTGTTTTCAACAACGTTTGCCCAAGATTGGATGAAAACTGGGACAGACACATTTACTTTGGTGAGACACCAATATAGGAGCCTAACTGTCCCAAACTCCATATATTAGCAGCAGACAGATAAACTGAGATGGGCTGAATCATTCCTGGGATGTGCTTATCTCTTCATTCTAGTTGCAAGACAGTCTGAGGTGACCATGCCTCTAACTCAAGCTTTGAGATTGAGTGTGTCAAATTAGATTAGAGGAATCTGTGCCAGAGTAAGGAAAGATGTCAAGTTTTCTAATATCACCAGATTAGTACACAATCAAGAGGCAGGTAGAAATCCATATCACGTGTCTGATGTGCGTAGTCATGGGGAGCATAGGCTCTGCTCCTGGTAATGAGCATCCTTTTGGTCAAGTGATTTAAAGCTGTACTGGGTGTGGAATACATAAGCATGCGTAGGGTGCATTTACCCTTTTCAATGAAGATTACACAAAACTCCTTGGTTATGCTGCGAAGAGAGCATGTATTTTTAAGAACATGTTTAAACACATTTAAACGTGTTTAAACATGCTTTAGGAACAGTTTCAATCAAATTTAAACAATGGGAAAAAAAGAAAATACATGACAAAAAGAAAGGATTACTTTATCAGTCAACAAGACAAAGCAGGTATTGACCTTGTTGATGTGCCACACTGCTTTATGCTCTTGCATTAGGCTATGCAGTCTCAAATTCATTATTTAAGTACTGGAAATTTCAGTAAAACAAAAAGGACAGAAAAGGTAAATGTGTACAATTTTTTCAGTACTTCTGCTGAAGTGATTTTAAAGGTTAGGCCAGGTTTGACCCTCAAGCTGTCTCCTACCAACTGAGTTAAAATCACCTAGTCTGAGTTTCAAGACACAGCTATCCTCCTAACTATTGTGCACTAAAGGCATTGTTCTTTATGGTTAGTTTGTAATGCATTCCACATCATCTGAACTTCAGTTCAAAGAGTATTTGGGTGAAAGCAGCTCCCAGGGCAACACATCCTTCTTTATTATTGTTTGGCCTATGGGTTCTGTCTAAAAAACCAATGAAACAAAAAAATCTTGTCCTCAGTTTTAAACTATGATTAACTCAGAAAGACCTTTTACTAACAAACAAATCTATTTCTAGTTCACAGCTAGGAGCTGTTTCCACTGAAAAAGCTGCTAAAACTCCTGCTGACTCAAACCATTCAGTATCTTGCCCTTCATAGGAACAAAAATGCCATTCAGTTTCACTGACTTGCTGGAAGGCCAGCCCAAGTTTCAGAAGGATCAAGTTCACTTTCATCATTATGGGCATGTAATGTCATGCCTGTGAATGAGAAGGTGGCTTAAAACAAGCAGCATGGACTTACTAAGTGCAAATAGCACCTGACCAGCCTGCTTGTCTTCTATGTTAAAATCACTGGAATTGTGGAGGAGGAAAGAACAATGAATTTTATTTACTCTGACTTTGGCGAGACTAAATACATGCAATATTGTTGTACAGTATCTTCTATTCAAATTAGGATCATGTAGTCTGTATGGGTGAACTAGTGGATTGATAAAATATGTCTAAGTGATAAGGCTTAGAGTGCCGTGGTTAATGGATATGAAACCTGAAGGCCAGAAACAAGTTGTCATGGTTTAGGAAAGGTATTTCCCAACTTACTGCTGCCACTGAAACTGCTCCAGCACTCTCTTCATTTGCCCTACTGCTGGAAGCAAAAAAGTCAAACATCATGGGTGGAGATAAGAATTTATTAGGAACAGCAATGAGATGAGAAAACAAACAGTAACAGCAACAATACTAATAACAAAAATGTACAAAGAGAGGGTGATTTACATGCAAAATGCTCACCAATACCAGAGCAATAAAAATAATGGTGGACAGACTCTCTGCCCTCCATACTTTCCCCTCAATGGGAAAGGAACACCCTTTCTTTCTGAAAACAAAGAATCCTTTTTCCCTGATCCCTGGCAATGATGTGAAATGGTATAGAATAACATCAGCGTGTTGGTCACACTTACACAGCCTCAGGCTGTGGCTGCAGGACCTGGTGCTGAAAGGAAAGCGGTGAAAATGTGAACTGACTGTAGTGCTGAACCAACAGCTCTCGTGCAGACACTGCCATCGGGACAGGAGCAGCTGGATTGGCACCAACCTGGCCAAAACTGTGGAGCCCAGTGGAAGGAAACTCAGCTGAACCCAGCTGAACTGACCAAAGGAGTGCAGTGGAATGGAAAGCAGCAACAGCAGCAGGACTGACCTCCAGCACAACAGAGCAGTAGAAACAGCAGTCGAGGACCAGCAGAGTGGTAATGGGATCCAATCAGATGAACAGCTTTGCAGGGTTTGTTTGTCATTGATTTTTCACTGTTTTTGGCTAGCATGGTGGGAAACACTATCCATGGAAGCCCTCTTGCCATCTTGCCTTTGTTCTGTACTGCTATATGGGTGGCACATGGGAACAGACACAATATTTAATTTGTCTGGGGAAGCCACTGGACATGACCTACAGGGACCACACTCCATCTAATTTTTGTTCCCACTGGTAAATACCTTTTTGGGAGTAAAACACCTCTCTTTCTTTGCATATTTTGGTACTATTTTTGTTATTATTGTGCATTTCTTATTTCTTTTTTTTTTATTTTCAGTAAATGTTTACCTCAACCCTTAGTCTCTGCTTTTGTCCCTCTCATAGCAGAAGAAGGGAAATAGGAAGAGGCTTACTTGGAGTTTAATTTCCTGCTGATGTTAAACCACCACATGGCTTCAGTGAGGAAGGTATCGCAGTATCTACAGGGAGGTCATCCAGAAAACAAATCCAGGCTCTCGCTGGCAGTGTGTGCTGCAAGCAAAAGACATATCAGGCACAAATTTAAATAAGAGGGGCTCAGACTACATATAAAGAAAAGCTTTTTCACAGTGAGAACACTCAGATGTTAAAGCAAGGTGTACAGAGAGGTTTTCAAACTCCATCCCTGGAGGTTTTCAAGTCCTGGCCAAAACAGGCTTAAGTAACCTGGCCTGACCTACCTGGTTCTGCTTTGATCAGGAGATTGGACTGGAGATGTCCTGAGGTATTTTTCAACACAAATTAAGTCCTGAAATATGGATGCAGAAAAACAAGACTAGACAAAGCAGGAATTGCCTGTCAAAATAAAGTGAAGCTAGAGCAGTGAAAATATAACCAAGAAGGCATTTATTAGGCATTCATTAGAAGTCAGGCATACAAGTCTCATCTTCACAGTCCATGTTTCAAAGTTTTCTCTCTTGCACACATGAAAGACTTCCCCCTCCCAAACCTTCCTTCTTCCATTAGCAGGGATGCCCCCTTGACAATCAGAGGATTAGAGAGTCTAGCAGCCATGATTCTTACTGACAAATTGAGTCTTCTTACTGATAAGCACAAACCAGGAACTTTATCACATGTTAAGTTTCTCATTATAGTAGGAACTGTCTTTCCAAATATTTCATGACACAATCCCTTGATAACTATTCTGCAAGATCCCTGTATAGGACAGGCAGTGAATCAATTACACATAAAGCTACTATAAGAAAAACAGCTTTAAGGCATTAGACTTGAACAGTGCTTCCAAACATTACCTTGTTGAGGTTTGATCTCTGTTAACTCGATTCACACATGCAAGTGTGAAATTGCCATCACAAAGGAACTATCCTTTAATTCCTCCATGCTTTGCTTTGTAATCATAAAACTGTTTCAAATGTGGAAGATACACAAATTTGCAGAATGAATCAGGTTAGAAAGGACCACAGCGGGACTTGTGGTCCAAAATCCCTGCTCAAGCAGGGTCATCCCAGAGGATGGCACAGAATTGCCTCCAGACAGCTCTTGAATATCTCGAGTGAGGGAGACTCCACTGCCTCTCTGGAAAATCTTCTCCAGTGCTCAGTCATCTGCATAGTAAAAAAGTTCTTGCTTATCTTCAGGTGAAACTTCCTGTGCATCGGTTTCTGCCTGTTGCCCCTTGTCCTAATGCTTGGCACCACGGAGCAGAGCCTGGCACCACCCTCTTGACCCCTTCCCTTCTGATACCGACAAACACTGATGAGGTCCCCTCACAGTCATCTCTTCTTGATGTGAAGAGGTCAAGAAGATCTCTTGATCTTCAGATCAAGAACAGCCCAAGTTCCCTCAGGCTCTCAGAAAAGAGATGTTCCAGTCCCCTAACTCATCTTTGTAGTCCATACATTTTGTGGACTCATTCCAGGAACTCCAGGTCCCTCTTGTATGGAGGTCCCCAGAACTGGACACAGCACACCAGATGTGGCCTCATGGGGACTGAGGAGAGGGGCAGAATCATCACTCTTGACCTGTTGGCAACACTTTTCCTAATGCACCCCACTGCATGCAGAGCTAGACTGTGCTGGAGCCAGTGAAGGGCCCAAGTGAAGGGATGGGATCATCCCTGCTCATGTCTGTCTCACACACTGAAGGACAAAAAAACAACTCTGTCAGACCTAACCCTGCAAGGACACATGCAGCATCAGTCAGGCTTCATAGAATTCTTGTGACTGCCATCTCTCTAAAATACCTTGCCTATAGAGAACAACAATAACCCTCTTGAAATGGACATGAGAGAGTGCCTCCATGGCTGTCAGAATTGTCACTTTTCAGAGAGGATAAGAAATTATTCTTTTCTTAGTCATCTTGTCCCATTATGGAGGCAAGATACTTGAAAAACACTTCGACAGGCAAAGCAATTTTATATCTCGCAAGTATCTTCATGTTATTGGATCTTTTTTGGTATTGTCCTGCATTTTCCCTTTCATATGCTGGGATAGTTTAATTTCTAGTCTTTCAAATGGCTTCCAAATACAAACTCCTATTAAAAACTCCACAATATTCTGTTTACTATAGAAATGGATAACTTTTTTAATTGAAATCATAATGGTTTATCCCAAAAAGCTCTTTCAGGCTCTCACTCCACCTTTCTTCAATCCACCTCTGAGGTTTTTTCAATTATTCTGTCTTGAAATTATGATCAATAAAATTCTGTTATAAAAAGTTTGAATTGCACTTCTAAGGTTTCTTTTCTTTTATGATAAAAACAAGAAAAATACTCTTAAAATAGAATAGCTCATTTAATCATCTCTGAGATCAGGGTGATTTCTATGATGTGTTGCAATATTGTTCCCTTAGTTGTTCCTTGACTATTTCAGTATTATATCCTTGACAAAGATTTTAGAGACGCAGCAAAAATACCTCCATCATCTACACAGCATAAGTGCCAAACAGATGGCAAAGTTTCACAAATGCCAGGTAGTTGTTGCAAAATAAAAAAATCATGGAGGATTTCAATGTCATACGTTGTTGAGTAACTTTGGCATAGTTCAAACTCTAATATCTATGTATTTGAAGAGAAAATGTAGCTGCTTGGATGGAGTATGTAGGTAGTCAGAATGTAGGTGCTTTAGTTGGAGGCAATTAACCCACCTAAATATTTCCACAATGTTGTAGAAGTTTTTCAAAACACTGCTAATCATGGGAAGGTATTTTTGTTTCAAGACAAATATGAGGATGACTATTCTATGAAGTAAAGGCAATAAAAGCAAAGAAACATCTTATGTCCTTCATCCAACTAATTCACATATGAAACCACAAAAAAAGGATCTTGTCCGTAACTTTTGCAAATTACTTAACAGAGGGATCAATGTATCTTTTAAAGCAATTAAGTAATGTTTTTAATCTCTAAAACTCTAAGCACAGGCAAGCAAAATAAGTAATTGCAAGTCCATATTCATCTGTCCTACACAGATCTGAATTCTTCATACCTATTGATGCCTAAATGCACCAAAACACTTAATTGTGCAAATCCCTAACAGGTACAGTAGTGAGCCAGAAAAAGCTTACAGGAGGACAGCCAGGAATCTGGTCCTCTAATCTGGGCACTCCCTGGCACTGTAGCCTTTTAAGATTGACTGAAATCCATGGTTATACTTAATGTCTTCAGAATCTGATCCTTGACATCATCATCAGGGAGTGATTATCAAATTCATCGCTCCAGCCCATCTGAGAAGACTTTTTTGGGCACAGTCTGTAGGCAGAAAGTTAATACATGAACATATACTTGATCATCAAAATTCAAGATGCTCAGCCTAGCTTTAATTAAGTCCCACATTTCATTGTAGCAGATGCAAATGCATTGCCACAGGTCAGTGAGGGCTACAAAGAGTTTCAGATTTGCTCTGATATGCTGGGTGAGAAATCTGGAAGGATTTACTCTTCTAGTTACTCATATACCTTCAGTGTAACTACTCCCACTCTCACTAGAATAACTAGAGAGAGGAAAGAAGAGACTATTGGAAACTCTTATTTTATTTGCTAAACCACTGAAAATAAAAAAGAAAATATGGTTTCACTTCCTAATGGAGGGCTGCCCGATACAAACTATGGTAAAAATAAGCACAAAATCACATTCCAAGAACACTGATGCGACTTTAAGCTATTTACAAGAAGAAATGCTATCACTTATTTTCTGCAAATTTATAAAAGGCATCCTTTTTCAATCACAGCCAGGCTGCTAATCAATTATATGCAAAGCAAATTTTTGCCTTCAACTATAAACTTAAGATTCCATGTATCTTCTTTTTTTGAGAAGCCTGTTTTTTAAAACCATGCATGAAAATATTTTTTAAACCCCTGGCACTCTGGGTTTTCATTTTTATTGCAATCATTAAGGTGAACTGAAATGTTTAAATTTTTCACTGATGGTTAAATGTTATGTTATACTAACTTGATGAGGCCTTGGAACTTTGTGATGAACATTAATAGACCAAAGGTATTAGCAACAATCTTTAGTAGAAGTGGGAAAAAAACCCCACTAATGATCCTGGTAGAACTGAAACTTTTACTTTAGTAAAAACACTTCAGACTGTGCCTTATTTGATGTCAAAATCAGAGTTCAGGAAAAATTACTAGTTGCCTTTTTTATCAAGGTAATTGGTACATATTGTTTACAAAATATTTATCAATTCTTCCATTGTATAGTGTACCATGATGAGAGAGAGAAAATACAAAATATAATATACATTACTAGCAATTTTGAGGAGTTGTGTGAGCACCAGATAAATAATAGGCTATTACACAACAGTAAAAGTAAGTATAATATATCAAAATCCCTGCCTACACCTACAAATCTTCACAGCTACTGGAAAAACATAGCACCCAGACCTGACTCATTCAGAGGTCCAGTTGGGGAGGTAAAGCTATTCTTTGTGCAGCTGAAACACTTCACGCCCACTTTGCAGAAACTTTTCACCAGGGTATGTCCATGTGCACTTGGGCCTTGAACATCTCATTCCACTTGGGCATGCTGGCAGAACTTAGAGGCTAAAAACACTGAAGTATGATCCAAATAACCCCAAACCTTGAGTGTTTCCTATGACAAACAGTGCAAATCTGCAGTAATGGCTGACACGGCATCTGAAAGCCAAGGTAGTTCCATGCTTTCAATCGTGGGTATTGCACAGACAAAATGTGCTTTTGACACTTTGTGAACAGCTTCAACACTACAGCCCACATTATCCTGTGACTGGTACAGATGAGCCACATATTTAATTTCCACAAGCTCAGCTGACCAGAAAGGGCTCTGCATTTCAAATGAGAAGCAGTGCTCCCTCTCCAGGGAGCTGTGTGCTGAACATCTGAGCCTCTCACTCACTTCCATTCACTCCCTTCATATATCAAAGGGGGACAGCAAGTAAAGTAAAATTTTTAAAAGACATGCCCAGCTATTGCCTCAAACAAGAGAGCACCTAGAAGAAAAACCTTGAGGATCTTCCTTAAGTAAAAAGGTATCCATTTTCCAGCTTGTCATAAGCAACTGCCGGAAGAAGGCACTACTTCTGACAGCAAATACTCAAACAGAACTTAGCTAATCCTACCTACAGCTACCTATATGCATACAAAAGAAATCAAGAGCTATTCCCTTCTTTTTCAATAAGTCAAAAGAAGGGGCACTGGGCTAGATCTTTGAAGTTTGTTACAAAACTTTATTCAATATCACATAGAGATAAAGACTGAGCATGTACTTTTTTTTACCACAGATGAATGGCCTGATTTTAATAAGTGCTAAACACCTGCAGCTTTTATACAAGTGCAGACTATCTCTGACAATAGACACATAATTATCAAAACAGCAGCATATCTGGAATATCAATAAGATGAGCTAAAATACTACCCAGTTTTAAGAAGCCGCATTCACTTAATCATTGCTCTGTAAGTACATAAAAGGATTACAAAAATCCAGATGTTATTTACCCAATAGATCCATTTCACTTATTGCTTCTGTGGCTCCTTAGCCCAAGCAGAGAAGCAATAAATTGAGGACACGTGAGCATGTCAACTTTCCCAATTTCCATTACTTACAATAAAAAGAAATTTCTTCTTCTCACAACTTTTATCTTCAGACTTCCAGTTTTCAACTTTATGTAAATGCAGAATTACTCCAGAGTTAGCAACTTTAAGTTCATACCAGGATAACTGAAAACTCTTCTGTTTTTCTTCTATAATCAGAGCATCTGAAAGTAAAATATAGTTCTTTTTTCCTATACAAGAAATATATAATTTAAAAAGCCCTGCACTTATGAAAAAATATGTAATTAAAATTATAATGAAAACACATAAAGAAAATGTATTTTCTGGCTTTTAAAAAAGTAAGAGAGTCTGTAAGTATATTCAAGCAGGGAGCCATTCATTATTACCCTGGATAATACACAAATATTGAGACGTATTTCATCTAAGGCTTCTCATCCAATGGTTTCAATAATTTCAATTGGAAAACTGCAGGGAAGCTAATATATATTTTATAGCAAAAACATATACAGTATACAAGTATTTATAGAGGCTGCCCCCTAGAATAGTTGGAATTCCAGAAAACTTCACAAAATGGAAAAGAAACCAAAAAAAAGAAAATTCTTATCATTTTAGCTGCATTAAGATCGTTAAAGAATGGAAGACAGCAAAAAATAAAACAGGAGAAAAGTTAGACACATTCAGAGCGTATGTTAAGCTGGTCATTTGAACACAAAAGGTAATTCAAGATTGAGAGAGCTCAACAGCTTGGTTGATCCTTCACTCCTAATCACAGGACAATCAGACAGCTTCTTTAGCCTATGGCCTTCTCTGACTCAAAAAATTACTATGGGCTTGGGTGTGAGTTGACCTCTGACCTAGAGAAGCCAGATAACGTAATCAGAACACTCTAAAACCACCCCAGTGCCTGTTAACCTGGGGCAGCTTTGGTCTCTTATTCTGAGGAGAGTTTGGCTTCTGAAAAGCATGGGAGTTAATGTCTCTGAATCTTTCATCTAGCTAGATAATCATCCAAAGATGGATTAAAGTCTTCCTCATTCATGGAAACATTTTAAATACATGTTAAATTTCAGGCATGCATGAAATTCTCACTGACCTCAGTGAGACTTAAGTTTATTATTCAATATACTTTCAGTGCTGTCTTCAGGAGGGATACTTTCCTAAACTGGGGTATGTAGTGACTAAGCGTCCTGGTTTTGGCCAGGACAGGGTTAATTTTTGCAGCAGCCAGGATGGGGGCATGGCAAGGACAAGCGGGTTATTCTATACTACCTCACTTATTTTCCAGGAACGGGGGAAAGGGGGGCTTTGGATCAGGGTAGGTACACTCTGTAATAAGTACTGTTGCTGTTACTGTTCATTTTCTTATCCCATTGTTGCTTCCAATAAATAGTTCTTACATTTTGTGCCCCTAGTTCTCCTCTCCAGCCTGCCACAAGGGTGTGGAGGCATGAAGTGAGAGGGATGGGGCAGAGCGAGTGAGCAGTGCAAGGTTTAAATTTGAAACACTAAATAGGAGAATACAGATCATAAACCACAACACTAAGTTAATCTTTAGGGGCAGTGTTGTACTGTTGCACTATACTATGGAGGAATATGCTTCTGTACAAAACTTTTTTTAAGTGGTAACAGCCATGCACTTTGCATAAGTAGTAACAGTAATTATTCTGGCCTTATCTTCTCAGACAAACAACCCTAATTCCAGAATAGTTTAAGCCTCTAATTAAGCTTCAAAAGCCTTCTTGACACCTAACCTGCCACAGATACCTCAGATTTGATTTTGGAATAAAGTTTTGTTTTCATTAATAAGGACACTAAGCAATAAATATTGAAGTGCTAGTAGAGGAAAGCTATTAAGGATGTCCACCAAAAGTTTGGGCATCAGGAAAACTCCTGTAGACTGAATTTCCAGTTCAAGGGAAGAACTCTGTTTGCGGGATGATCTTTTTAGTAAAGCAACTCTCACTCTGCAACAGGAATCACTGAGCACATGCCTGCACCCTATTCAGTATATTATTGCTTCACTCAGTCATAGTGTGAGCTACGGTAAAATCAGACAACTGGCAGAAATTGACTATCTTTTTTATTGTAA
Source organism: Alethe castanea (assembly GCA_024734035.1). Taxonomy (NCBI): domain Eukaryota; kingdom Metazoa; phylum Chordata; class Aves; order Passeriformes; family Muscicapidae; genus Alethe; species Alethe castanea. Next base: position 81,264,268 of record JANRGV010000001.1, on the reverse strand, counting down.
CAACAACAGCAAAGAAAACTGAGGTGTAACAAAGATATGAGGAGATATAATCAAGAATTAAACTGAATTTTATACAAAGGGTTGGCACTTCTTAAATTGTCAAGGGAGAATATAATTGCAAGGCAGAAGATACTACAAGACTACAAAAAGTGTGCAAATATTGAAGTAAAATATGCTATCTACCTGCAATAGGGAACTATTAAAGAAAGCTCCACATCTCAGTGGCTTTTCATGCCAGCATTGTACCTGTGGGTGGGAGGTGCCACTGCTGCCTGACACCTTGTTGGTATATTTTGGAGAAATATTGCAAAGGGCCAAGACCATCAATATGGAAGTGTTGAAGTGGCTACACTTGTGTACATAAACCAGATGAAAAAAGCAGACATTGAGTTTCTTCCCACTTCACCTTCAGAAGAGGCAACAGCATACTGGAATTTATCCTTCCTCTTGCTCACAGTGTTATAAAGCACAAGCAAAGTATCTCTTGGCAAGTTGGGAGAGACAGAAGTCCAGCTCTGTGTATTGGGAACCTCCTGCTACACAGGCTTTACCTCTAAGAGCAAGGGCTGCAGCCACCTGCCCGTCCACAGCTCCCCCTAAGCCTTAGGGGCAGGTGTCACCTCACACTGTCCTCAGACTGTGCATGAGTTGGCAGATGTCCTAGGCCAGGCAGCTCCAAACTTATCCTGCTCTTCATTCATCCAAAGCAGTGCTTAAAGTTTCCTAGAAACACAAAGGAGAACAGGAAAGAGATAATTTAAATTATTTACCACCATGATTCTTGTGGTGCCACACGAAATACAGGCTTTTTCAGCACTGTAGAATTCTATTTAAAATTCATTGTAGAGTTGTATTTAAAATTCATTGTACTGCCACTGTTGTTCACAAATCCCAGGAGGAGTCAGCCAGTAATATCCAATACACTAAGATGAGAATATTCCCCCAAATATCTCTGACTTTCCAAAGCTACTAGCAGATTGTAATTGAGATGAACATGCAAGTGGGCTAATCCACTTGGGTAAATCATCTATTTTTTGGCTCGGGGTCAGTTCTGTGAATAATCAAAATGAAATGCTATGCTCACCAGAATTTATTATTTTATTCTAGAAATAGTTAATATGAGTGGGCAAGGGGGACACTAGGGAAAATATTCTCTCATCTGCAATAGTATATATTGCATACCATTTCTTTTTTTCTTTTTCTTTTTTTTTTCCTTAGGACAGAAAGATTTAGGTCAGGAAATATTTTTCGTGGAAAACAACTAGTTCATTTGCAAATCCTCCTTGGAATGCACATGCTCTTGGCAGGTTAACACTTGCCTAAAGGGGTCTCTGATGAGGAGAAACAAGGACTTCTGGTTCCATCAGAGCCAGCCCTTAGCTGTAGCCTAGATCAACACATTCAGCATTCAGAGACAGGAAAACAAAAACATCTCCTCAAAACAATAAATAAAAAGGGCAGGGGGAGGGAGGAGGAGAAGAATGCTGTTAGCATGTGTATGTGGGGGTGAACAATAATAATAAGAAGAAAATACTACAAACAAACAAAACTCCTAAAACCGATGTAAGATATCACTTCAGTTTTGATTATGGTTTTGTTTTATTGAGGGATTTTTAATGGTGTAATAGCTTTATTTACCTTCAGGGTAGAGTAGACTTCGTCTCTAAGGATTCGACCTCCAAGTAAGCAGTTGCCTTTTCGAGAACTTTTACCTTCTTGCTCCCTCTAGTGTTCCAAGAAACCCTGCACAATTTTACAGTTCTAACAAGAATGTTTTCCTCATTATTTCTTTTCCCCATGCGAGCAACCAAGCAACTTGATAGGAAAGGATCAAGACTGAATTTATTGTGGCAATAATTTGAAATGTAAACCTTCACTTGGCATGCTGCTATGTAATCCAAATTGTTTTAAGGTCCTTTCTATTGTTCAAATTATTATGGCTTATCTTTTGCAGACAGAGCAATATTCAGATTTGAGACAAGAAGTACAAATATGCAGATCACTACAATTGCTTTTGAACATTTTTGGACATTGATGGCATAGACCCAAGCTGTGATCATCAATTAAACGTTCTTATTACCAAAGAAAAAAAACGTGTCTCCATGTTGTACTTAGTAACTTGTCTGCATCATGGTGCAGAGCCATAAAGCCAGCCACTCTCAACTTTGAGCAAACAAATAAGTTTCTAAGCTTAAAGGAAAAGCAAACCTCTAATAGCTGTCACCATTAACATTTGCCACCCTACAGACTGCTAGAGATGGCAATAAATCTGAACTACTTGATTATACATGAGAAGCAGCACTGCTACATTTTCACAGGACAGCAGGTAGCAAATCCGCCCTATTCCCCAAACACCGCTGCTTCTACATTTCAAGATTATCTCTTTTTTTTTTTCTTTTACAGAGAAGCTATAATGTATGGATATGAAACATGAACACGCCACGGCACACTTACTGCCCGTAACTGCAATTGACCTAAGACAATGCTGCTCCCAAGCACCTCAGTGGAGCAAGTTAAAGTCTGAACTGTCAAATTAGAATTAGCAAGAAAGACAGTGATAATTAACTTCCTGAGGAGTAGAAGTATTTACAGCATAATCTTCTGCAGGATCTGCTGTAGAAAACGTTATTCTGTGATCCAGATATGGGCAGAGCCTAGAAAACTAGTACTTCTAGTTTTTCCAGTCTGACTTTTGCCAGTGGTAAGCTAGAAATGTCCTCATGGCAGTAAAGCATAATGAGACCAAATCTTCTGCTGCACCAGCACAATCCTCCTGCCACTGTATAAATTAGAGATGGAGAAGAGCAAAGCCCTGGATTCTCCTAATTTTCAAAGACATTTTTTAAAGCTATTTTTGCTACACACAGGAATATCATGGATCAGAACAATAT
>JANRGV010000001.1:81224472-81261277 GCA_024734035.1 Alethe castanea | reverse complement strand
TATATATATATCTACAGATTATGGTGTCAAGCTTGCCATAGAAAACAGTGGTCTTAATACACAAATATTATTTTAAGTGTCCATGTCAAATAAACTGTCCTATTATTTAATGATACATCAAGAGACCATCACTTTTTGTTTGCATGACTTCAATTGAAATTCTCTCTCCTTCAGGATGCTATGTGCCTAAGTCTTTGAAGAAACACTTAAGCCAACTGCTATGTAGAAGGAAAAACTATAATATAGCAATGAATACTGGAGAAAGTTTTATCTACCTGTCCAATGCTGATACAATGGCAGATGCTTTTGATACACAGGTGTACTTTTTTAAAAATCAGCTCAAAACATTTTCAATGGTACATATAATTCAAAGCAATGTTCCTTTCTTTAGAAAATCAATTCAATGTGAACCAAGAAAATGAGTCATCCTTGTTTCCTCCAAGTCTTTAATGTTTCTGGCTGCTCAGAGTTTGGTTTCAGATCAAAGCAAGATAAAAGTGAATTAAAGATTCTTCTAATCTGTTATTCAAATCCGATTAAAATATATTTCCTTTTACCTATTGCATAATATGTCATATATTTTGTTTTATTGTGTTTTGGTAAGAAAATGGAATACAATATGTTTGAGAAAAATGAAGTTTTATTTAATTTAGTATATCCTTTATCTGCACTTATAGCAGAGCAAAATTTCTACAGAAGTAAGTAAATAAGTTAGAACAATCATTAACATAACTTCCACCAAAATAAATGTTTATACTTAGTTGATCAAATTTGTATGGGAAAAAATAATAAAATTTTCAAAAGAATCTAAACAATTAATTGTCATTCTGAAGACTGAAAACAAGAAAAGTACAGGCTTAAGGTCATTTTAAAAGATCTGCTATTTCATTTGAATAATTTCAGCACCATAAGTATTTTCTTCATCCACTTCTGCTCCTGGCCATTTATTTTCCCATGTAAAATAAGAAGATAAAAAATCCTGCACAAATCCTTCCCAAAACAAAACATTTTTGCTACCACCCAATTAAAAGAAAACAAACACAAAACCCCCATAAATCAAATCAAAACAAACAAACAAGAATATACTCACACACTCGTCCCTCCCTCCTCCCCCACAAAAAGTCTCAAAAATACCCCCATAAAAATCAAAACAAACAAAGAACAAAAACACAAAAAAAAGCCAAAAAAAACCAGAAAGAGAAATAACAGACAAAACCACAAATGGCTTGTATTTCCCTGGTCTGTTATCAAAGACTATTTGCTATTCTTAGTAAAAGATAACTGTTGGTGCTTTTGAGTAGATAAAATTCCACAGCTTCAGACTATATGTCCCTATAAAAATGACTTACTTCAAAAGATGGAAAGTCCAGGTAAGGACTTTTTTTTTTCTCCAAACCAAAGAATAAGGGAAAAGCTCTGTTATATCCTCAGTTACAGTACTATCTTTGCAGTGCTGCTAATTGACATCAATACTTCTGCTGGAAGAAACAGGATGAAAGGACAGGTCCTTGGTTTCCCATGTTCTCTGGTGCACTGGTATTGTCTTTGAGATGGCTCTTGCCATCCAACTTTGCCCTCATAACATAATTTATTTGGACTGCTGCACCCATTCTGGGCTTCACTAATGCCAAAGGGTAACATGTAAACGCACGATCTGCTTTTATGTCACTTTATATTACTGCGATTTAAATTGGTGCCATAACTGTTTTATATGCTTCTTGGCATCAGAGGCAGGAACTTCAGCAGCTGGGGTCACCTTGCAGCATTTTGTACATGTCTCCATGTCCCATTCAGTTCAGAAGGAAAGAGTGAACCTGAGGACACCAGTCAGACTGGCAACTGCAGCCCCACCTATACCAGTATCAGAAGACTCAAGCATTGAACAGAAAAAAATAATTGCATAGATTTCCCAACTCTTTATGGACCCACTGAAAAAACCCTAAAACCTGATCACTGCTTTTGAGACACTTTTACTATCTGAACCCTTGATTGTGTCAACAAGGACACAATCTTTCAGTGAGACATTCACATTTTTCACCACTTTCAAAATGACATGAAGAAAGACTGGTAAATGAGCTGATATTTTTCTCTAGCCCATGAAACCAACTAAAATTCTAATTTGTAGAGTCAATGAAAATTAGTTGTCAAAAGCCCTCTATAACTTTCTGCAATTATTGAAGAAACATGTTCAAACCTCAGTACTGATTAGGCACATAGAAAAAAAATCTCACCCCCACCCCTGGATATTGAATGTTGGCTCAGATAGAATCAAAAGCTGCTATCTTGATTATTATCTAATGTTTTAAACAGTAGTTCTTGTGACCAGAGCTGCTAGAAACACTCTTTAATACATAGATTCCCATTTACATATTTTTGCAAGTGGTACAGAGTGTCTGTTTCATTTAAGGTGCTCCTGAACCAGGTGTTTTTCACCAGACACCTGATTCACTCTCTGATGGAAGACATGGAAGTGTTGGAGCAAGTTGATAAGAGGATGAGAGAATCTCCCCTACAAAGATAGGCTGAGAAAGCTGTGACTGCTCAGCCTGGAGAAAAGAAAGCAACCTTCCAGTATCTGAAGGGGCCTACAAGGACCCTATGCTTCATCAGGAACTGTAATAATGGACCGAGAGGGAATGGTTTCAGACTGAAAGAATAAGTTCAGATTAGGTATTCAGAAGAAAATCTTTTCTGTGAGGGCGTTGAAGCACTGGAATAGATTGCCCAAAGAGCCATGAATGCCCCATTCCTGCAGGTGTTCAGGGCCAGACTGGATAGGGCTCTGAGCCATCTGGTCTAGTGAAATGTGTCCCTGTCTATGGCAGGGGAGCTGGAGCTAAATGACATTTAAACTATTCCAAACTATGTTATGATTCTAAGATGCCAGATCAGTGCAAACATGAGTTCTGGTACTGAGCAGAATAGAGTCAAGACATCATCATTGTCTTTGAACTCTCTGAGAGTAGTAAATTTATTTAGAGAAATTCTCTGATGATTTAGCAGAAGTGAAACAGAAAAAGTCCCAGCCCTTCAGTACTCCTTAAAGTGACAATTTTGGAGAAGCTTTTCACATTCAAGATCTGGCAACCAATATAGTGAGCAAAAGGCAAAACATCTACCAAGGCAAACATTTTCCTCAGATGCTGAAGCTTTTTCAGAAAAGCTGAGGTCTTTTTAAAGACCTGTGAAATACACAGAATCACAGAATCACAGAATAATGAGGTTGGAAGAGACCTCTAAGATCATCGAGTCCAACCTATGTCCTAACACCTCAACTCAGAGTCTAGACTATAGCACCAAGTGCCATGTCCAAAAACCATGAAGTCAGCTGTCACTTGACAGCATGGGGCAAAACCCAAAGCCTGAAAATGCTGATTGATAACTAAGAACACAAAAGTCTAATAAGAATAATCTTGAGCAAAGTCTTAGCAAATACAACCCTGGTGCAGACAAAAATCTCGTCCTCCCTGAAAACTTGTGGCAGTTTCTCTGCTACATCTGTGTACGTGCAGTCACAGGTATTTATAGGGGAGCAAGGCTTGCAACAAGGTTTTCAGTTCTTCCTGCAGTCAGTACCTTGAAGTGGTTGAAAAGAGGGCTTTTCACACTTTGTAGAGATAAGCACCTTCCAGGTACAGAGTTAGAGAGTCTGCTGCCAGTCTCCACCCCTGAGTTCAGACACATAGTAGATCTCCAGTGCTCCCGCTCTTCTCAGCTGAAGGTTGTGGGTTAAAGCTAAATCTATCCATTTCACAATTAGAAACATATAATTATGGACAGCTTTTGGTGCACTTAGATTTAAGGTAGAAATCTATAAGTGTATGCAAAGAAAAATTCAATTATTTCTCAAACATTTCTGCAAAGACTATTTTCAAAATTTACTTAACATTTTCTACATAGAAATACTTAAATACTTCTATTTTACCCAGTTGCTGGACACCCAGAAAAACTATTTTTAATTGCACAGCTTGCAACTACCTCAAAATAAAATTTGCATCAAATTTAATTGCCAGTTTGTCTGCAATATGCAGGTAGTAAAAAAACAAAAGAGATTATGAATTAATCAGCATGTAAACAGCCTCAGCTCTGGGCCATAGATAAGCATTTTCAGCATGTAGCTGGCCACCAACAAGTGCCACTTCTAATCACTTAGTTAACTTTGAAAGGGAAAATAAACTCCAACAATACAACACTTCAACATGTTGTGTATGACCTTGATTCTTACCTTTCACATACTGAGAATACTCTTTTAGCTAGAATCAATCTATTTTGTATTCACACGTTGCTAACAGAATTATTTATGATAACAGACTTCTAAGAAAACAATTTCAGGTTCTTCTTATTAGACAATTATCATTAACTACAAAGTATCACATGACTGCAACTCCTCAGCTAGAGCATTACATGCATATTCCATTCGATTCACTTTAAATGTCACATGCTCCTTCACTCATATCCTCAGCTATAGTTAAATAAATCTTAAGGACCAGTTCTCAATAAAATCTAAGGGAAAAATACTCCACAGGCTTTCATATTTTGTGGAAGTTGAACCACATTACAAAATATTTCAGTCTGAGGGAAGCACTGAATTTTCTGGGGGTCTGGTTATTGCATATTGCTATATGCAATAGTAAGTGAAGGTAACTAAAGCAGGAATTAAGAGTGATGTAAAAATGATATATAGAATAAAGTTTGCATTTCCCTGTTTCAGCACACGCTAAGGACGAAAGTGTTTCTGATATTTTCTCAAATTACATGCATTACACTTCACTATTAACCAGAATTTATTGCCTCAATAAGAGGGTGAAAGGACTCCTATTTGATTTTTGCCTTATATCACTGCATGTTTGAGGATCCTACCTTTTTCTGCTGGACCCTCACAGCCAGTTAATCCCAAGGCACTTCTTTAAATTGCCCACGGCATGCACAGGCAGAAAAAATATGTATGTGTGGTGTTCTATAGCTGGAATAAATCAGTTGCACGTGGAAATCTCACCCATTGACTTTTATTTATATAGCTTATATTTCCTTTTTCTCCATTTGTATATCATAGAAAGTAAGTATGAACTTTGATGCTTTGATCAGCCTAAGCTAAAGATGTGGATGCACGTCTACAGTACAGACTCTGATCATGGCTTTCACAGGGCCGTTGTGAAAAGAGTCAGAATTTATCCCAGCACATAGCTCCATGTAGTAATAAGCATGAAGGCACTGCTGGAACAATATTAGAATGTGACAGAAAAATTTAATAAAGAAGAAAGATGCTTTGATTTGTTTAAGTGATCCATATCATTATTCAGCATGGAGAACTCATCTGCTAAAAGATTCAGCAGTACCTGGCCTGTTGATAGCAGCAAATTGCTGCTTTCTGTGCAAGAATAAGAAAGCTGTGATTTCTGCTCTGTACCTGCTGCCCACCCCCATCACACCTGCATCAGCATGAGTTCTACTTGTAATGTAAGCGTCTAACACACAACTCAGAAAACATTTTCTCTTTAGCCATTGTGGGTCTGAGATTGCCAGCTCTCAATCACTTTAAGTAAGATCTTTCTGCTGCTAGCTTTGATCTCCCTATTCTTAAGAAGGAAAAATTGAAAGTGCTGACATAAAAAGATTAGATCATATTAAACTGAATCAAAGAAAGTGTCAGCTTTACTACTTACTAGGAAAAGACCAGGAAAGCAATATCCTTATGTAAATTGGTTTTCAACAGATCTAGGAGTTAAGCAGTTTCAGTAAGGGTTCAATTCAGCTTCCAAATTTATATGATTTCAGACCCCAGTTATTCAAATTTCACAAGGACAAGCAAGCTCAAAAGGCACCCAACTCCTTTGCTGAAAATCATATTATACATCTTGCACTACCCTGGGCAAAATTTATCATCTGTGGTCATGACTGAACTAAACCAGAGAAATAAGTTCTTTCCTTCCAGAAGAAAAAATCTGTACAGAAATTTAATATGTAACCATATTCAAAGTGGCAATTTGTGAGTTTTGCCATCCTGTACACTAATACAATCACACTTCCACCCTCACTGGATCTGTGATACTTTGATTTAAAGTTCAGACCTCTGGGGGTTTTTTTGGTCATATCATTCTGTTATTGTATGAAAATTAAAAGAGGGCCTGAAAAAATCTGCTCAAACGTTGGCCAAAGTCCTTCTTTTGACTTAGGCTGTGGAATAATCCCTTAGAAGTCTGACTATCCTCTTCCCAGTTTTAATGTTGAGTATTTCAGATATTCAGTTGATTTTATAATTTTGAGCTTAATTCTACTTTACTTCTCAGGGTGAAGGGCTTGCTTTCATAGTCAGAGAAATTTCCAGCTAAAATAAATTGAAGCTTTCCTAACAAGAATCACACGAGAGAATTATTGTTTAAAATCCTCAGCTGTGTTTGATTCCAAATCCAGAGGTGCTAAAAGAAGAAATATTTCTTCATGAATTATGAATTCAAGGATTCTTTCATCATTAATGTATAATTGACCTTTTCTGTCCAGACTTCTAGTTTAGTGATTTATTTTGATAAATAAATAAATGACTGAAAAAAAAAATCTTCAAAATACTTTTGTTAAACTTGCATACGTTAGGAATGCCACAAGTTAAAGAAAGGGAAAATATCCTCTGAGACAGAACCTGGTACACTGGCACTTAATTAGATTTTGACCTTCTTTACCCATAAAGGATTGGTAGACAGACATTGTTTGCTACTTGCTTGAATTAAATTGGGTCTCCTGAGATGCATATGAAGTAATTTAAAAAAAGAAAAACACTATTAACTGAATTTACTCAACCATCAGTCTGAAGCAAACCTTATTTACTGTATTCCTCCATTAAACTAATATAATCTTTCATATTTTAATCAGAAAAAAAGCGACATTTAATTAGTGTTACACAGCCAAGACTTGAAGAAGCTCCCCTGTCTGAGCACTCAGCTAGGCTACTATTTTTCAGTCTCACCATAGTGAGTCTTGTATGCTTTTATGCTTCCTTTGGTCAAAACAAACTGCGGGATTGTTTTATTAATTCAGCTGTCTGACACCCTTCCTGAGCAGGAATAAGCACTCTTTTCACAATTTCATACAAATCACATCTTTTGGCTCAGCTGCCTTATGCTGCAAGGACTGGAAGCATAGACTCTCCCAAATCCCTAAATTTCCTTGAATACTTTTCATTATTGTTTTAAGGACTTGTGGTGGTTGAGACAGAGATATTAGTTTATAAAACCAGAATAAAAACCAAAGAAAATCAATCAGTCATATCAGTGATCTACAGGTCTAGACATACCAAGAAAAATAAAAGAAAAAAAGCCAAAATCCCTGTGCATGTGACTGCCATACCTTCCCTTCTACTTTTTTCAGTTAAGAGCTACAAACTATGACTCAGAGATCCTTGGCTGTTCCTTGAACGCTCAGTTTCTTCCATCCTGAGATGCTGAAATTAGGCAGTCTACATCAATAATGGCACATTTCCATTTCTGCCTGAATTTCCTGCATTTGCCTCTTTTTCTTTCATGTCCACTACTTCTCTCACACTGCTTTGTAAAATTGACTGGTTTTTGTTTTAACTGGGGACCTTAGAAACCCTCCACTCCCAGCCTCATGAAGAAATTAAAAATAACAGTTTTCACATCAAATATGGACATCACATTGTGCTGTAGCATTTCTACCAGGGTGGTGGCTGTTGGAGTTTAATGGTTCCTAGGTGCTCTGGGTCCTGAGCAGCTTGGCAGAGTTCTGATACTATACCAATCCATTCTAATGATAAAGCACTTTCATAAGCTCACTCGCTCTGACCCATATGTACATGCAAAGCTTGTAAATCTTTAGGGTTGTATTTATTTTTCAAGGACTTAATTTCATCTTTTTAGAACTAGGCAACCTGAATTTCTGATTTTAAAGAAGCATAACAGTACAAAGCAACATGAACAAATCAAACCTCAATAAACAGTTTTCTGAGTCAGCTTGCAAAGCCTAAAACACAAATATTTTGTTTTTTAATATTTCAGCATTGTATAGCAGGGAATTATAGCAGCAGCTCTGCAATACTGGCCATTTAAAATCAAATTCTTCCATCTCATAGTGAACTTCTCTCACCGCTGCCCACCCACAATCATATTGCAGCAATTAACTTCTAAGTCACTGGTTCTACAATTTCAGCTATTTGACAGTGTAGTCCAATAAAAATGGCGTGAGCTAATTTCATAGGAGCTTCAAAGACTTGTTTTGGGTAAGGGAACCACTTACTACAAAAAAAAAACAAAACACTTTTTTTTCTCCAACAAGGAGCTTTTATTCATCAAATGTTCACTTATTTTAACACAAGTATAGGCTGAAGATCGTGGCCTTCTATAAAGTATCTAGCATCATAGTATATTTACTGAGAAGTATATTTATCTCAGTCTGAATGTTCATCTTATATTCCTTTGACACTCCCATTAAACAGTATTTTGACATTCTTTTTGAAGAAAAAGGAAACAAAAAGAGGAGAAAAACAAACTAGGTCATTAAAAAGGTACTTGAGAATACTTGCAGCAGCAACCCGCAGGCTTAGGGGAAAGCTCATTGTCAAGTACGATTTCTGAAAACTTGTTAAATTTACTTAAGATAACTGGGAGGCAGACTAGGCTAGTACACTAATAAACTCTTTAACATAAAACCTTATGGAATACAGTGCATCCTTTATACATTAAAAAGGTTAATTTAGCTTGTCACAACACAGAACTGAATTAACAGGGAAATTGAAAGACTCTCAATTTGTGTGATTAAATGAAAATATTGGGTGATAGCCAAGCCATTACTACAATTCGATTGTTTTTCTTGCCTTATCATGCAAAAATTATATATTAAGTGTGCATGCAAGAAAGTACTATAGTCAAATGAATGCAGAACAACCCCAAAAATAAAATCTACTATGCACTGACATTTCAGATCGGCCTTTTTTTTTCTCCACATTAATCAGGCCATTTGCATTTTAAAATTACAGTTAAATTAAGAAAAAATTACTTTTTTGGCATATTTTTGGTCCGTATATAATCAGTTTCTTGCTTAATCAAAAACTGGTACCCTTCCTTCAGGCCTACAGATGAAAACTCACCTCTTCTTCTACTATTTGTTTCTCATACACAAGTTGCTCCCAGTTTAAAAATTATTACATGTAGCTCGTGTATACATATAGGCAAACACACACACACATATGTTATGCTGAAGCTGTATCCTATCCTGTTCTGAGCCTAGACTGGGAGACAATCATGATGAACAACAGGACATCCTTGTGAAGAAGGTGAAATTCCTTGTTGCTGTGTCGCAAAATTAATGAATACCTGTAAGACATGACAAAAGTAGGATTTTCAAAATTAAAGTACTTGAATTCAGACTTTGGGGATATAGGTGATGGCATTTTTCAGCAGCTCTCATTAGCTTTTTTGAGAAAATAATTAATAACTCATGTTGAGGGAACCCCTCTATAAACATGTTTTATAAACTCTAGAAAGAATACCTCTTCCCCTCTCCAGCTAAAATATGGTGAAATGAGTTAGTGAGATACAAAAAATGCATTTTATGCACAAGTAAATGTGAAACAATGGTTTTAATTGTCTTTGGATGACATACTTAAAGAATCTGAGTCTGTTGTTTCTGCCAATAAATATAATAGATGAGGGTTCAAATATTTCAAGGTGAAAGCACACTTTTGATTCAACAACTAACGTGTCTCCTTGAATTGGTTTGTTTTTTTTAAACACAGATCTTAGTATGTAAAGGCTTATTTCATTTTTAATCACACAACTATTACACAGCAAGGCATGTAGATGGAAAAATGGGTCTTCTTTATTCAAATTATCCTCCATCATTTGATGATACGTAAACAAACTTGGAGTGCATTATAAATGTGCTTGTTAGTGTGAAGAAATATTTTCCTGTTTAAAACTGACACTCAGCCAAGGAGAGGAAGCAGTGTTAGGTGACTGAGGTGATGCATCACCTTGAAAAATGGAGAGGAAGTAAACCTGAGTGAACAATGCCTGAAGAAACAGGCTGAAATTATCTTACACTCAGTCACTCAGTGAATAGATCATTTACAAGTATTTAGTAGACCAGCACAGAGGAGAATACTTCAATAATACTGTGCACATGGGAAAAAGGAACAAATTCACAGCATCAATCATAGAAAATTAATATTTTGACTAGATGTGCCTCTCAGTTTGCGGAATGAATCACAAGCAGTTGCATATGAAGATGCTGTAACACATAACAATCACACAGAAATCCCATGCTTGCCATCAATGTGTTCTTTTTTCTTTTTCTCACAATAGGATTTCGCAGTCTTTAGCAGTTAGGTCTCTTCCTTCTGTTTGTGCACTTAAATTCTCACAGGAAAATGCTCTGAAAGTCTAAGGTTTACCACGATTTACAGAGACTAGTTCAGCCTTTTCAAGGACATTGGTAAGATCCCAACTTTTGGACTGTGGATGGTCCACAGTTCCACCTTGTCATCCCACACAGCTCCAGATTCCTCTAAGCACAGATTATGTTTGTGCACACCAAAAGCATGTGGCTTGCTGTGATGATTTACTATGCTCACCTCCAGTGTAAAAGCAGCTTGGGACATGGAATTAGTGTGTGACCTGGGATGGAACTGTTGGAGTATTGCATACATTTGGGTAACCCAGCAAATGATAGAATATTCTACTACATCAATGACAACAATACACAGCACATTTAGACAAAAAAAAAATTAAAAAAATGTATAGAGGCTGGGAAGAAAAGAAAAAAAATTATGAAATACCTGCTCCAATGTGGTTTGGCTAATGGAGTAGTGTTTGATTTGAAGAAAAGTTTTATGATTCTCTAGGACTCTGAAGAGCTCTGCTAAACATCCCTGACTTCTTGGTACATGGTACTCGAGCAGGTTAAGATGTTGCCCCTGTAAACAAGCAAAAAATTATAAAAACAGATAAAAGTGAATGTACTGTGTAATGAAGCTACATTTGCTTATAATCAGTCTAACTTCAATAGGCTCTTATTACAGATTAATATGGAAAATATGAGCTTTTAAAAAAGAACACATTTTGTCTATATTCATAGCACAAAGAGTGGTTCATACTGAGATCACAGATTTTGTGTATATTCTGAGGTGGTGGCTTTTTAATCTCATAAAAGATATAAAACTTTAGGGCAATTTTAATCTAACAGACTGTTGCTGTTCCAGTGCAATCTGGAAAAAGGCTGAGCATATACAGACACACAGCTGTCTGAGCTCAATACAGACATACACACAAAGTTCATATCTAAGATAGACATTACTTTGCACAATTTTTTTCCTAAACACAGTTAAAATAAAAACCTTTGCGAGTTTTTATTGAAATGTAATTGCTGTAAGTCTTTTATAAGGCTTGGTATTAAATCAAAGAATCAACCCTAGGTCTTACCAGAAAGCAACCAAAGCAAATAAACTTAGTGATTACGCCATAGTCCTATTTCAGGTGAACACAGATTTGAGTTCAACTTCATCAACAATAAAAGCAAAAGGAAATTTGCAGTCAGAGAAAATGCCTTTTTATTTACATTCCCAAAATGCCTGGGGATGATTTAGCCAACATGACAAGTCTAATTTTTATGAATTGCATAATAGAAAAATAAAATGAAATTCATATGTACTTTTTCCAAGAAGGCCAATCTATCCAAACATATACATACTGTTCTTACCAGCCCCAAATTAATCCTGCCATATGTTACAAGAAGGAGTTTTATCTGTACCTTAAACTGTGTTCCAGGAAAATGGAGCTGCAGACAGTCCAAAATCATTCTTCCATAACTTATCTCTTTGCTAAGCCAAACCTTGACAGAATAACCCTCTCCAAACCTGGGAATGAGACACAGAAACTTAAATCCATTAAGGCACCATGAAGACAAGGAGAACATTTGGTCCAATTGATTTTCCTATGATTATATCAAATGTCACACATTCCTGCTACATTATCACTGTGATTTTACTATAATGCTACTGAATGACAGAATTTCAATGAGAAAGTTTTAAAATTAATAATAACAGTCAATAAAGATGCTATGCCTAATTTTAGTTACTAGTGTGTTCCACTACTCAATACACCTGAACTTTTGTTAAGTAAACTATGCTTTAATTGCTATATGCTTTGAGTGGCCAGTATAAAACTATGAAGATTACCAATCACATATATAGAGAAAGAAAAAAAAAATCTTCAACTTTTCTAGTTAGAAAAATGGGCATGTAGCACTAGTTTTTCCAATCTGTTAACAAAGCTGCACCTTCAAAAGCAGATTGCAGCAGTTTGAGTACAATAGTGTTTTAAAGATATGCAAAGGCAAGTGTAAGGATATTTAGGGAGACAGCAACGTCAACAAATTTTCTTTGGCTCTATGACCATGCAATCTCTCCCAGAATAATTTAGGAAATGAACTTCTCTTTCTCACAAAAATGTGATAAAATTTAAGTACAGACAATCTAACCAACACTATATTTTTATTAGCTTTACTGACTGCTGATGGTTATTTGGGAAAGTTGCAATAAACCAGTGAAGACTGGAACAACAACTATGCTCTTATGCACATTTCTTAAGCAAGGGAGATTGTTCTGCACCAGGCCCCAGACTGGGATGCACAGACAGGGCTCAGCAGAGACATGGGACAAAAAAGGGCTGTGCTGTGCCCTTTCCCTCCTTTGCAGCTGCGTGTCCTCCTATCCTTGGGTTCTCCTCCTTGGTTAATTGCTAAGGAAAAACAACAGCAGGAGCCACATCAGAACTTTCTATTGCCACTGCTGTTTCCTGTTGCCAGTGAGCAATGGAAAGGCACAGCTGAAAGGGGGACAGGGAGCTTGAGCAGCACTGCCCATGTCTCCCCAGAAATCTGCCACTTCCTCTATCTTTCCACTGACCACCACTCCTACACCCTTCAGTCCAGCATAACTCCCTTTTCTTCATTCTCCATCCTGGCAATTACTCATCGCCAAATCCTTTTTTCCAGTGGTTTGGCTCCTAGTAATTACCTCTATAATGTGCTTTTGTGCCAAAAACCTCCTCTCTTGTGTCTCCTGTGTACAACTCATGATTCAGGGCAGCATTAATTGTGTCTGACTGGTGAGAGGAGCATTTTCATGTCATCAAAGGAGAGGTACAGCACACTCTAGAATGTTGCCCCATTTCAATACGTAAAAAAATGTCTACAGATTATCAACCAAAAGGTAAAAAAAAAGATAGAACTATTTTGAGATATATGTCAAATTGAACCAGTGCATGAGTGATTCCCAGCAAAATAGTCCACATGAAACACCACATGTTCCTCACCTATGATAAGTATATAGCAATGTAAGAGCTTTAACTTTTATTTTGCATTAGGTCAGAAGCTCTGTTGTAATAAAGGAACAGTCTGCATTGATTTGAGAGCACTGTGAGTTTCCACATTGAAAAAAAAAAACTACAATAACTGCAGATTTTATTATATTAAGAATTTGACATTAATTCAAAATACAATTTCCAAGGATCTCAAACAAAAATCCTATATTTTTTTTGTAGCACAAAACAGTGGCAGCTTTTACATAAAAATGAAAAGCTCATGACAAATGAGCTTAGGGTTCTTTAGTCTTTGGATGGTTTGTGAGGTTTTTTATAGGTTGTGGTTTTATTGTTGCTGGATTTTTTCTTTGGTTGGGTTTATTTCTTTGGTTTGTTTATTTTTTTATTGTAGTCAAATGCAACCACTGAACTATTTGAAATGGAGTAAGAAACATCCTGACGCAGTGTCCTGTCTGGTGGCTCCTGAAGTATGTTTCATGAACTAAATTGTATCGAGTCCAGACAGCAGGGTACTAAATATTTACTGGAGTATGTAGCCTGACAGAAGAGCAGTACTGATTCATCAAAGAGATCCAGAATTAGGTGGAACTCAAAGCAGTGTCTGGTAGATTTGCTTTGCAATGATTTACTAAGTTTTAAATAGATCTCTAATTAAATGTTTTAAATGCATAGCATCACCCCTGAAAAAAATACATGTGACAATAAAAAAAGTTGTTACAAAGATGGATATAGTTAACAAGGGTATTCAATTTAGTTGACAGCTAACCTGAGGCAACATTTTACAAGAGATCATCGATTCTGATCAGTTTTTTGGCATTTCTATACAGCGACCATTGAATTACAGTTTGAAAAATGCTGGTTTATGGAGACATTCAACAGTCTCATAAAATGAAATTGCTGTATGCAATGAAGTTTCCAAAGAAAATGAATCAAAATTCTGATTAGCAAAGACAGAAGACTCTGTGCAACTTTGGCTTAGTTCTAAATTGTGAATGGCATAAACACCAGCATGGCACCAATAAAAATCTTTAAAAGATTTTCTTCCTTTGGCTAGTCGAGTTATGATGCTTCTATACCTTGATTTTATACTTCATTTTAGTACAAGAGCTCCCCATATAGAGTAAGCTGATCAGCAATAAACATTTCCCCCTGCTATAATCAGCAAGCTGCTTCTGGCAGTGATCTGAGGCAATGGAAACCAAATTGACCATTTTGTTCACACTGTTTTCCTCTCTGATTCAGACAATTTAATGAATTCAGAAACCCAACATGGAATTACAGAGAAAACCACAATCTGGTTTGACTAGCACTGCTCGGATCAAACCTTTAGCACCTGATAAAGTTCAAGACCTAAAGAGGAAGACATTATCATTAGAATGGCCTAAGTTGAGCCAGCAGACTCATTCAACATTCAGTAGCCATCTGCTGCAAAAGAATCTTCATTTCTTCAAAGCTATTCAAGAGAGAACATATTGTGAACTGCCATGCAACTTTAACAACACCCACATTTCTATTTTTGTATAAACAAACACACAAAACTACATATTCTTGCAAAATAAAATATTTTTCTTCTCTCTGTCCTTCCTCTACTTCCTCAGTCAAACTACTAGTTCATGCTTGACTTTCACTTCATTAGCGGTTCTGGGAATATAACTTTTTAGTATTTTTTCTGTTAAAATGCCAACATGAGACTAAAGCTAAAATATAAATGCCAAAATAAATTAACTCATAACAGCATCACCCACAGAAGCAGGAGCTTAGCAAGAACTACAAGAATTCCACACTTTTAATTTACATAGGTCCTCAAGGTATCTGAGCACTCAGATAACAAGGAAGCAAAAGGAACATAAAAAGGTAGCAAGGAACGGAAATATTCCCATACCAGGAATTACTAAATAGGCTAAAACTTTTCATTATGAAAGGAAGATGATGAGGTAGTCAAAAGGTATTTTAGGGAGCCCAGAGTCATGACTAAGCAAAGAAAATAAGAAGCAATTCTTCACTCATATGTTTCTTATGCAAGAGCAGGGAAGATAGGGTAAAATTATAGGAAAAGAAATGCTAAGTCAGTAACATGAAGTCATCTTACTTACACTCTGTAGAGAAACTGTACTACTCATTGACATGGGATATTCTAGGTGTCAGAACTTGACAAGAGTTGAATGAGAGACCAGAAAAATTCATGATGGGGATCCACTAAAATCACTTCTGATTTAAGAAACCTCTAAAAAAGAAACTGCTCAAGGCAGTTGAGTAATGAGTAACTTTCTGTGCTTATCTTGAACCTGTACTTTTCCCTCCTGACTGCTTTCAGAGAGAGAATACTGTGCTAGCAGGTGTTTGATCTGACCTTAGGCTTCTTTTGGCATAAATACCATCAGGAGGAGGTCAGCCTGGGTAAATCACCCAAATGGTTCCTCAGTTCTCAAAAGGGTTTTGCAGCCCCACACTGCCAGCAGTACAAAAATAGTTTATGTAAACTGACTTCAGATGTGTCTACACAAGTTCCAGTCACACACTGAAATAAAGTGTGACCAAAAAGTCCCCTGGAAGCTTTCCTGCTCCTCTTTTATCCTTGCAATGGTAATGGAAGTGGATTTAGCAGCCCAAAGGCTGAAAATTGTCATAAGTATCAAGGAGCTGCCACTTGGGGCAGAGTAGTTTCTCAATATTCCCTTCTGCCCTTTCCTTGGAGGTCCTGGTTCAGAGGTTTAAATGGGGACAAGAGCCTTTGTTGAAACACAGCTGAGTCTGCATTTGGTCACAAGGAGTCCATCGAGGAATTAAACCGATGAGTTTTCTTAGGCTTGACCCATGAAAATCTGTTTTATGTGAAGGGTGAAAAAGAAGGCACACTATTAGCAGACTTTTATTTGCTTTTTAAAAAATAAAATCTGTGTTTAAATTTAGAAGTCTTAAAGAGTTTTTTTGTCTACAAATGAACAAAACCAGACTTTGAAATCACAGCAAGGCCAGAATAAACAACTCAGAAAAGTCACACTTCTCAAAGCCTATTTACCACCTCTTCTCTCCCCCAGTAAAATTTGCTGAATGTAACCTCAGGAAATGAAGAACATGGCTCCATTTCCTAAACTTTGAGGAAGAAGAAAGGCATCCAATCACCCATATGCTTTTTTTCGCCCCACAAATCAGAGTATATTTCCTGGAGAATGTTGTGCTACATTTATATATATATATATATATACACACACATACACATATACACATCAAAAAATTATGGCTCACAGAAAGTTTACTGATGGAAACATAATGTGCATACTTTGTGTATGCACTGGGTTGATCAAAGGATTGCTTCAAAATGAAATCATTGGATAAAAAAATAAAAACAGTAAAGAGAATTTTGGCACTTAATATCTGCAAGGAACTGCATCTTTTAGAATGTATGTCATAAACCAAAGAGAGAGAATAATATTTTACTGTTCTGTTTATCCCTCTGCATTGGTTTGCACTCATTTGCAGGCAGATATGGTTCTACTTTCCCTAAGTGAATAGAATCATGGAATCGTTTAAGCTAAAATAGGCCTCATCTAGGCAAGATAACATAGTTACACCAGTATAATTGCTGAAGCATGGGATACACATCCAGGTCACTCCTCTCACAGCCTCAGACACAAATACAATTTACAAACAGAACAAAACAAAACCCTTTGGAAAACATTGGGAAGAAAAAAAATAAAACTGAAATAAAATTATTAAAACAAATTCAGGACAGTTTAAGATAATTTAAATCACACAATGTATTTATTTTGTCTATTAAAAAACAAGGAAAGTCAATATCAAGGAAGGAAAAAGGTAACTAATTTTTAAATACTTGTATTTTTAAAAAAATGCTAAAATCAAATGCAAATATCCTTTCACTTGTAAAATGGGATTTCCTTCTGCATTTATTTAGAGCCTCAGCATTGCTGAACAGATGAACTTGACTAGACGCAAACAAATAGACATAAATAAATTATAAAATCTCCCTTTCATGTACTATTCATAGAGTTTGTTTCATCATTTTTAAGCTATCATGATTTTTCCAGGTTAACAATAGAAACACAAAAAACAGTTATTACAATGATGACTAACACTCATTCAGGTATATTGTACATGCACTATTTGTTCATACATACACAAGATTTCTTATCAAACCATCTAAAGTTAATTTCTGTATTCAATAATATAATTATCATAACAGTGAAAGTCACAGATTATGAGCAGTGCAGGGTACAGTTTTGCTTTGCTCACTGTGCTCTTGTAAATTCTTAGGTGTGATTTCCAAATATGCGGTGAAACCCTCAACAAATCCTGTTAATTGTTTATATATGTGCACACACAAAAATCTCTCCTTACTTGAGTTGTTATCTGCACATAGTGGCAAGTATCAGGGATTTTTTTATTCTTGCATTATTTATATATTTCATTCCCAGAGAAACAAGAGCAGCAGTGCTGTAATCCTGTGTAAAGCTGATGCTACAGCCTATAAAGAGCACAAACTGTTTCCTCAAAGCACCTTCTGGGCCCCACAGAGAAAAAGGCAGGAGTAAGTAACTTTATGATTGTGTTGCTATGACTGGGTTTGCGTGTACTGTTTTTTAATAACATAATAATCATGGTATTACTCAATAAAATATCTATTAAAGGACCTTATCAACACCTCAAGGTCAAATCAAGCTAAAAAGTTTTTAATGGAAACAAGATGTAAAATTAAAATTTAAACCACAGTTATATTTACTTTATGTAATAAATATCAAATACATCATCATGAAATCCCTATTGTGAATGCCTTACAAGATACACTGGATGTACCTGCTCAGATAAGTGGCTTTATTTACTGCAATGCCTAGAAAAAGTTGCAAATAAGACAGCAGAGTGATGAGAAAAGGGGAGAAAAAGGGAAGAAGGTCCTTCATGGTTCTGGAACCAAATCTTACCCTTTCATCCTCAGACCTGTGTGGTCTGTGGTTACTCAGAGCACATTTTTCTTTATTGCTTTTTCCTGTCTTGTTAAGGGCCCACATGGAGATGGAGGGCTCCACTTGGCAGGAGGAATTCACAGTGCATTCTGGAACACCCACAGCTACAGCTGAACTTTACAGGACTTCTGAATACAATGTTGAACAAATGTAAAACGTTTAGTCATAAACTACTCAGATGGACTATCCAAACCCTTTTAACTTTAGCACCTATCTTCGATTACTCCTCTGTAAAATGGGAATAATTATTTCAAATCAAGTTTCACAGAGGTGCTATGGAAAACAAAGATGTTGATGTTTGTGAAGTCCTGATCCAATAAAAGCTAATTTTACTGCATTTAAGGACAGTTTTGAAAAATTCCTAGTAAAACACATACTAGGAAAGAGGACAATATGAAATCTTAATTAACTGATGTTGATTTAATGATTTATTTAGAGGCATAATGCATCATCCTGTGGAAAACAGTCTAAAATGACCAAAAAAAAAAGCATTCTAATTCACATGCACAGTAGGGTTGAATAAATATTGCACAAAGTTTTAGGAAAGTGAAAAGATACTGCTCATTTTTGAACTGTCAATCTGTGTTTTTTAAGCTTTAAGAATACTTTTCTGCAAACTTTCCTCTGGAAAGATAAACCAATAGCTATATTACATGATTACACATCCACTGCCTTAATACATTTTTCATGTAAAGGAGGAAGGCTTATTTTGGTCAAGAATGAAAATTATATTAATTTTTATATTTTATAGCATGTAAGAAACTTATTACTAGTATGCCAGTTAATGACACTGTGTCCACCAAAGGCTGAAATTTTGGTGAGATCTTTAACTTTAACCCTCTTTTCCATTTAAGAAATTTACGTGTGTGGGTTTGAGGAAAGCAATAAAATATTCTCAATCAACCTTTAAAGAAAAGGCAAAGTATAAATAGTCTGCCAACATATTTTCCATTCTAACCCAGCTATAGATAATGAATTAATTGTTGAGTAATTTAATCAGATGGCTTGTTGATAAAATTTGAGCAAAGTCTTGATGTCCAGCACCTGATAAATTGGTATGCGTTTTTCTGATATGAGAAGTCTGTCCAGATGGCCCCAGAATGAAGGATAATATTCAAAATGTTGTTCCCAGAGAATTGGCCAGCTGCATTTCACATGAAAATGCTTCTGTGAATTTTTTAAAAAAGCATTAAGGATAATGGAGAATACTGAAGAGAGCGTTTAAATGTAATCCGTTCACAATTTAGAGTAATTGACTCTGTTGGCAGGAGTTGTCTGAAATTAGGCTTTAATGGGCACAACTGTTAACATATCAATCTCAGATAAACTACATCTAGAACTAAGATGCTAACTTTTTGAAAATTGCCCTTCAGGTTTTTCTTCTACCTAATACATTTCTTGATATAGTTTATAAATTTGCCACTTACAATAAAAAGCCTTTCTAAAGAAGTTTTACCCTTATTATTCTGCTGATAAACATCTGCAGGTACTTTAAATTTATTTAAGCATATATAAATATAGCCAATGTTCAGCAGCTGGGAGCAGAAACCCAAACACTGACATTTGTAGTGAGAAGACATTTTTGGATGAACATTTCCTAACAGGCTTGCAGAAGGGCTGGAAAAAATGGAACAAGTCTCACACGTTAGAAGCAGCATCACTTTTTATACCCCTATGAAGAATTTATGCTGCACATTAGCATCTTCCTGGAGCTCACCCATACCCTTCATAGCAGAATTTTGTCCTGCCATCTGACAAAGCTGTACTCAGTCCAAGATTATGATCTTTCACATCTGTCAAGGGCCGAAAGTGTAGCCAGAGAGAAAAAGCTGAATCCTTGAACTTCCCACCACAGCGAAGAAGCAAATTTAACAGGGCCCCAAGGAAGACCCATTAAATCTTCATCAAATATCCATCAAAAAGGTGATCATAATCTGAACTCTATAGGCTGGAATGGTTCTAAAGAATAAACAAATGAAACAATTTTGAGGAATTCCATCAAGACAGAACTCAACAAGAAGGGAAGAAAGAATGTAATTTTAGTATATGTGCCTACATTTAGAAGAGGAAAAAAATTCTTGAGACATACTAATAGAATGAAATGTAATATCAAAATATGCCTCTATTTCTTACAGTACTTAATTTATTCTTTTAGAAATAAAACAGTATGAAAGTTTTCTTTGATTTAAGTATTCATATAGCAGTTAGATTTCTCTTCTTGCAATCTTCAAACCCCGATCAGGACACTTGTTGATTTTAAAATATTTGTTCAAGCTGATTTGTAGAAACAAATTGAAAACAGACTTAAGGCTGTCAAGAGCTGCTTATAAATAAGAAGCATTTTTTAAAAAACAAGTTTTAAAATCTAACAAAGAAACCATGATAATCTACAAGTGTCACCTCATTAATTTATTTTAGTACCATTCTTCCCTGTTAATATGAATGTACATATTATTAGCCTGATTCATTCACAGATATAGCACAAAAAAACACCAACCAAAATACAAATTTTTAGGGTATTGGCAATTAAATTAACTCAGATGCAACAAAATCAGTTTTGTTTATGCTTGCCTTATATTGCTTCATGGAAAGTTTTTTTTATAGCAATGTAAAAAAATGTAAAATGTAAGAGGTGGTGGGTTATTTACTGTGAGATGGTGCATGGGACAAATATAATAGACAGTGCTAATTGCAGGAAAGACTGATACATTAGGAAAAGACTGGTGATTATATCAGTGGAGGTGGCTGTTAAGGAAAACATCCTTCCTTCCAGGTAGCTACTTCCTAATGCAGCTTAGATTTACTAATCCTTGTGGTCTAGCACTTTAGAAGAAACAGCATTTTGTTCTGTATGGCAATGAGAATGATAGGGGTATTAAATCATAGGGAGGGAAGGAAAACAGGAAGGAAGGAATACTCAATACTCTTCCACATCCTGGAAGCTTTTCAGGATGTTCACAGGTGGAGCAGAAAGTGAGAAAATTGAGATTTTTTTTTTTAATTATTTAAAGCTTAATTATTTTAAGGGATTTCTTTGGAATTCTGCTTCTTTGTACCTTCTCCATCTAAAGTAGATACAGGAATCCCCCACATGTTACATGGTAGCATTCCAGGAAATTGCCTTCAAGTAAGTTTGGAACTTGAATTGCACAGAATCTACAATGTTTTTTAATCTCCTAACAATTACTTTAAGTGTTAGGTGTGTAATAGCCTGGGTTTTATGATAAAGGATCGTATTGGCACGTGTTGTAGTGATGTTTGGAAGCTAGAGTAAGCCACAAAATAACAGGAGTACAGGAACAGTCTTTGACTTCTACCCAGCACTCATCAAAAGATTTCCAAAGAAAAAAATGTCCTTTCTGCAAGCTTTAACAGCCGTGTGTATGTGATGCCTTAAGAACATGCTCTCTATGGTGGTTTTGTTCTTTCCAGCCAAGAAAACATATCAGGCAGCCAGAGAAAATTCAGAAAACTGCCTGATTTTAATTAAATCCTTTGATAAAGCTCATGGCTATTTTTTCTTAATAAAGGGTTCTAAAGTTTTTTAAAAATTCAATAGGTTCCTGAGCAGTTAGTGTGGAAAATTTGGAGACCAAATCAATCAATAAGCTAGGAGTTAAAGGGATTTTAGTCCTGCCTTAAATGAAAAATCTTCATGCAGCTTGAGCTACACAGCCTGTGTAGAAAGTCTCAGCAAGTGCACATATTTTCCCATGTGAACATGAAATATTCTAAATATAGAGATGGTGTGCTTTTTACAAAGTCACAATGATTTCAAAAAACAAATTGCTATGAACATGACTGCCAAATATTATTAATATGACCTTGCTTTGGAGAATTTGAAAGAGGCACTCCTACAGTCTTGATTCCAGAATGGCTGATCTGTGACTGTATCTATAGTAATAATAGTACTAGCATCGTCTCAATAAGAAGCAATATGATGACACTTCCAGCAGGATGCTTCTGCACTGATTTGCTAGCTGTGATCTGAAAGAGGTTTATCTACAGAGGCAGTGCAGCAAGTTGAGAAAAAACTGCCTTTTTTATATAAATATGGTACATACTTATGAATATTTGTACTGGTCTAGGGGAAAATTTAGGAGAAAACCTCTGAACGGGGTCCCTCTAGAAAGCAGATTCAAGCAGCCTCTCTCCTGACTGGTTTGGGAAAAGATTTCCTTGGAGAAAAGTGGAAAAAAACCTATTGATTCAACAAGCTTTTGATGTCTTGTTTCTGTAAGAGGGAAGATGAAAAGATGATGCTAAAGGAAACATCTAAAGTGGCAAAAAAATTACAAAGTCACTGATAAGATAAAGGGGATGGTAGCCTTCGTGAACTGTCTGGTTTTCTCCTCTCAAGGTCAAACTGAGAAGCCAGAGACATGTACTCACTCCAGAGGATATGAAACATAAAAAGCAAAGACTCACATTCATCCCACCTGACTCTATACGTTCAACTGAAGTGCCTAAGTAATACTATTTTTTCCTGGCTGGGGGGACACACATCTTCGAAAAGCATTTTCACCTGTCCAAGACCTGCACTGTGCTTTGCATACTGAGCTTCGCTGTCCTCTACATATGAGTTGTTTCTCACATAAAAGAAATAAAGGATGCCTTCACACCCACTAACCTTCTCCAGCCAGTGTGATAACAGGCCATTCTATGCTATGTAATTTGGGAAGAGACAGGATGGCAGAGACCTGGATACAAAAGAAGCAGAAACTGCTGCAGATCAGTTGACTTCTCATGCCTCCAGAAATTGAGGCAAATAGGCACTGAAGGGTGTGCAAACATGAAAAGAAGGCTACAATCACACAGAATCATCAGAATTAGAGATGCAGACATCAATGTTTTTTCACTATCTGGATTGTAATATCTCCAACTGAAAGTTTGTCTTCATGAAAAAAAAATTGTAAGGAGAGAGTTAGCATGGGTCAGACCCATCTTGCTAATGCAGCTGTGAATCAAGGATCTATGGTTCTACCCAAAGGGAAGGCCAGAACCAAAAGGATTGTCAAGGGACAAGTTATTGTCAAGAAGTTATCTCTGAGGCCCGTAATGTCTGCCTTATTATCATGGCAGACAGCAATTCCAAAGTATTTCTGTAGAGCTTGCTCCCAATGTCAAGTGCATATGCACTTAAGAGAACTGAGAGCTGAGCTAGCACAAAGCAGTGTAGCTCTGCTGCTTGTAAATGAGCTGTATCATCTTACACAGCTGACTGTCTGCACGTCTCAACAATTACATCTACACTGAATGCAAATGTTCTAGCTATAAGTTGCAGCAACTTTCCCCTCAGCTTCTGATCCTCTTTCCTTTATCGTGGTTTGAGCCCATCCTCTGAATTAAACAGCCTCATTAATAGGTATTAAATTAACTCATGAGCAGAATTCAAACAGAAAAGAGGCTTATGCACACCAGGAAAAGGATGCAGAAAACAGCAAAAATATCTGCAATTGTCAGTGAATTTGGTAGGAAGCGGAGAGAGTTCAAAATAGATGTTCTTACTGGCTGCTGACCTGTTAAAAATGCTTCTTCCTGTTATGAAAAACCCTCAGAAGAAACCAAATTGTATTTCATCACCATGTTGTAGTCTCACAATGTATTCCTTAGTTTATGCGCAGAAGTGCTTCATTTTAGATGCAGATCTGTCTCTTTCAATTACCAATGCAGACTACAAAGCATTTTAGCAATGTCACATGTCAATTTAGCTTGCTAAGTTATCCTAGTTGGCTCTTAACTTTAGTGACAGCAGGAAAAAGATGTTCTTACCAGTCATAAGTGTTTATGCCTTAGCACTACTAAAGCACCTAGCCAACTCTTAGATTAAAAAAGATGCAGAAGGTTTGATATTGATGTATATTACCTGTTTTTAATGTGCTGGGGAGAACCAAGACACTTGAAAGCTCCATTGACCATAATAGCAAGCCTTGTGCAGAGAGCTTCACATTCTTCCATACTACAAAATAAATCAAGGGGAAAAAATAGATGATTAGTAGTGCAAACAGAGAACACTGTTTATACCTAACTTTAGTTAAAGTGGAAGAATCTGAACAGCTGCAAAAACAGGTACACAAAATCTTTGGCTCCAAAGGATGTCAAAGCTGTAACCCTAATCAGTATATACCAACAGTTATCATATGACAGCTAGAAGAGAGCCTTAAACCATTATTTATATTTTTACTCTATAACTAATTGGACAATTCTGTTCAGAATATAAAGGTATCATTACCACAGGCAAATGCCCCATAAGCAGTCTCAGGAATGCCACTGAGGGAGTCATTAGCTCTGTTACTTCCTTTAATACCTGTTCATGATTATTCTGAGATAAAGGATAAAAGGAGAAGAAAGAAAAGTTTGCTCGGCCTTTCTTTTGCATAGTATATGGCCTTGAAAAAAAGTTACTCTCAGCCTGATTGCAGGATAAAAGAAGATCCAAAACATTACAATCCAAACAGGACTTAGGGAATGGAAATGTGTCTGAATGGAAAAGCAGGGTCCTCCTAGATCTGACTGCTTCAGATGATAAACAATAGCTTTGACTTGTCAAATTTATGGCAGATGAGTTGCTACACTATGTATTTTTGCACGAGCAGCTCTTTCAAAGAAGCACTTTAGACATAAGGAACCAGTCAGGATGCACCCATCATCTCAGAGAGGACTCAGAGATGTTTGGTGCTCCTACAATTCACTGTGTGCCCTCCCCAACCCTTCTGAGCAGCTGAACAAGAGATGTCTTGTGTGCCTCAGCCATGGGTCAGTCCAAATCAAAATGCTTTGATTGAACAAACATTGCCAATTAAGTAGTGCCCTAGGAATTGTTTCTAATGTGATAGGGCTGTGGTGAGAACTGCCAAGCTGCTATGTCTGAGCGAGACAGGGAAAGGGCTGACACATCTTTCCAGAAATCAGGAAATTCACTGAGAAACTCTTAATGCTCCCCTTGGCATAACGCTCCCCAGCTGTGGCAAAATTACACAAATTTAGAGCTCTAGGGACAGTTAATAAAGCCTCATTCCTCTCCAGTTAAAATAGAAGTTTTGTCTCTGAAATGTAATGTAAAAAATTATCTCTGAAGAGTAGGCAGTCCTCAAAACCTGATTTTTACACAGCAAACCCTCTCTATACATGTACCTCTTACACATGTATTTGCTGACACATATGAAAGTTCACTTTATATGTTAAGTACTGTACTTATACAAGTAAATAATCCCAAAGCCCCAAAGGCCTTCAGAAAATAATATAAATAATATAAAATAGTTTCTCCTTTCTTCATCCTGGCACAACAATGTGAACAGAATCACTGTACTTATTGTCTGCTTCAAGTCATTCATTCCTAGAGCTAAATGTGTAGTTAGTACAATTTGATTGATTTTGTTTGTTTGTTTGTTTACATTATATTAGTAATGAGATCACCAGTCTCTTCTATTTAACTGGTGTTTGACAACTAAAGGTTCTTAATCTGGACTGAAAACAGTTCAAAACATATTTTTTCCTGAAAATCACTGAGCTGAACTCACAATGCATAACCCTTGTTCTGTAAATGTATGTTCTGGTAAGCACTTGGCCATCAAACACAGGTATGTGATTTTCAAAATTCAGTTTCCATAAACAAAACACTAGAAACTTTTTGGAGAATTTTTTCCATCAATAATGGACTGGGACAAAAAATACATTTCAAGAATATATTAAAAAAATCTGAAAATAGAAAACATTGGAGGAAGCTAGGCCACATTCCTTTATGAATTCATCTATACTTCAAATCTCTTTTGGCCAAATGTTTCATTGCTGTTTTGATTTTTGAATTTTATCTTCTCTGGACATGTTTTCATGATCTCTCCCTCATTTAAAGAAATTATATATATAATTATACATACTATATATATATTGCCTAAGGGAACATTTCACTGTAGATGTTACAAAGCAGAATTGCACAGCATTTCCTCCATTAAACCAGTATACAAGTAACCATATGAGAGAACTGACAAGATATTTCATGTAGATGGACTCTTCTAAGTGGATGGGGTCTCTCCTAACATTTACAGTAATGCATAATAGAACAGCTGACGCATCTATCTTCAGGATGTCATGGTTTACTCTTCACATATGCTGATGTAAAGCAGAAACTTAATAAAATCAGAAGGTTTCTCACTCACACCTCCCTTTGTAAGGATTTTTAAGGTAGCCAAAAACAGAAAAGTAACATGAGGTTCCAAGCATAAAGAGGCACTAAAACACAGTAAAAAGAGCATGGCAAAAGAATCAATTACATCACCTCTGCTGTGCCTATAGCCGTTTAAACAACAGTCTAGTCTTTAAAAATTAAATATGAAAAATATTTGGGATTTAAATAGGTTCCTTTTTCATGGATAGGAAGGAATTGCCATAAAACTTCAAGACTTAATCTGTGTTTCAGAACAGAGTGAGCATGCCTTCAGAATATGTCCCTCTGCAGCACAGGAACATGCTGGCTGCTGGGATAAGTGTCCTACCTGTGGGACGTCAGCACAGCTGCACAGCCATCCTGAACTTCCTTCAGGATAGCTTTCCAAAGGTAGCGTTTAGAGCAGGGATCCATCCCAGAACTGGGCTCATCCTACAGAAAAAAAATGAAAATGACACAGCAGCATGTAAGAAACATGCCACAGGTTCTGCCCAGCAGGAAGAATAACACAATTCACAATAAAATCGCATGTTTTTCTTTTTAAATGTCACATTTTTCAGAGGGTCACTTAAGTGACACCCTGATCAATGTTTTAACACATACAGTGTAATGTCAAAATTTATGGAAGGCACATTTTATTAAAGAAGTGCACATACATAAACAATATTTAACTATTATTTATATATATATTTATATATAAATATTTAAATATATATGTTTATCATATATATAATTTTAACATATCATATATGTATAGTTATAAGCATTTATTATATCTGTTTAATTATACATATATGCTCTTTTTTATGAGAGAGACTTGCACGTGGTTTTTCTCACTTTCTGGAAGCATTTGGTGACTGTTACTGGTCTGCATACACACCTGCCACGAGCACAAACAACAGGAGAAGTCCTATAGCTCCCAGATGTCTACACTGCCCATCCCATATCCAGGTGTTTGATAAGATGTTTGGATTTGACATCCTATACCAGTTACTCCTACAGTCCTTTTAAGAGTTATTTTCACCCACAATGGAGAGAATCCACAGGATTAAATAACATTAACTCAGTGCAAACCAACTGGCAAACCCATTTCCCACTCAGATGGCTTTCATGGAGAAAGATGTGCTGCTATATATCTACATTTCCTATTCTTATCTATTCCTCTTTTCCTCACTAAATCAAATTTTTACTTCTTCCACTCATGGAAACAAAAGGAATTATATTTGATTGACAAATCCAGTCTCTATTACTACAAAACTAGGAAGGAAGCTCTTCCACTTGCTTATTAGCAATGGGATTCCATGGGGGGTATCAGCACCTGTTAGACAGGTATGGCTTTGGCCAGAGTATTTTCAGCAAGGAATCCCAGCTGAAATCTGGAAGCAAAGTTTTCAAGAAACAAAGTAAACAAAACATCCAATTTGAAACTAATTTTAGGGCTTCACTACCAATGTCAGAGGTTAAAAAATCAGTTCATCCTCCCATTATCTGAGGATTGCTAACAAAGAAAACATAAAATGCAATAAACATAAAGCAACCCACAATATTGCTCAAATTAATAGCTATGATCCTGGATGCAATTTAAAAGCAGATTCAGTCCTTTATATTGATGTCTTTGTTTTCAGACAAAATAGCAATAAAAAACCTCCTTTTAAAGTACAGGAAATCTCCTTTAAAACCTGCTAGCTTTCTAAAGCCAGCAAATGTTTTAAAGAATTTGACATGTTTAGATATCTTTCTTTCCTCTTTTCATTCTACACGCAACAGCCTGTGCCCTGCAGCAAGAAGTAGGCTGGAATGTATACTTGCAGTAGTACACTGTCATAAAGACATTCAAAACCAATTGGAGCATTTCCTAAGATCAGGAAAAACATTGATTTAAGATAATCTCCTCCTTTTACTAGCTGAACCAGGGTCAGTTAAAGCATAAAATGCAAATAAAATATCTTCACTTAGAAGTGAGGCAATGGTGGACAGTTAGAAGCAGCAAAATGTGTCTAATCTTCTGGAACACAAACCCCAGAGAACATCAGTTTTATCTGGTTCAACTTAGACTGTGATCTCTTCCTGGATGCCCTGGTTTCTCCCTCAACTCTGAGGAGCAGCTTTGCTACCCCTGACTGTTTTGAAAAGTTTATTGCACTACTGAACTGGTTTAGCTCTTCCCAGCCAAGTTTTAAGAAAGTAATGTTCAATATTCTCTAGTGAATCAATAGCAATGGTATGAAAGAGAATGCAGTGTCATAATGATGCAATTCTCAAAGCTTTGTAGCTCCCTGATCTCCAATACAAAAGGTGTTGTTTACACTGGAATAGCCAGTGTCAGGCATAAATGGGAAGTACTATGCAAGAACCAAAACAACCCGGGATAATTCAAATTAATAAAATTCATAAGTATTACTTGATTGTGTGAATTGTGAATGCAGCAAAATGTAAGTACTAGCCAGATTTATTAAATAAATACAACATAGCAAGAATTAAGAGTATCCTGAAAGAACATGGGTCAATTAAACACATATTTGGACCATGGAATACTACAATTGTATTTGTGTTGAGGGCTTTTTTCTTTCTGCCCACCCAATTGCTACAAGGAAGAAAAAAATAGGAAAGAGAAAAACAATTTCACTTTCTATTTTTGTGAGCACTGGAGAATAAAATTAAAGTCACTCACATAGCAGAACAAAGAAGACAGCTGTAGATCTGTGTATCAATTACTCCCTGACCGATCAGGAACCTGATCTTCTTTAGAGCAACATACAAGACAGCAAAAGTCAACATAGCCCATTTTTTATAAGCACAGTATTCCTTTTACTCACCAGTAAAAGTATTTGGGGTTTACCAACTAAAGCCACAGCAGTGGAGAGCTTCCTCTTGGTGCCAGCACTGTAAGTTCTCACCAGTTTGTCAGCATGGGCGTTGAGGTGCAACCGGTCAACAAGGTCCTCTGCAACCTGCAGTTTGCAAATTTGAAGGCCAGCCAAGATGACCCAGATTAGGCAGCATTTGTGCATAGATTGTGCAAAGAACATTCTTTTCATGAATGTGTTATCTCACACTTGCTGCTTATTATTACTTTTGAATCTTAAACACGGACAAAAAGCTGCTCTGGGGCCCCTTCGTTCTTCAAAAATTATAAGGATTTTCTCATATAAAAATCTGGCTTTGTCACTGCTCAGCACAGTCATTTGTATTTGATTTGTGTCTATTGGTCAATGATCTAAAACATCTCCCATTTCAACTTATTCTCCACTATATTTGATCAAATACCTGAGCAGCTGAAAATACAAGCGAAAAAATTCTCCATCAGCTACAAAAAAAAAGATAAAAATCTCAGAAAAGCATTTGTGGATTTAGAGTTTCTTTAAGACAAAATATAATAGGATTAAATTAATATTGCTTTTTAATAACTGAGAGGGGCAAGCTGATCCTAGCTGAATTGAGTTTAATTGCTTTAATAAGAATGTATGATCAGAGCATGTGAGCACAGCTGGAGACAATGCTCATGCTGTCCCCTACGGCCTTTCTTCCTTACCCTGTCAGAGACAGTCCTGACATACAAGGCTCCCTAAAATACTGGTGCTAGAGAATATTAAATGTAGCAATAACCTCAATCCATCTATATCAGCTACTACTGCTGGGCTGCCCAAGGAGATATTGCTCAAAACCACGAGGGACACAGCAGCAACTTTTCTACTTGCTGCTGCCAAATGCACCCTGCAAAGCAGCAGGTATTTGGCATAGATTCTTGGGGGGCTGTGTCACCAAGGAATGATCATCTTCATTACAAAGTGACCGTGCCTTCTACCTATACATAGGACAGCTAGAAGATTCTTGTGAAACAAGGAGTTGCATGCTGCCCAACATTAACTGCCAGAGCACGCCCAGCAGTATGGTTTTTCATCTTTGCTTCCTCTACATTGCCTTCAGCAAAAAGCAAGGAGGGACTTGAAGGCTTAACCATATCAGGTGAACAGCCTCCAATTAATTCAAAAGTCCAACAGGAAAAATAGGGTAGTTTTATGCAAACACCTTTGGAAATGATTAAGATATTCATGACTCTTTTAGCAAGATTTTTCAGGTGCTACTTATCAAAGTAAGAGAGATCTCTGAGAGCAAGTTGTCTGTAAGAAGGAACAATGCTGCAGTGGTGCAAATCTATAGTATTATTGCTATGATCCTTGGACAGTATCCTTAGTCACTGCATTTGGGGTGCCTGGATGTATAACCTGACAACAGTGTATGCTCTTATACAAAAGCCACATTTCAAAAATATTGCTCTCTCTACATTAGATTCAGAGGTTTGTTTTTTTTAAAAAAAAACATAATACCTGTTAAGCTAGCCACAGGTAATATTATACTGGAAAGTTCAAGGCATCTGCTAATATCAAAGCTAATTCACAGTAATTTACTTCCAATTAGAGATTATAGCTGTGGCCTTAAAAATGGTTAATCACCTAAATTATATTCTAAGATGAGATATCTGTGCTTTGTTTTGATATGTGTTATTTTCTCTTCCAAATATAGGTCTCATTATACACCAAAGCAACACACAAAGTGAACTCCTCTAAAGCATATGGTAGACAGCTTATCCTCTCTACAAAACTGACTTTACTGCTACCACTAGGAATGCATGAATGTTAGTGACTAAAGGATTATTCTCCGACATATTCACCAACAGTCACACAAATTACACAGAAAAGCTCATAGGAATTTAAGACCAGAAAGTGAAAAAATATACAATCCCATGTTAACACCAAATATTCATTTAAATTACAATAAGCTTCAAGAGTTATTAAAAAATGATCAAGAGAACTATGCATCAGAGCTGAAATGTAGTCAAAACTATCCTTCAGCTATGACTAGAGCCACTATTTCTAAGACTGCTTTGAAGTGTCATCTAAAGTCAGCAAAATTACTTTTTTTTAAAAGAGACAATGAATGCTGCATGGGGAAGAATTGAGAAGGTCAAGGAATAGTGCCAGAGAGAGAAGAAAGCAACCATTCAAGTTAGATGGGTCTTCTTGTAGTCAGTAGCCCCCAAGGAGACTCAATCATGTCAGGTATGAACACAAAGACTTTGTAGGGAGCAACATTAAAAACAACTGACTTTGCAAGATTTGTAATTCCTCACCTTGAATTCTCCTCTCTGTGGTGTGTGCTCAAGCATTCAGCACGACCCCACAACCTCCTGTTTCATACAAGGAGATAAAGCCTAGCAAGTGTCCTGCTACAGAGATGCTCCAAGACAAATTTTTAAAAGCTAAATAGGTAAAAAGAGAGGGGTGGGAATCATTTCATAGAACCTACTTTGCTGCTGCTTTAAATGTGGAGAGTTTCCAAGATAAACCTGCAGATAATCACAATGCACAACATAATCTGGCCTGATACCTAGGTATACTCCTTTGGTGCAAAACATATCAAACTAGAACTGATTTGGAGCTGAATCACGTCACATCAATATAAACACAGAAGGAAAGCACAACTTTCTTATTCCTAAATATTTCCCAGTTGCACCTAAAAAAGTCTCCCTCAGCTCTTACATTTCAAAAGAGCCCTGCAGACTATGGTTCAGCAAATATAAGCCTACAGAGCTCAATCTTCTTTCAAGATATGACCCCAAGATCTTTTTCTTTAATGCATATTATAAGATTTCCAGTAATGTTTCAGCTTCCTCAATAATACCTAAGCAACAGGAAAATAGTAGTCTGAATGAAATTAGAAATATTACATATACATATATGTTAGCTATATTGTAGAGGAGCCTGAATATCTCCATTATAACTTCATTTGTCTGTATAGCCAGTGCTTTGCATCATAGTACACTTAAAAATAAATACGAAAATCCCTCTTAAACTACTTTGAATGAAAGTCAGAATTAAGCATGTGATCAATCCTCAGATACAGATACCCACATTTACACCAGAAAAGTACAGTTTTAATGGTTTCCTTCTTGTAGGGAATGTGAGATATATACACAAGCACCTTCTCTCCTTCCTTGTCATATTCAGCGTGATAGTCTTTTTGAATAATGTTTCAATGACCTTCAGCAGCAGAGTGAGGAAACACATCAATTTATTTAGCAAGTTGGTAACCTTGAGGCCAAATCAAAAGCTACAGAGTTATGTGCAAATACATACATTGTAAGCATATTTAACCACGAAAATATTTAATGTGTATTCATGGCTGTAATAATGTATTTAAACTTTTTCCTTCCTTCCTCCCCACACCAGTAGTAAGAATTATAACAGCTAGCTGATAGATGTGAATGCTATTTCCCTATTTTCCAACATTTCTTAAAGCTATTTACTTTTTTTCCCCCATCAATTCTAATATATTTAGCAAAAGATTTGCCCCAAAATTAATTTTGGCTGATGCACCTAGCTTTAGAACAGGCATTGGAATGAGCCCCAAAATCTGTAGCATCTAAACAAAATCTCCCATACTTCATGGAGTTTCTAAAGACAACATTCATTCCAGAAGAGCCTATAAGATAACTCAACTTTTTGCACACATGACAATTTCTATGGGAGTAAAGGCCAAATCAGGCATGGTCTCCTCCATCCACCAGGGAACTAAGAGGTCCATCCATTCCACTGAAAAGTGGTAATTGTGTAACCACTAATGCCTATGGCTTTCCACTCTCTTAAAAATTACCTCTAATATTCAAGTAAAAAAAAATTAAATGGTGCTAAGAGCTTTCAGTCTGTGTGTCTTCCAGAGAAACGTGGGGTTAGTGAAGACTCAATCTATTCAAAATCTAGAAACA
This sequence comes from Alethe castanea, assembly GCA_024734035.1. Taxonomy (NCBI): domain Eukaryota; kingdom Metazoa; phylum Chordata; class Aves; order Passeriformes; family Muscicapidae; genus Alethe; species Alethe castanea. The sequence continues at coordinate 81,228,040 of JANRGV010000001.1, read as the reverse complement.
TAGTGTGTCCATCTTGATTTGAAAGGCTATCCATCAGTGCATTAGTTTTTACCATTTCTGACACAATAAATGAAATGCATAACTTCTTGCTATTTATTGAAATGAATCCTCATAAAGCAAATCTGACCCAATACTGAAAATGAGTCATACCCAGTATAAGTGATAATAAACATGGATTGAATTCTAGAGTCATCTGAAAAATAACTTCACATGTCCAAAAGAGTAATTTAAAGTGTCAGGATCTGAGTAAGAGGATACAGTGTAGTTTGAACATCCTAAATAGCAATCATTCATCAATTCCACACAAAACAGTATTTATTTGGCTTCCAACTAAACTCAGAATTGTTAGATTTCTTACGTTTGGAAAGTGCATATCCATGGTCAAGTTTCTGGGGAAACAATATCTTTTATCCCAAAATCTCATAAAACTATACACACTAATTCTGCTTGGGGTCCAAAAAAAGGTAAACATACAAAGAATAAATGAATTTACGGATTCCCATTTCCAGCACCTATAGAATATAGCATGTAAGGAAATAATTGAGATTGTAGAATCAGAGCAGTCATCCTGAGGAATTAATGAAAATTCCAAAAAGTACCTGACATTCCAAAAAGTTACCCCAGAAGACCTAATAAAGCTTCTTTTGAGATTTGCATCAAACATTTTAATGATAATGAGGGATGCCATTTGATGTTATGCTAATAATTTTAATTTTTTAACAAGCTAAGTGTTGTATTTTGGAACAAATTGAGATCTAGGAAATTTATATATTAAATAAATAAAAATAAAAATTAAAAGTACTATGTTTAATTAGTATCCTTCTAAATAACCTAAAAGCTTTACTCTAATTTTTCCAATTTTTAACAAAAAATAAACTTTCAGAGCAGATTTGTGAAGTATAGCAAAACTTCACATTACATGTGAAGCTTAATATTGATAGTAAATGACCCATTTTTCTCCTCCTTTCCCATTCATTTAATTACTGTTTTGGAACATTAAGTGCACTCAACTTTATGTCAGGCACTTAACTCCTGCTGCTGATAAATCTGTCTAGCAAAGGATTTGGTCCTTGAAGGTAGTGCTTCAATAGACAACTTCAGCAGCAACACAACCTGCAAGTCAACCTGCCTGCTCACCAATTGCTTCAAAAACAAAATGAATGTGTGTTTCTTTCCTTATCAAACCAATGTACTCTTTAGAATACGTGTGCCTGTGCATATTAGAGCAATTAGTCACTGGTAAATATTCAGAGGCAGGCTTGGAGTGCTGTATCATAGGCAGGAGGGAATGATGAGAAAATAACAGCTTACGTTTCCATACAGCTGCTCCTCTAAAGCATTCCAAAGCCTTACTTTCTTTATAGGCAGCTAAAATGCTCACTTTCTCCAGGCACCAGCCATTTCTGAGCTGAAGCACAGGAGCTGTTGAGAGCTTGACAGCAGTGCCACACAGTCAGAAAGGCCCACTGACGAAAACATTTGTTTTCCTCTGAGATAGCTGCATTTCAGTTTTTGATGGAGATAAACCAGAGCAGCTAAATATTATTTGCAGGAGTGCTTTGATGCCTTGATTGCAAGCATATGGCAGCAAAGTATGCTCTGCAGTCTATGAAGACAAACAATTAAGACAACTGAAAGGAAGAATGATCTCTCTTTCACAAATGTGATGCAAAGGCACAGAAGGCTGACTATAAAGAATAGTCTAAGCCTATATCTAGATTATCTGAGGTCCATGAAGGTTAATGTTTGTCTTCTCCCTGTGCACACTGTAACATATCTCATATCTAAAGGAATGATTTTCATTCATTCGAAGAGGGACATGTACGTGACGTACCACACCACTTGAGGAACTCTTCCTAACTGCTATGGAAGAACTGTCACTTTATGGACAAAACAGGCAATTATACTTGAGGGCTTTAGTGCAATAACAACCATCCCTTCATATATTTCTTTTGGATCAAGGGAAATATATGCAAGCTTTCAGTACTCTGCTAGTAGTCTGACATAAAAATTAACACAAATAAGTTAGGAAGGGTAAACAATCAAACAAAAGACTGTATGATAATTTCTGAGCAGTCTGCAAGTAACATGCTGTTAAAACAGGCAAAAGTCCAGGCTTTATCCTGGACAATGGATACTGCCCAAGACAAGTGGCAAAGACTTGCAAGAATCACTTATTTTCCCCAGGCCTTTATCCAAAAATATCCAAATGATCAGCTTAAGACTGTACAAATTCAAAATATTTTTGATCCTGACGAATGCTCAATGTCCCTTACAGGAACTGTACTTTTCTCTGTAACAGCATCTATCTGCTGAGGAAAAAGAAAACAGCCTGCAGAGAATCAGAAAGCAGCCCTCTCACATACAGTCAAGGAATTGGTTGCAAACCACTTACTAGACCCTGAGGCAATAGCCAGAAAAATGCTGGGTAGTAGGAAAAAAAAAATCAGTTCATGCAGTTTTGCTTCTGGAAAAATGAAAGGAGAACAACAGGCATTATTCTGGAGGTTATGAGAGCAAAGCCAGAGCAATAGCTACTACTTGGGGGACATACAGCAGGAATTGACAGATACCAATTTCATATCACACTAACATTTTCTCATCTTAATAGAGATGCAATTAAGCAGAAAAGACTGAGCAGCTCAAGCCAGGTCATACTGTAAACTTCCATGTGTTGATATAGAAAGCCCCCCATGTTTTACACAATATCCGTTTCGTACTTAATTTCTGGTGTTGGCTGGCTGGTTGCCTCATAACAGAAAAAAGAGCTCAGTCTGCTGATCATCACAGCTATACCTGTATCTGCAAATCCAAGAGCCCTTAGTGGTATTCCTAGGTATTGACAACTTCTATGCTAGTAAGCTCTCAAAGCATTTTCTTTGGCCTGTTTTCCTTGTACAAATCCAAGCTTTGTGTGGCAGCTGGATCATTTAAGAGACTGCTCCCATCTTGTCAAGTTTAAGACAGAGGGCTGACAGCTATTATTCCATTGCCCAGGTGTTTCATTTATTTATATAGAATCATACAAAAATTTTTAGTTCCTTCAAAGTTAAATTGTATCTCTGAAGAAAAGAGTTTTTCAGAGGAACAAGACTCAAAACATGGTGTTCTCTCACAGTTCTTTAAGTGTGATAGTAAAGGCATTGAATCATTCATAAACTTAATTTCTTTTAGGGTTTTTGTGCCTGAGATTTCATTTGCAGTAATGTTATTTTACTATCTGCAGTGATGTTATTGTGTTTTGAACTGGCATAACAGACAGAAAAAAATCCACATTATTTAAATAAAATCATAGTTATGAAAAATCTTATTACTAAAGTTGTTAAAATTAAATATTAGATAGTTTCTCATGTTAAAAAGGTACAATAGTTCTACAAACCCCACAGTCCAGCCTGTTAATAGTTCCCTCTGCAATTCTTTTCTGCATAGTTACCTTATGGATATTCTGCTTTGGAATTCCACGCAGTGTGCAGTAATAATAAAGATGCTCCCAACCTGTTAAAAATTCATCCAGGGCATCTTGCTGAGGACAATATCCAATAAGAATACCTTCAGAGCTAGCAGAGAG
>JANRGV010000001.1:81190886-81224372 GCA_024734035.1 Alethe castanea | reverse complement strand
CAACCTGTTAAAAATTCATCCAGGGCATCTTGCTGAGGACAATATCCAATAAGAATACCTTCAGAGCTAGCAGAGAGTATATCCATTTCAGATCTGTTTAAAGAAACAGAAAAATATTTGAATGCTGCCTAACAAATCCCATGGCCCTGGGTTCCACCCCTGAGATACAAAACAAACCCACAACAACCTCAAGTCTGCAGATAAAGGAGTTTGAGTCTCTGCCCTGGTTACTTAGTGCAGCACCAGCCATACACAATTCACACTTTTTATCCCTTTTGGGTTAGCACAGCCACCAGCATGTCACTGTTGTGACAGAATGCATGTCAAGGTCAACAGACCAACACATGAAGAAAAGACATCCATGAGAATTAATGGTCATCAATTTTACTTCTCTTATCTTTTTGGTAGTACTTGGTCTAAGGAGACACATTTCAAACCATATGGTGCTCATATTGGATATTATATTGTATACAATATTATGTTCATATTAGGCACGTTGAATATTGAAGGGGAAGGACTTGAGAGAAAGGGAAATGTTGCTGCGTATTCTTTGTGTGTCTATGACCACACGCACGCATGCGTGCATTCTACAAACAACAAGAGTAAAACAAAACACAGGATATTAAAGCTTAGTAACTTAAAAGACAATACAGGAAAAAGTATAAAATTATCCTGATTTAAGAGACTTTGGCCTTCACTTTGTAGCTCTACAGCATTACTTGAAATTACATTCATTGCTAAGAAGCAAGCTTGATTGCAAGGGTGTCTCATTACCCATAATGACACTAAATCTATCCTATTTATTCCAACATCTAATTCCACACTCAATGATGCTGATTTACATGTACAGAAAGACCTGTCAAAATGAAGATACTTAATAATAAAAAAATCTGAGTTTTGAAAGAAAAAGTTTTCAAAAGATTCCGAGTAACAGAATGTTTTTCCTCTTAGTGGTTTTCTACATTTCTGACTAAAAGAACTAAATATATGATTAATCATTTAGACACAAAGTAAATGCATTAACTGCAGGATCTACAAATACCAGCAGCAGTGAAAATATAAATATGTATCTCCAGTTGACAAGATTCAGGAGTCTGGGGAGAAAAAATTCTGCATTTTACATAATGAACCACAGCATGAAAAGGTATTTTAACGCTATCAAAAGATAAATTAACATGATTATGACAAATTTTGCCATGAAATAATTAGAATGGTCCTTTGCTGTTAATGGCAAAGATATAAAATCATGGTAGCTTGGTTGATTTGGATGGTGCTATGTAAGTTATCTGCCCGTAGACAACTCTCTAAACAAATAGTTAGCAAAAAGTAGAAAGATGATAGGGGGAAGAGGATAACAAAAGCGTTCTTCATTATTTTATATACACTTACAGGACATTTTCAATGAAGTATATACAGAACTTTTACTGTCTCTGTTTCCAACCATACCTATGGAAAATTAAATCATTTTTCTATAGTCATATTTACCATAAGATATGGATTCCATAATGCTGATCTTTTTGTATAAACAGTCAGAACCAGTGGATTCCTTATTTAATTAATTCTAACACAGGATAATACTATGCACAGTGAAATGTTATCTAGATGCAGCCAAACATAGAGAGATGTGTCTGAGGTTTGTTTTGCTAGGAAGATTCATGCACAAGGTCTTCTTTTGGTGCAGCTGTCTTTTGAGAAACAGGAGACTGGGCTTTTGGTAATATACCAAGTTCAGTCAGAAGAGAATAAATCACACTCAGGGATAATTTCAGGGACATTTACTCAGCATGACCCCTGTAACTGGATAGAAACATCTTGTCTGCAATGGGCCCCTACCACGAAGAACAAAAAGTTAAATATGAAGAGCTGAAAAATAAACAACAGACATCAACATTCCTTAGCTAGAACTCTATTAGAGCATCCTTACTCAGTTTACATCAGAAAATAAAAAGTGTCCTCAGTGTTAATTGTACACAGGGTTCTAGTACCCTGCCTATGTAAAGCACCCAGTCGTAGGTGAGCAGTATCCCACCCACTGACATTTAGCTTTCACAAAGTGAGGGCAAAATGAAAATGCATCATTTAATATTCTTACTCAGTTTGGTCCCTTATCTTGCAACTTTATCCATTAGTGCTGACCCTGAACACTTCAAGACTTCCCATTAACAGAGATCCTACTGCATTCACTAAAGAATTCACAGACCTTTCCACCTCACTCCTCCCCTTCATCTCCGTATCTGTCAAATCAAAAACAATCCAACCAGAAAACAAACAAAAACAAAATAAAAGCAAAAAAAAACCATATTAAGATTCTTATCTTTTAATCATACTTTTTTAATGTGTAGCATAATGCCTCTTCTTCCCTCAACAACACAAAGTAGATTTCCAAATCAAAATTCTGGACATTATAATTCAGTTAGCCCTAAGCTTTTTCTGAGGATATAAACAATATAAATAAACAATAGATAAAAGAAAAATACGTTACAGTGTTTAATTATAGTAGGTATTGTACAACAGCAAACAAGCCCTCATCTTGGGAAATGGATTTTTCTTGAAATTCAGTTAATCTCTCAGATTTAATTTTTATGGGTCTAAATTAAATGAACATTTCAAGTAGTGATGGCATGATACCAGAAAATCTTCTCAGTAAATTATATACTATAAATACTTTCCCCTTTTCTTTTTTTAATTTCTGATTCGATTCATTAAACTAATTATAATCTTCTTCTTCCTTAACAAACATCATCATATATGCTATTATCGGAATCAAATTAGAAATATATTTTTTAATATTTTCTGAAATATAGATTACCATGCAGCAAAATGCTGATTCTTTTTTTCTCAAGCTAGAGAAAAACAGCCATTTGTTTTCTGCCCTATTATTATCTGGATGTCAGAATTCTTCTCTAGACTATTTGCATTAAAAACAAAACATACAGGAGGAAAAACTCAGCTCATTTTATAAATAGAGAGAAAGAACATGTAAGTATGGATTCCAACCCCTCTCAGGCTTTTGTCCATAGTACAGTAGACACAATGAAATCTAGAATAATATCTTAAAACTATAGGGAGGAAAAAAGTCTTTTACACTAATACTTTCTGTAGTTTTCTGTATCTTTATAATAACACAGCATACTTGTTATCTTTAAATTCTGTTAGTAACTTTGATTACATCATCTGATCAAGTTAAGATATAGAGTATGCTTTCTCCTTCATTTTTGGACTACATCCTTATACGCAGTCAATACTTCCCCTTGTTAGTTACATTTTCCTGTTGAGTGAACAGCTGCAAGAAACAACATCACCAGAATATTCCCGGAAATCTTTATACTTTAAATATAGTTTTAAAGTTGCAGAATTGCATCTCTAGAACTCTTTTAGAAATGGTCAACAGAACATCTGGCATCCACAAGAAAAATAGTGGAATCTAGCACTTGAAGCATGGAAGATTTTCTAGTCCATCCCCATCTAAGTACTTTGGTGAGAATCATGATATTTTGGTGCAAGACTTACTAAGAAAACATCCAGGACTCAATCAGACTTTCCTCATATGGAGTGCTTATCTCATAGTTTCATACTATTGAAGAAAGAAACTTGCCAGACTTTCAAGATACTGGGATCATAAACTAAAATCAGAATATAGAAAGTTTTTGATTCCAAGTTGTTCCTCCAGTGACCATTTCAAGGCTTTTTACATAATCTATTCATTCTGACTGCTTAAAGAAAGCCCTGCAGTCATGGGTGGCATGGGGCACTCAGGTCAGAGAGCCTTTGCTGACACTGGAAAGAAACATAACCCCTGGGATGAGTGAATATGATGTTGGACAAAACATCTTGTCTTCTCCTGTATAAACTGGGCCTACAGTTTCAAAAAGGCCAGAGTGGCTATTGCAGAACTAGATTTGGATCTTGTTTGTTACAATGGTTACCAACATTGTTTATAGGTGGTTGTGGGCTGGCATTCACAGGTAACCCTCAGTGCTGGGTTTCCAGAGATGACTTAGTACCCCTGATCAGTCTTATGGCTGGTTTTGGAAAATATTATTTTGCTTTTGGCTCCACTGTGCACTTTGTTTTACTTTTATATGCCTTTTCTGCAGTTTTTGAATGCAATTAAATGCAGTGATATATATGGTACTTACAACACCACATATATATATCTGCTTCTGCAGAGAGATAAATTCCATTAATTAGTCAAAATGAAATATAAATTTAAAAATTGCAAAAGTACTTAGACATTTCACTGTGCTCATAACTGCACATTCAATTCAGTGCATACTAATGTTCAATTAACATTACAAAAAAATCAAGGTTAAAATATAATTAATGTAACTATAGCTTTATGATAATTGGACTAATTATACTGATATACAGTGTAAAAAGAGCCATTTCAGCCATTATATTGATGCAAATTTATTCTTCCTTTCAAGTTAAGCTATTTGAACTACATTTTTAATTATTTATCAAGCTGAATATCATACCTATCAAAAGAGTTGAAGTTCTAGCTATAAAGAAGTACTTTACTTTTCCTTCTATGTAGAGCAGCTCTTTGGTCCTATGACTTTGTAATCCAACAGCTGACATGACTGATACTTAATTCAAATAGGATGGGGAATTGGTGTCATGGAGGATCTCTGTGCAGAAGGAAGATGGAAATTCATGGGAGATAAATTAATTACATGAGGAAGACTGCCAAATGCTTCAGTCCTTGATGAGGCAACTTATGAACAAGATGTCACCTAGTTTATCTATTTTTTTGCATATGCATCCCACTACACTCTAAGCATGAACTTAAAGTCACCTTTATTCAGCAAAGTACAACAGAAAAGACTGAAAAACAGAGGACACCAAGAAGAAAAACCACCAGTAACATGATTCATTATTTTACATTGACCTTGCCATGATACTTAAAAGGATTGTGACACTTTCTCTTCAAAGCTCTGTTTAGTTCTCTTCACTTGAGAGAGGTTTTATAACAGAGTCACTTAAGAGGGTTTACACACAAGTATAAAAAGGGAAAGAAAACAAAGCTTGGCCAAAGTACACACAAACACAAAAAAGTGGAACAGATGTACAGTATCTGCTGGTACATTAGCCCAGCAGACATTCAAAGACTATGAAGAGTCACTTTGTTCTCCTTTGTTATATCACTTTGTTAAGTGTCAGCTTTTCTTTTGATGTGTTTGATTCAGACCTCACTTCTTCAAGCTCTTTGACAGAAAAAGTAACTACAAAAATGTTTACAGTTTCATACACTACCTTTCATTTAGACAGCTCTCGCACTGGTGGTAATCTAGTTATGGCAGTAGAGCCAAGCATGAGATAATTTTAGTCAAGTTTTGCTCTTGTAGAGCAACAGTTGTGCTACAGAGAACACAGAGAGCTCTTCTACTTGTCAAGCAGATCATGCAGTTAATTATTAAACATATTTAAGTTTCACATCTCTTTAAAAGTCTGACAGTCACTTAATGACTTATAAAACCATACTTTCACAATACAAGTTAACAAATCTTATTAAAATAATCTACTTTCTAGTAATGATCCTTTTTGCTTTCGATATTTCTGTCCATTATGAAAGATACTGCTGGTACTTTGCTATCACTATTTTGTTTCCAAGCCTTCTCTAGAAATGTTTCTATGCTGCTCGTTCCTTAGGTGCTCTTCAATACTGGAGTGGCAAATATCCCTAATATGGAGGCACACTCTCTAGAGGCTAATTACTTCTCTGCTTCATTTGCACAAGTATGTCACTGATAACAGCAATATCAATGAGGTACACAAAACAATAAAAAAGTAAAATCCCCTGTGAAAGGTGTTATCTTCATAAGATTGGCTGTGGTTGGTGATATATTCCTATTATTTCTCTGACTGGACTATTTTAATCACAAAACAGTAACAACTAGGATAGGCCTTCAAAGGTTATATAATCTGCCTAAAACATTTTCTGCAGAGGGACATGAAAATTTAAAAAAAACCCAGTTTTTTTGTAAACTGCTCAGCTTGTATGCTATATATGTGCATTAGTCACACAGATTGCAGGATGCAACGTGCAGGCACATAGTGCATTTAAAATACTTACTTAATTTGTAGTTTATCAAAAAGAGAAAACCCTAATTAAAACAGATCAGAATCCTTCTCTCCCTCAAAATCATTTCCCCACCAAAGAAGGCCAGGAAAAACTAATTTGCAGAAAAGATGAAGTTGGCTCTAGTATTTAACAGACTTTCCCACTTAATGACAATTTGGCTTATGAATCCCAGTAATACTGAAAACTAACATACATAATACCTAGCTTCTATGGATTTTATTAGCTTTTGTCATGAAAACAGACATAGGTCTATCTCGAAACTCGAAATTTTAGGAATAAGCTTTTTTTTCCCGTGGTATTCAGCATTCAGCAAACAACCAACATAGAGGCCAACAAATCTTTTAAAAGTACATGAAGATGTGAATCTGCTCTTATGCAGTGTTAAAAAGGAAGTTACTTCTCAGAAATATTTTTTTAAATTTCTTTGAGACTATAGCATCAGTTCCTTGAATACAAGTTGATTATTGGAGTGTGAGGCTCTTATTTTATAAACCCTCCCTAGATGTTTTAAGTTGAATTGAATTGAATTGAAGGTAGAATTTTAAAAATTCTCCTTTGTGTTCAACTTATACCTTTAAAAAATCCCACTTTCCTTTTCTAGATTTATTTTGTTCCAAGGTGCAATAGCTGTGCAGTAAAATTCAAGGCCATTATCAAGGCGCCGGCCTCAAAAAGACACTCCTGAATTCATTTTATGTTCAATATGAATCAGGAAAATGTATGCAAGGATTTGTTTTTTTCATTTGGTTTCTTTGTTTTTTATTTTGTTTTTGAACCAGAAACTTTCAAGCAAAGTTATTCAAGGAAACGGAAACTGCCATGAATTAAGGATTTTCTGCATGGAATAAAATTAGCATCATCAAGGTAGGGTTAGATTAGAGCTTAGGAAGAAGTTCTTTATAGTAAGGATGGTGTCACAGGAAGAGGTTGTGCTGAGAAGATGCAGATGCCATATCCCTGAAAGTGTTCAAGGTTAGATGTAGCTTTGAATAAGCTGGTCTAGTGGAAACTGTCCCTGCCTATGGAGGGGGGTTGGAACTACATGATCTTAAAAGTTCCTTCCAACGCAAACCATTTTTTGATTCTGTGAAGGATCCATCAGACTACAGTTTCTGGTCCCTTCATAGTGACACAGGACAAAAGACATGCGCTTTTCAGTCAAGCCCAAAAGAGGTGGGATCTACATCTAAGCTGCATTATTCATCAGGAATAGGTGTCAGACGTAATACTTTTTATGGAATCTCCTTCATGATGTAAATTTTTAACAAAATACCTAGTTCTGCTGGCCAAGAAATGTTCTGCAGCTGTGATCAGCAGCTGCTTTCTTCTGCTGGCTGTAGTCTCTGTGCCAGAAGCACCAGGCTTCTGAGTACACTACCAGAGTAAGAAAAGAAGCCTTCTTACTATAATATCCCCCTTCCTTCATTTATCTGAATCACAAATGCAAATCAATCTGCCTAAAATTCCCTGCAATAAGTAGCTTTAGTCATTCTTAGCTGCTGAGGAATGGTTCTCCAGACCTGTTGTGGTTACCATCTCACCTCTGGAAGAGCCAGCAAACTTGCCTTTTAGTGATTTTCATGAGTACAGCAACACAACGCACCATGATCTGCTCAAGAGCAGTTTCCAAAATATGAAGCAAGGAACAAAGTCAGGAGGGACATAAGTTTCTTCTCACAGCCTCAAATTGTTTGTTTCTCTAAGTTTAGCTACTGCATAATAGCAGCTCTTGCTTAAGGTTGCCTTCTTGAATTAGCATTAAGTTTTGAAAACTTGGGAATATGGGATTTACACTCACTTCAGCTGCTGCAAACACAAAAAATCCATAAACTCAGTTGACACCACCATAATATAGGGCAATAATTAACATTGTCAGGGTATTTTGTGCACTGAAATTCAATTGTCTAAGGCTTTATCTCAAGTCTCCTAAATGTGTCAAATTTCATTACCTTTGTTTTAGTATATGGTAAATAACATTGCATCTTAATATATGCTTTCATGTTGGATTTATAAAACACAGTATGAGAAATGAAAGTGACACACACAATATCCAGGGACAGCATTTAGCCTACTGTCAAAAGCCAGTAGCACACTAAAGTTGACCTCAGAAATTTTTTTATCTGTTTAACCACAGGTACCTCGCAACACAACTGATAAAAGGAATACAAGCATTGTTGAATTGTTTTGTAATGTTTTTAAAATTTTCTTAGGGGGTTCTAAAAATATATATAGTAGTCAGCAAACATATTGTGTCAACACAATAATTAATTATTTTCTTATAACTTTGTATTTTCTTTCAAGTAGATGTTAAAATTTTGGAATTGTCACACCAGATCAAATAATTTACCCAAATACAGACCTGGGACCATGTTGCGCTGGGACAGCCATATGTGATCCATGAATGTACCGGTGGGACCCAAGGCAAGTCCCATTAAAATCTACAGCAAAATATGGCTCAGAATCTAAACAAAACATGGGAGCATAAATGTCCTGATGCCCTTACGGCAAGATTTTATTATTTTTTTTAAATTACAGATAGTTTTATTTCTTCAAATCTCAAATCCTCTTCAGACTCATGCTATAAACTTTTGACTTTGTCGTATCCTGGTACAAAGCCATCCATGAGTTCCAAAGAATAACAAATGTTGATTTTTATGTAATTTTAAATCAGTTCTGTTATATTTTATTTTGCTTAATGTCTGAGAAATTTTGTCTTCTGTTTATGTCAGAAAATTACAAAAATGAAAATTTCTGGAAAATTATAAATGAAAACCACCATCTAAAACTCTCTCTAACCATTTCAAAATCTCACTCACACCACTTCTTCTCTTAAGAATAATTTTTCAAAAATCTGTTTGGTTTTCAAAAAGAATGTCTGCTTTATGATCAACATTTTTTTACGATTTACTATGAAACATAACAAAAAAACACATTGAAAATTATGTTTGATAGTGTTGATATTGTCCATTTCAAAAGTGAAAATTTTTTAGAAAACTGGATTTTGCAATAACTGAAGCCACCTATTCTTTGAAGGTAAGTTTGATGATCATTATCTTTGTAAAGAAATAAGGAAACACTGACTTATGAAAGCATTTGATTTCTAAACCAAAGAAATGTAACTTGCCATTTTGAAAATTCAAAAATGCTTCCTTTAAAAAATTTCTAATTAAACTCTTGACCTGTCCTTTTCCAAAAAATATTTTGAAATGTACATCATTTAGAAAAAGAAAAGAGGTCAAAATCCATTTATATATGTGTATATACATATCTACTACTGACTGAAAAAAAAGAAAAATCTTTCTTTCACCTCCAATTTCACTGGGAAAAATTTAAGATATTGGTTACATCTAACACAAAGTCCATTATTCATTTATCACTCCATCAGAATGACAAATTTCACCAACACTATCTCTTATCCTAATTACATAGCATATTGATCAAGTAATTAATTAATGACTCTGAAGTACATAAATGTAAGAAAATATCTTAAAATTTCCCACTTGAAGCACTGCTTATCTGCCTAAGCCTGGAAAATTTTCAGTGCAGTACTGAAAGTAGGAGGATATATGTCCATGATTTTTAACATATGTTAAGATTCTTTTTTAAGTTTTAGAAGGATGTATGTTAAGTCTTCTTAGAGTTTCTCTTTTGTTACCAGACAAGTTTACTCTCAATTAACAAAGCTGTCAAACAGAATTAAATAATGCTAAAATGCTTTTCCACAGGGACTTAACAGCAACAACGCAATATACATTTAAAAGGGAACAAAATAGGTCCCTAGAGTACAGTATAAAGGACTGAAGATGTGCTGAGTCTTTGATCATGTGCATTATCAATTAGCACTATTCTGATCAAACCCTGTGTTATTTACCCAGTAGGAGTCCTGATAACAGCACGTCCTGCAGATGGGATGATATCTCCAGTCAGCATCTTAAATGTTGTGCTTTTTCCAGCTCCATTTGTTCCCAGGAGTCCAAAACACTATTAGAGATATAAAAAAGAAATTAATCAATATGTTCTACTGAAAAGAAATAAGAAATATCATCCATTTAAATTTCTTCCCTTTACACATTTTCTATTATATTTCTGTAAGAAACTGTATGTGGAAATAATGTGTGTGCAAATTCCCTTTCCCACAGAAAATCAGTTAAAAAAACCTCATGTATATCGGATTTTGATTATCCCCTAACTGCTAAAAGTGACTTCTTTAGGATTCTAGCCCTCCTCTCAAAACCCTGCCCAACAATTAAACTCATTCTTTATCCATATTATTAGTAAATGCAACATTTGAACAGGAGGATTTTAGGTCCTGCTTCCAAACCCGGGATATCAGACCATAGAGTCAGTATTTCCAAGTTTCTCATGAGCTGCTTCACTCTGTACAAGTGAACACCAAACATCCAAGAGTCACACTCGTTTTGAACACTTATTTCAGGCCCCTAGCTGCAATAACTTAATGCTAAAGCTGGGATAGGATTTATATTAAATCTACGCATAGTCCTTTATGATTTTGAAATACTTTTTTCATGAACTTTCTTATTGATTGATAGGCTTTAATCAACAATATATCCTCCTGGTTACCTCAGTTACCCAACAGCTGATCAGTAAGTAGCAGGACTACATCTGTGCTGCCATGTGCAAGTTTCTCAGATCTTCCAATTTTACATTAGCAACCAAGAAAAGTAATTTCTTTCTCAGTAGTTTAGAAATTAATATCTGTAATTCCCCAAACCATCCAAATAATGAATAAAGCCCCCAACACAAACATATTCGGCACTAAATTTCAACTTATTGAAATAGTTTATTTGTATATGCTATATTCAAATGTACTCTGATGATTTCAGCATGGGAACTAAGTGTGCTGTGGCAACAAATTCAGGATTCAGTCCGTAGTTTGCTATTGAGTTTCGTATTCTGTTTTCTGTTCGAACACTAAACTGCTATGCTGTGCTACCTTACTTGCTTTTTATGTTAGCCTGTAATACAGTCATTTGGTAAAGATAAGCATGAAGTAAAAGAATTAAGATTCTGAAGAATGTTTAACAAAAAAAAACCCCAAAAAAACAAAAAACAAACAAACAAAAAAAACCAGTTGTTTTTTCATTTTTCAGTATCACCAGTGTTTCTGTTTTTATCCAGTTATTGATTTTCAGAAATTACTACAACAAATTTTTCTGCTGCTATCTACAGGCCTACACTGTGTAGTCACACTGAGTATGCCTCAACAGTTGTTCAGAATAAAGTGTTACTTTATAAAAGGGGAAAAAGAAGGGTCTTTTACCTCTCCCCTTGGTATGCCCAAGCTTATGTTTTCCACAGCAGCGTTCTTCTTACTGAAACCTCCGTAACACTTCCTGAGGTTGTACAGAAGTAGGACATCATTACCAGTTCTTCCACCGAAGAGTCTCTGCCGCTCCATTTCTACATCAACATCTTCTGAAGGGCTGTCCATGCCATTAACTGAGCAATGACCCCTACAAGAGAGGATGGTAATAACTGATACATGGCAAACTGGTCATAGCTGCGTTCTGCATAACTCTTGTTTTCCTAGTTATAATCCCTTAACACTTGGTGATACATTCCGAACAGAATTCAAGAGGAAAACAACTATGTGGTTTTTTTCTGTAGTTTGGATTAATTCAGGTACACCGTGATATCAGAAGCATTTATCTTCAGTTGTTCAAAGGAACACACCCCATTTTCATTCTCCAAAAACTAATTCAGTGCCCATTATGTCACAGAACACAAATAACACACCTTGTTTTCCAGAGGACATCCCAATGAAGGAAAAGACGTAAAAGAAGTAGTAGCGTTCCCTGAAGGGACATTTCCACAAAAATCCAGCCCAGGAAATCCATCTCAAAGGGGCTCACGTAAGAATCTATTCCAAAGTTCCTGGTCAGGTCAAACTTGATCTGATTGTATGAAAGCTCTATTAAACCTTGGCCTAGGCAGAATTGTGGGAATATGATGAATGCCCATTTGAGGATATTGTAGATGTTCTGAAAACTCTGTATTAAGACGTGGCAAGGATGGAGGAGAATAAAGAAAAAAGGAAAAATGTTAGTTTTCTCCAACAGCCTAATAAGCACACTTGCAAAACTGAATACTGCATTCAAATCTCACTTATGGTAAACTGAACTCTAAAGTGCATATTGTGAACTATTTTGGGGACAAGGTTCATATCATATTGCATTTTAGACTTTCTACATCCATGGTATTCTAATCTTAGTTGAAGTTCACAGAGGGTATCAAAACACATGCAGCCATGATTCTTCTATTTCCTTAACATTTTAATATTTGAATACTATTGAATCTAAATCACCAACTTAAACCCAAATGAATACTGAATTTGCTTACACACTTGAATGACACATAATCCAATTTAACTTCAAACATCAAGTTTTTGACCTGTACATGAATAGAGTCATACTCATTCTGAAACTCCTTTCCATCAAGTTGTTTAAGCACCATTATGACTAATTAAAATTACATATATGGCATGAGAATGCACTGTATAAATTACTATTCATATAGTGCATTAGTGATCCTAGGAATATGCAGCTTATCTCTTATGTCAATATTATTCAAACACATTTTATGATGCATATAATCTATTTAATGGACCAGAACAGCTCCCATTATGTGCCAATTACAACTTAATGGTCTAGAAAATGTCAAAGTTTCAATTAACACTGTTTTTCCATTATTGCAGGATGCTTTTTTGGGTTATAGACAAGTTAAAATTCAAGATGGTAACAGTCAACACAGTATATTCTAAGACAGAAAAATCATGGATATTTAAAAACTGTATGTTTTTCTTTAGGAAAAAAATTATCTGTATAAATATGTAAATACACAATATATGAACATTCTCAAATATATATATGCATGTATATGAGTGTATACATCTCAGTTATGGAAAAGGTAAACCAAAAGATTTATACTGACCTGCACTTTAGAAATTATAGCTAACAAGCGGGGTAAGAGGGTCACCAGCATGGTACACAGGCCAAACACAAAATTTAAGGAGATGTAAGAAATAAAAGCTACATCTGCACTTGAGAAGAATCTGGATGCGAGATACATCCAAGGTAAAGTTGCATATCTGAAAGTTTAAAGAAACAAAACTGTCACAAATAAGTTATTTTTTTCCTCATTGCCCCCCAAAAAAGTCAGTTATCACATTAGAAAAAACACACAATTATTGTTCCTTATTTTTAAGACAAACAAACAACTCTTCAGAACAAGTAATTTTAAAAAACGACAAATTTGGGACACATATTCTTTAAAAAATTGGCTTATGCTTCCATAGATGCACACATATTTACTGCTATGTTACGTGCAGATATAATCCATTTTTTGATATATCACCCACAGCTGTTTACTTTGACTATTCCAGACAGCTTGCAATCCTGATTGCTGAATGACTGTAAACCCATGCACCTTAGCAAGCCTCTTACACAGATACAGAATTAAAACCAAATACTTAAAGATTAAATAATGGATGCTGAGCAGTTATCTTTACAGTGAAGCTTTCACAGCAAGAAAGAAAAATGAGGAGGTAGGGAGCAAAGAAAGAGAAGAAAAATAAGTAAAAAGCAATAATGTTTGAACTGGAACTAATATTTGTGTCAGTGATATGTGAGAAATGAAAAATCCTACAGACCATGTTATTACTTTAACCAGGTTGTCAGCAGAGTAATAGCTATCAAAAATGAGTGCATAACACTATGAGGATAAGACAGCATGTTCGTGGCTACATCATTTTCAATGAGAAGCTTTAAAGGCAGGAGGAAGGCACCTCCATTATGACAAGTCAAATTATGCCTATCCAGAATGGAGGACACACAGGTTTTTATTTATAAAGAGATGTTTATAAAGATTAAAATAAGGCCCAGGCAATCAGAGCATGCAAGTCATGTAAGGAAAATTTATTTTCCATTCAACATACTGCAAGATATAACTATTAAACAAGCAGTACATAGACTACAGGAGCATAGGCGTCAGCGTATACACTATTGCACAAGGATAAGGATGTATGCAGTGTATATATAAACATTCCTATACTAATAGGGATTAATATATTAATTCCAATAATAATAAAAAATAGCTCAATGCAAGAGCAACTAGCCAAAAAACCTGTGAATTCACTTCTCCATTGACTTAAAATGTAGTTTATCTTACTAAACTAAGTCATAAAAGTCATTTTACTAAATGACTATAGAATACATTACTAAGTCATTCCCTTTTGAATTCAGTATTCTGTACTTTATAGATGAATCTTTTGCATTGGAGAATGCCAAAATCCTTTACCTTAAAAAACAAATTTACAAATCCTGCTGGGAAGTAATAATAATGTTATCTTCAGTATACAGGAAGATAAAGGTAAAACGACTCAATGTTTGGGTCACAAATGAAATTGTAAGTATTCAAGATCCCATTATAATTTTCAGCCTTCTTTTTCCAGTCTTAATCACACAACTTTTTCTTCACACAAGCCCATCCTTGGAAACAGCTCAGGAAAAATACATTATTTACAGTGCTGTTGCTGTGCTTTAAATGAAAGCAAAATTTTATTTGTTTTCTTATGGCTGCTAAGAAATGAGTAAGACTTTCAGAATCCTAAAGTTATATGATGTTCAAATGCAGCTTTTAAAGTTGTGGCCAGTCACGTCTACATTTCTATCCTCTTTCTCTTCCTTCAGCTGCAGTTGCGAGTTAGTATTTTCTAAGTATAAAAGACAGAACATTCTGGACAAAATTGCTTAAGCATTCGGACTAGAAAACACCTCTGCAATCATCTAAAAGAGAAAAAGGTGCAGTTTAGTTATATTTTTAAAGGAAATCACTTTTAAAGTAGCACACTAAGAAACTTGATTATTCTTTAAATCGCACCCTCTTATCTTTGACTTTTTTACATAACTGGGCTCTTTTTTATCTTTTTTCTAGATCAGAAAACCTGCACAAGTGCACCCTGAAGGGGAAAAAAAAATCCTTTTTCTAGGGAAAAAGATGAAGATGATGATGGCACACAGATGAATGAGTATATGCACAGTACTGGGGAAGAATAAAATGGCCACAATAGGCTTGATTGCATTTACAGTGTAGTTAGGCTGAATAAAGGGTAGATTAGGAAGAGAGGCAATTGAAGTTTATCAATGTCCTTGAGACATGTTAAACTTACAGACAGCTATTGGATCTTTAATATATGTTAATACACATTGAATACACAGATTTCCTTGTTAAAAATCACTGCAACATCTGTTATGTCAGCCAAAGCTGGAGGAGTACAGGAGGGATTGTATTGAGCTGATTAAGCTGCATCTGCAGCCAACAAAATAAGACCCATTTTCATTCAATGATTGTTTTTCTGAAATACTTAAAGTTTAACTCAACGCTTTGGTTATAACAATACCAGCATAACTGGCAATTAATAGTACACTGTGGGCAGGGCCAAAGCCCATAGCACACCAGATAAAACCTGTCATGTCTTCAGTAGACATAGACGTCTGGGCTGTGTGCTTCACTTACTGCTTGGCCAAGATTTCTGTAGAAGCCTATGCCTTGCTAATATGACAGTAACTGGATCACAAGAAGAATTCAATGCCTGTAAAGCTAATTTAAAAAAAACATGAGATTTCATTGTGTCAAATCTTTGAACTAGGAATTTGTGCCTTTAACTTGAAGGAATCACTTGATGGAAGTGCAGAAGAAAGGAAGTGAGTGTGGTACAAAAGATAGAGAAGGAAATTACGACTTTGGATGTTTCATACAAGTTATTTACAACATCCCAACATAATGACCTCTAGAATATTTCATACTAGTTTGGCTATTCACATCCAGGAAAGATGAGCTCAAACTTGAATTATAAGAAAAAATGATAAATAGAATTATGCAAGAATTTGGAAGGTTTTATAAGAGAGGACTTGACTTGTTTCGGCTTGCAAAAGGTATTTGATGAAGGACAATTATGAAGCATGCTTCTAAATAAACTTAGGCTAGAATTTTCAAGAAAAGATCCAGCTTGGAGGGTACCTAAACAGTTTCCAAAAAATGAGTTGCTGGAGGCACAAAACCTTGTAAAGAGTTTCAAGGTACAACAGTTTCAAGGCGGGGGTGGGTGTGGGGCACAGGGGAGAAGCAAGTTAAATGTTTATCTGAGGCTTTCTGGAATAGAACATGTCCTGATCTTGTAGAAGTTCCTTTCTTCTTTCCTTCCCTACCATTCTCTCATGAAGCAGCTATATTTCATTATCTAAACCTCTGTCATGTAAGATATGCACTCTCCCCTATAAAGGTACCAACAATTAATTGAAATAAATAATAAACTTCTCAGAAGCCTTTTTCTTTAACAATTGATCTTCTGCATTTCCAACATCACCTTAGACAGCACATGGGAAGAGCTATGAGTCCCAATTTGTTTCAACAGACCTGGGACTTCTGTCTTTAAATAAATAAATAACTTTAAAATCAAATTCTACTGGAAATATTACTCTGAAATCTTGGTGTATTACAGAAGTTGTGCAGTAGAACAAAACTTAAATTTTGCCCCTCTAGTGACACAACAGAATACATCATCAATTTTATTTATCCCAGGGCTGAAAAAGTTTACTTTTATAGACATATCCAACCCCGTTTAACCAGTTATTTTAACCTTCTACGACAGGATTGGTTTTTTGGGAAACTAAGCAAGACAGTAGCATGGTAGAACTTTCCTCTCTCACAGTACTATTGGGAGACAAATCTCCAACCTGTCCAGTACTTCAGATTGGACAGCCTTCTCACAGGAAATGTAAAGTCCTGGAGCTATGTCGAATTACAGAAAATGTATAGAGCTGCAATAAAAGTTGTTTCTTACCTTCTTGATGATACTCTGCACAGCTAAGCACTGAAATTCTGACCTATGTTAATATTGCCTCATTTTCGGGAAGATAACATACAATCAATTTCCATCAGCAAACTACTCTTATACAGGCTGAGTATCTTCTGAGACATTTGCACTCTTTTATTTTTTTGTGTGTGTGAGTAAATCTCCCTCCACTTTTTGTGTTTAATTTTCAAGCTCACATTTCACCCTGTTTTCTCACTTTATTTTGCTGAATCATAATTGCTTACAAAGACGGAAAACCATGCATCCACCAGCAGGTGCAAACTATGTCTAAAGATATGTTTGTTTCTTAGAAGCTGTAATTCCATAGAAGCATTTCCAATCACATACCCAAAGAGTATCAGCAGGAGAGAAGTGGCTGCCAAGTTCTTTTGGAAAGTGAAGGCTGATAGCTGGAAGGCACTAATAACACCAACGCACAGGGTGACTGGAACCATGTAAAACAGCTAGAAACAGAAGGGAAAAAAAAACACTGAGTAGGTGAGCATCTCTTACTGGTCTTACCTAATTTGCATATTTACAAATTAACTTCTCCATACTCACAATATAATAGGCAGAAGAGCTTGGAGATTTGATAGCCTGCATTTGGTGTGAAATTGCCCCCTAGATATTAAACAACCTGATAAAATCTGACTACAGAATATCCCCCTTAATCCTATTTCTATTGACCTTTCCAATATATCCATTTAACAAGCTAACTCTTCCTGATAATGAGTCCTTATGGGGCTATTGCTCCAAAACATCAAATTACACTGTGAATACAGAGGCTTGGTTTCAGAAACAGCAGTTTCACTGATTGGTGCTGCATTCATGTGGGATAATAATAATGCTGCAATTTTAAAAGAGATTTTAATGAAGGACCATGTGTGCTGATGAAGCAAATTGCATCTTTTTATTGGAAATGGACACAACACGTATAAGTGTCACAGCCATTAGGCAACAGGGAAAACAGTTTCTCTGTTTAATCTCTTGGCATAATGGTAATCAAATACTTAAGGTTAGCAGGATGGGATAGGTACAGGAGATTCATATCCAAGAATTCAAGAGAGAGGGGTTCTGCTTGAAAATGGCAGTGTCAGGATGTGAAAACCTGTGCTCAGCTCTATTTTAATGTCTGCCTGCTCTGTGCACTGAACCTGAGCTCTGAGCACTGACTGCCTCCATTTCTGCTTATGTAATATTTAGCTTTATAGCTTTAACCTAACAGAACTGGGATTCTGAGATACAACTGCAATAGAGGCAACAAATCAAGGTTTAGCTAAATATTCAGTGTAGAAGAGCAACACACTGTTAAAATTAGAATTCCATACTGAAGTACAATGAAAACCTGTTCCAAATTAAACCAGAGGCCATCACATCTTTGCTACTGGGAAAACACAGGGTTTCTTAAGAGTAGGGCAACGGACTAAAATGTAGATGGATGCAATGTTCTCATCTTATTCACAGTGCACCTTTTCTTTGCTATACACAAGTATCATAAAGTACCATGAACAGATACATATTTCAGTTATCCTGATACTGTCTAAAAATATTGTAGAGAAGTCACAAAGCATTTGAGTCCCAGTATTTTTCAATAGATCCGGGGCTTCTACTAGAAATAAATAAATAACTTTAAAATCAAATTCTATTGGAAATCTTACCCTGAAAGCATGGTGTATTACAGAAGTTGTGCATGTACAACAAAACAACCTTAATTTTGTCCCTCTAGTTACACAAGCTTAATCTGAACAAAATGTCTCTATTTCTCTTTAAACTTTCTTAGCACTTACACTTTTTCCATTTGTTGAACACAGTAATGAATACCATTTGTGCATATAAACACAGTAAGAACAGTCTGATTCTCATGAGACCAATTTCATAAATCAAACTTCTGCAGGCCTAGTAAAGATTCTGCTACCAGTAATACAGGACACAGCCTGTAATACTTGAAATACATAGAGGGATTTAATATTTGACAGTTCATATATTCATGTGTTCAGTGTCCCTAAAAGATCTGCAGCACAATTAGCATTTAAAGCAGTGTCTGTTCTTTCCCACATCATGATTGATCATGCAGTACTGTTGAATTTGTGAGAACATTTTGAGAGATTGGCA
Organism: Alethe castanea; assembly: GCA_024734035.1. Taxonomy (NCBI): domain Eukaryota; kingdom Metazoa; phylum Chordata; class Aves; order Passeriformes; family Muscicapidae; genus Alethe; species Alethe castanea. The sequence goes on along the minus strand of JANRGV010000001.1, from coordinate 81,205,302 downwards.
GAAAATAATGAGGAGTTGACTTTGTTCACAAGGAGAAACTGAATGATGAAAGACTGTTTTTAACCAAGCCTTCTTATCTGAAACAGTGGCAAAAAGAAATAGCAAGATTGACTGGCCAAATAAATAACATTTGGGAAAATGTGCTCTTACCTCAAGATTGCTCAAGTGTGAAAATTCTGATTTCAAGCATGGATGGGTGAAGATCTAATGTTTCAGAATTAGAAGGGTCTAAATGAAAACAGAATGTTCCAAAAATTTCTGTTCCTAACCAGGGTATCATAGAATCCAACCTAAAGGTTGGAAAGGACCTTAAGAGCATGAGCTCCAACCATTAATTCAGCACTGCCAAGTCCACCACTAAACTATGTCCTTCAGTGCCATATCTATGTCTTTTAAACACCTCCAGAGATGGTGACTCCACCACTTCCTTGTACTGCCTCTTCCAGTGCTTGACACAAATAAAAGATCATAAATATCTCGTATTATCCACAACAACACATAATATAATTATCCCTTGAAGTAGCTGACTAGCGCTTTCAGTTTTCTCCACTAATTTGTAAGATTTTGCCAGTGCATGGCAAATTTCAAAGCATAGAAATTCCTGCTGTGAGCTGCTGTGGGAAGATTCTTTCTGTCTAGGCTGATTAGGCAACTTCCTTTTATTTGTAAATTAGTGTACATGGCTAAAATTAGCAAATCATTTACTATTCAACTCCAGGAAGGAAGGAACAAAATTCCTGCCCTGCATTAAAGTAGGAATGGTGACTTAAAGTTTGTTAGCATGTCAGCCAGGAGCTGCCACTCTGTGCAGTTCAAATCTTGTTCATGTATCTTGTGATCATCTCTCCTTTTATTCATTTATAAGAAACTAGCTTAAAATTTACACCTGAGCACATGCTGCCCCACACAGTACATACCATATCACAGCAGAAGTTAGCCAGCCAGTAAGTTTTGTAGCCCAGGCCTGCGATGTGCTGCAAGCGTTTTGTCCCAGATACTCTGTCCTTCACTGTGGAGGTTCCAATGGATGCAGTGAGGATAGAGAAACCCAGCATGATGCACAGTGCTATGCCACACTGACGGACGTTCTCCATTCTGGGGTAAAAAGCAAAATAGTGCAGTGAAAACACAATGGGGAGAAACTCCTCAGACACTAGAATTTTTCAGGCCAACTTCTCACCAAAACACTAGACATTAGGACCTTAATCCTGACTGCGAACACCATAGAATCACAGAATGGTTTGGGTTGGAAGGGACCTTAAAAATCGTCTAGTTCCAATATCCTGCAATGAGCAAGGAAACAATGTCTCTACACTGTCAAGATTTAATTAAAATAGGAACAAGATGTGTTAAGCTACAAAACTATAGGTGAGTTACAGAGCACAGCATGTGTCTGAGTTGAAAAGTGAAGCTTGTGCAAATATTCCCCCTTTACAGAAAACCAAAATTTAAACCCTCGACAATAATTTAGAACAGTTACTCTGTTAAAAACTGTTATGACACAATCAGCATAAATTCTATTGTTTTCTTTACAAAATACTGCAACTATTTTTGGTATAAACAGTGGACTTGACAGACAGACCACACTAAAAAATCCTTCACAGTAGAACTGAATTGTGTCTATCAATTCACAGCATCTACTCCAGGAAACATATATTCTTATTTAATTGATCGTTTCAATTGTCTGCTGATTGCTGCTGTGAAACATTTTAAGAATTTGCTCACATTTTATCCTCATCCAACAAGGCTCCTCCATATGGTTGGCTGTAGAGTGTTATCCCTGTGGAAAGAAAAACAAATCATGAAATATTAAATCTTTTTAAGGATTTCAAGTTCTGGAATACAGGGTTAACACGTGTTACATGTATGAACAAAGAGGATAAATACCTAGTAATGAACAAAAAGAGGCCAAACACCAGTCTGCAAAACCAAATACTGTCTCCCATTGAATGAATTCCAGAGTTTGGAACCACTAAAACTTATGAATAAACATAAGTAGTAGCTGCTTTTCTGCATTCTGATGTACAGAAGTTGGTTCAACAATGCAATATATTGCTACAGAGTCTACATCACAGAAGAGACCAAATACAAAATCTCAAGTAGAATTCGTTCATATACCTAATCTTCTGGGGTAAGGCAGATTGTTACTGCAATTTATGCACTTGGTTTAGATTTTAGATTAGACCTTTCAGCAAATTTTAGATTACTGATGTTTTGCTGAGAAAAACTGTTCAGCTAAATTCACAAAAGAAAAAAAAGTCACACCTTTGATTGAAACTATAGAGCTCTACAATAAAAACACAGTTTGGGAGACCAAGAAAAATCCTGAGCAGGCAATGCATTCTTATGCTTATTTTGGTTCTTGGTGCAACCAGCCTGCAGCAATCTAGCAAAATTAACTTTGGAATTGGAAGGTAGTTTTTGAAGAAAAACTGTGTCTTTTTGCTTTTTTTTCTTTTCAAGCAAAAGAAGAAAAATGGTGGGGGCTGAAGGTCAAAACATTGTCCCTTCAGAAGCTGCTGTTCCACTGGACTTGATGCTGTTCGTGACTTTATCTCTGCTGGTGTGCCTGACAGATGTGCCAGCTGTGCTGGTTTTGTGCTGGAGGGAACCAACTTTCTTCACAGTAGCTGGTATGGGGGTATGTTTTGGATTTGTGCTGGAAAAAATGTTGTTAACACAGGGATGTTTCAGCTATTGCTGAGCAGCCCTTGGAGCCAAGGTATTTTCTGCTCCTCCCCTACTCCACCAGTGAGGAGAACAGGGAGGGTGCACAGGGAGTTGGGAGGGGTCACAGAGGGACAGCTGACCCTGACTGACCAAAGGGACATTCCATGCTGTAGGGCATCATACTCAGCCTGTAACATGGGGGAAGATTGAGGAATGGGAGGGATGTTTGGAGTGATGACATTCACCTTCCTAAATCAATGTTAGGCGTGATGGGGCCCTGCTCTCCTGGGAATGGCTGAATACCTTCCTGGGCACAGGAAAGGGTGAATTAATTCCTTGCTTTGCTTGTGTGTGTGGTTTTGTGGGGGGAGGAGGTTTGGGGGTTTTTTGGGTTTTTTTTGTTTTTTTATTTAAGTATTTAACTGGCTTTATCTCAACCTATGAGTTTTATCATTTCTAATATTGTCTCTCACATGCCACTGGGGGAGAGTGAGCAAGTGACTGTGTGAGTGGGCCTTAAGTTAAACTACAGCATCAGCATTATTTGATTACTGTCTAAATAAATCTATGCTGTTCCAAATTAAGACAAACTCTTAATCCTAACAGCAACTATAAATTTTCTAGTATCTTTGGTAAAGATATAAATTGTTGGTAGCCTTAGATTTTCTCTGTGGGACATCACTTAATTTAATTTGTTAAAGATGCATAAAGACAAAAAATATCTTTGTTCTAGTAAGAGGTATAATTTGACTAAGCACGCATTTATTTGCCCCTTTAATTTTTCATTCCTCATCTTCAAGACAAAGTAATCTAAACATCACTAAGTCACAGCATGGTAAAAAGCTGAAAAAACAAGATGATGATTAACTGACACACAAAACTTATACAAGATAAAGAGTTTTCAAATAATAGCTAAATGCAGTACACTGAAGCCCAGTGGTAGTTCAAAAAACAAAAAAGATATTCAAGCCAATAACATTTTGATATATCACTAGTAGATACCTTGCTATTTGTAGAAGTCTTTCATGTCATGTGCCTTCAGGGACTGTTTAAAATTTTCCTTTGTTTTTCTTTTAAAGCATTAATTTTTTAAACAGTTGCTGCTATTTGTTCTGAAGCAAAACTGGCATATCAAAGAAAATTATTTTTTCCCACTGGAACCACTGCATTTCCATTTATGCAAAAGAGAAATAGCATGACAGAAAAAAGTTTAGTATAGCTCCCAGAAAGTTTTTTAGGCTTTTCTAATCCTTGAATAAATGTGGGTATATTAGAAGAAGAAATCGTAGAATATGCAGAATTGGAAGGGACTCACCAGGATCATCAGATCCAACTCCTGTCCCCACACAGGATACCCCAAGAGTCACACAATGTGCCTAAGAACATTGCCCAAACACTCCTTGAACTCTGTCAGACTGGTGCTCTGACCACTTCCCTGGAGAGCTTGTTCAGTGCCCACCCACCCTCTGGATGAAAAACCTTTTCCTTTAGGTTATCCAACCTAAGCCTTCCCTGGGCCAACTTCAGGCAATTTCCTCAAGTCCTGTCTCTGGTCACAGGAGTGAAGGGAGCAGTATCCGAAGACTGCAGTGAGATCTCCCTACAATTTCCTCTTCTCCAGGCTGAGCAAACCAAGTGACCTCAGCTGCTTCTCATACAGCTTCCCCTCCAAGCCCTTCACCACCCTTATGGCCCTCCTTTGGGCATTCCCGAACAGCTCTTTTTTGTATTGTGGCACCCAAACTACATAAAACATTTAAGGTGAGGCCACTCCAATGCAGACCAGAGCAGGACAATTCTCTTCCTTGCCCAGCAGCAAGATCTCATGGGGAAACTAACAAAACTTTCAGATTACTGCGTTGGTATTAATCAAAAGTCTACAGCAGTAGACTTGTGTTCCATACATGGAAGTGCACTGCTTTAACTTTCTAGTACAGAATAAAGGGAAACTGTTAAAAAGAGATAATTGCAGGGGAAAGTAAAAACCCATGACATTAAATAGGATAATGCTCCTTGCAGCATTATGTCATACAATACCAATCAAAAGGCAAATTACACTGAATTAATTTCATTCTATGGAAGAGTCACAAAAACTAATCACAATTCTTGAAAGTAGCAAATATTTTTGACATTCAACTTCTATTCAAATCATGTAGATTAAACAAAGGATTACGTTTTCTTTTAATTTACACCCACAACGGAAATTAAATTTCACCAGGTCACGGATAATAAGTAAGAAAAGTACGACTGTGCTAAACTCAGTTCAGTTGTGTTTAGAAATCAAAATTCTATTACTGCATTAAGTATAATACTTGCCTTTACTTCAGTATTTTAAGTTTTTTCAAGTAGTCTGGAGCATGACAATCTCTGAATTTGCTACTTTTTTAGTATAATTATTTCTTCCCTTCACCTCATTGTCAGAAAATAGATTATTAATTTATATAAAGCCAATAAACTGGCCTGTAATTCACAAAGCAAAAAAGTTCCCTTGAACTCAAGAAAAATGTTATAAATTGTCTTCAAATACCAGAAAAAACCAACAGAATTAATATATGGTATTTGCTATTTTATATATATATTTTTTTTATTTTAAAAACCTTTCCATGTACTTCTATAACCTATCCCTTCCAACATTTCTTCTAATCACTTAGACCATCTTTTTACACAAATATCTGTCCCAATACAGCTGTTAACATGATGTAAAATGTACTTATTGATACTTTCTTGCTTTTATGTGCCTTTTACTATGTAAAGCTGTTATAATGAGGCTCATTAAGTTGAAAACTATCTGCCATCTTTGAGGACGTTAAAACTATAAACGACAGATAAACCAAGAAGTTCTAAACTATAAAGCTCCTATTAAACAGATGCTTCTGGTGTTTCTGTAAGGATTTTTTAAGGACTGTACTTGCAAGCTTTGTATGAACAGCCCTCAGGGCAAATTTTACCATATCAGTATTCACAAGGGAGGAGCGAGCCAGGCAAAAATACCAAATATTATATGATTCAGCACTAACTCTGTCTGCTCTTTTTCATAAATTTCTCAGTATAAAAATTATTTCTTCCACATGTACAGATTGCCATTATATTCTCCTGACTTAATCACAACAAAAATTTTCTTTAATGTCCTAAAGCATCATTTGGCTATGTCCTCAGCATGCTGTTGGTCACATTACTTTTACAGTGATGACTTAGGCTTTTTTATGGGCACAGGTGAAAAATTCTAACAGACACCCATTCCAACCTTTCCAAAACCATGCAAAAGCAATTCAGGAATGAAAAAAACTGTGACCGTGGAGAATCTTATACTTTAATGGTCTAATCAGAGAGAATGCGAATACCATGATGAAAGACTTTCATAGGACTTTTAACCTTCTTTAATATACAAATGAAGCGTTTCCAAAATGCTTTCCCCTGTTTGAGTAGAATGAAGAGGAGGGCATCTCAAAGAAAGGAATATCCCTGTATGCATGCTAGTTGATATGTTTATGCCTGTATAGTTCTGAAAAGGAATGAACCCAGATGTCAATCCCAACAGACAGCACAAGCAGACAGTTACTTTGGTAACATTTTCTTAGTTTTTTCTTTCTCCTATGAGGCTTCTCTTTCTTTTCTCAGTGGTTTTGCTTACAGTTAATTACGATTTTGTGTCTTTTTTTTTTTCCTCATTTTTGGCTTTCATTAATTTAAAAGGCTCAGTTGTCCTCTCTCATACTGCTTGATGAAAGACTTTGCTTTATACTTCTGAGAACAAGGGCATTTTTACCAGTCCTGCAAGCCACATTACTAGGGAAAAAAAGAAGTGGAAAGTAGTCAGATTTACAGTTTAGAGTGCTTTACAGTTTAACTATAAATTTCAGGAGTAGCACAGCTGGGGCCTAGGCAGGAGAGTGTATTTACTTTGAAAATGTCACTAGGAGCCCCATGCTACATGATTAACAGTGGAAGTGGCAGTAAACTCTTCATTATACCCTCTTCAGCTTCTCTATTAATTTCCTTTCGTATTCACCCTTCCAGGTGGAACAATCCTACTCCTTTCCTTACATTGTTCATGCTTAGACAGATTTTAGATTCTAATTTGTTAAAAAGGCATTCCTAAAGTAGTGAAATAAATTCTTTACTAAATATTAGAAGAATTGTAACATTTCCTACAATAAAATACAATACTTTTCCATTCTGGTTAGGAAAGCACACAGCAAAAAGGAAAATTCATTCATATTAGACAAGTTTGCTGTGAACATTCTGCATCCTGCCCTGTTGCCATTCAGGAGCTGCACAACACCACCTTTCCCTATACCAGCATTTTATTAACAGTCTGCAATCTGTGCCTTCAAGAGAAATTGCTCTAAATATTTCATCTCACATCTAAATCAGTTGACCCTCTGTCAAAAAATAAAGACATGCACAATTTGGCACAACTTCGGAGAGTTGGATATTTCCATCCTTTACATGATAAAGAACAGAAAACATTGGTAGTCCAGTCCACCCCACCTGGGTGCAGCTTTCCACATAAACACTTTTCAAAATCTCTGGTTTTTCAGTAATAGTGAGGAAAGTGGTATGAACCCAGCAATACTTTTTCAGTATCAACTGGTGAAATCTACATAAAAAAACCTTAATGATCTTCAAGCTTGTATGAGATTACTGTAAATTAGTCGGCGATGCCTTTGGGTATATTTTGTGGTTCTGCACTGTATTTTGGGGGTGTCTGAATCTGTCTCTTGGCACTTTGTAAACTGTCTCATGTCAAGCTGAGTCTTCCATACATAGATCAGTTTAGAACTGTACTACTGATTCTGAATACCATGGTAGCAGATTTGAATAGAAGAGCAATCTAGCTTTTTTTATTCCAGACTAAATTAAATATGATGCATAAGAAAAATGGAGCTAGTATATATATATATATGTATATATATATATATGACAATATTTCTGTTTATATGAGATATTACTATTAACTGAAAACTACAATTAAATTATATGGAGAATTTCACAGACAGCACCATCATTAATGGTTTCTATTTTAGTTTCCCCCACTAACTAGACATCGCTAAGGAGGTCCCACCCAAAGGCCATTTCACATTTTCCTTTTAAAGAAGGTTTAAAGTTATAATTTTCAAAGCATTCAGGAAGCTGTATAGACATATTCCACCAAAATTCATCTGAAAATGACTCCCTTGATCTCTTCTGCTCTTTTGAAGAATTGAATCTGAAATAAATGGGGATGCTACATGAAAGCATACAATGAGTCCTAGTACTAAAGTTTTTTCTAAAAATCAATGACTTCAATAGGAATCCTATGATGGGGCAGCTGCATTACAAAAGGCTCTTCATTTTTGTTCTTTGAACAATGATATAAGAATTTTTTTGACCGTTCTACTTTACAGACATCAGACGACAACCACTGCTTTTTTATTTATGTAGCATTAATCTAAGATTATGGACCTTCTCCTATTCTCCAGGATGAGAAACACATTCTGACTCAATGTTTACAATTAGGTGTGAAAAATAACATTTTTACTTGATCAAAATGTCTATCTTAAGCTTAAGCAAAAAATACTACCTTTTAGTTTTTTATTCTTCTTCATTATTGCAGTTTTATTTGCCCAGAATTACATTACTTAGTTGTAAGAATACAGCATTTCAGGAAGAGATTAGAAAACATCACTCATATAAGCTAGAATACTGGTCAAAGGTGAAGGGTTTTGACAAAAATCCAGCACATCTTACTTTTTTGTTGAAGTGTCTTACTAACTTTATTTAAAATTCATTTATAGACACATTAATTTTTATCATCTGCTACTGAATGTATAACCCACCAGAAAACAGAATGCATTTGATTTCCTCCACAGTTAAGACAGATGACTTTCTCCCCACAATGTGATCACAGACTCATATGATGATGAAGGTGGGGTGCATATCCACATTATTATCCACAGTTAGAGAAAATTTTTATATATATTTTTATACAAGAAGTGTTACTGAACTGCTCTTCCAAAAGAGACATCTCATTCATTAACTACCATAAACTGACATAAACTGACTGGGCCAATTTCTGTTGCTCCATGGAGTTTTATGCACTTCCAGCTGGGCATACACATTTTCTTCAACAGACATACCACTCTTTACACGAAAATTACCAGAAACAAACATTGTAACTTTCCAAGCACCTCACTGAGAAATTTACCAGTAATGCCAAATTGTTAAGAAACAGAGGTGAGGAGAAATCTCTCTACTTGCAGAGAAAGTATTTGAAGATCAGATTGTACAATAGCAAAAAGGACAGATTTTTTAATCACTAAATAAATATAATTTCCTGCTGCTGCACTCTGAAGATTCAGTCACTTGGGCTGACAGAACAAAAATTAATTATCAATTTTTTTCAAAGCTTTTTGAACAGGTCCCTGTGGATTTCTGTGTAATTAAAACCAGCACAAGGCAGCATATGTCCTCTATAATCTCAGGTAAAATTTTTTCCTTCAAACTTTCATACCAAGTCATAAGTCTATATTGCCTGTATCCTCATGACTGCAGAAAAGACTTCAGATAAAAGCAATTAGCCTCCTGCTCAGATCCTTATTATCAAAACCTCTCACAAACTGGGACCAGTGCTACAGATCTCCACTTGAAGTTGCTGGATCTGTCCTTGTGGGCAAAGAAGGTAGAACTCAGCACGTGGTCTGTAATGACTCCTCCCTCCTCCAAAGGTCTTGGGAGAACTTTAACTGGGTTCATGTACAAGAAATACACATAGGATATAACTGCAAAGTGAAAGGGTTTCTTAGCTTTTGTATGAGCACTTAAGCTGTTGATCTTGTTGACCCTGCTCAAGTTTGTTTCAATATCATAGTTGCTGCTCTTGTGTTTACATCCATGGCAATGCTCTACTCTATTGTAGTAAGCTTGTTGCTGTAAAGCAATATGGGGTTTTTTTTTGGAGGGGGAGGGGTTTTTTTGTGAAGGAAGAAAATACTTTGTCCTTACAGCAGTCCCTTTTAAAGGGCCAAATTATGTCACTTAAAAGTAATACAGAAGCACTGGCACTGTTGACAGGAAAAAAATTGTTCAGTGAAGTAACATGTCATTAATGCAAGGCAGAACTACAAAGCCATGTCTCTGCAACATCTTAACAAACTTCCTCACAGCAATTTCCAACAATATTCTAGAATTGACCTTGCCTATAAACAGAGTTTGGAAGACAAAAAAAAAATATCAGAAGTAACAGATTTAAGTGTCGGAACACAGTATGTGGTTTTCTGACTGCTAACTTACAGGACCTGCATATATGCAAATTGCATATAGCAATTTGAATAACAAAAGCATATTAATAGTTCTTCTCTGTTAGAACAGTATCCTTAAATAAGAGGAAGTTAAAAGTTAAAGTGAACTGAGATCAAGTGGCACATATAGCACTGGAAAATCGTTGAGTTTTTTAGAAGTAAAATATATATATGTATGGGTCTCCAGAAAAAATACACATGTATGCACATGTGTGCATACATGCACACACATATACAAATATGAGTACACAAACAAATACATACATACACATATATAGGTGAGTGACTTGACCTCTCTTCCCAAGATTTCTGTGACAGCTCCCTCTGCATTATGCCTCAAGAGGATGATTAGTCCATCTTTATTGCACTTCTTCAATAAATGAATTACTTTCTAGTTCTTAAGCTTTACTTCTGCAGGCAGCTAACATGTTCTGCCACAAGGTTGTATGTGCCCATGCTTGTACAGATGTTAGTACAAGACTTGAAGTATTTCTTAAGCACTGTTGTGCTTGCTGTGTTTCTGTGTCATGCAATATCAAAAAATACATCATGCCCAAAATCTTTGGGATAGCCATCATTTTCTCTGAATGTAAGCAGGACAGTAAACCCTGATTCTCCATGACAGATATAAAAGGAAGGGTACACAAACATTTAAGTTCCAGAACGGGATATTTAATGGTATGGGAAAAAAGCTAGCATCAGTACGAGTTATGAGGAGCAGGGAAAGTTGATTAAAAATTGATTTGTAGTAAAAATTCTCATTAAAATATCTGGTTTCATTTCATTCAAAGTTTCTGTGTAAACATATAACCTTTGATCCATTCTAACAATTCATTTAGAAAAATAAAACACCAGCCATCTGGAAAGCAAGTCATTGCTGTTTTTTCTTGGATATTCCAGAAAGTTTTCTTAATGAATCTTTATTTTCAGATTCTCAGGATTCCTTCCCCATTTTCACTGATTTAGTCTTCTTTCTTCATTATAAAAACACTTTAAATCATTTTGCCGTTACAGACAACCATCCTTGCTTTACAAGAACTCGTAAAAACTGGTCATAAGCTCTTTTTAAATTTCTCTAAACCAAATTCCCATTTAACAGAATCTTAAGAATGAAAGGAACTGGAATGAATAGAAGTTAACCTGAACTTCTGAAGTTAATCAAGGCCAGATTTCAAACTAGATTTCCACATCCTAAAAGTTCATCTGTGTTAATAGCAGAGTCTTTGGCTGCAGTCACTCTTCTAGATGGCAGTTCATAAAATTTTTACTTTAACAGACTTTTATAAATAATAAGATATAGTATCTTTTCCTGTTCCTTGAGTAACAGGATGCGATGAAACATCACACTGCTGTGTGAATTTACAGGCTTATATGGATTTGCCCTGGATATTTATATAAGGAGATGTAGCAAAGTGCCAAAGAAGTTATAAATCCAGAGTCTGCTGTGCCTTAGTCATGCCATTTAAGTAAGCCCTAGCAGTAATTTCAGAGGGACTAACACCCCAAACCAATTTGCACTTAATTATTTCACAGGGATATCTTTGTAAGGAACTCATATGGCATGTTGAGCTTTAAAATCAAATTTTACCTTACTTATACTACATTCTCCACATAAACTTTCTGTACAATTAAAATTTTCACTTTTCAGTCCTCCAAAGAAATGAGACTCTAAAATCCTACTGTAAACTGAAAGATTTTCATGCTTATAATTATTATAGTTTATTTTAAAATCACTTTCCAAAATATATTAATAAATAGAAAGAAAGACTATTACCATACTGTCTCCAATCCACATTAGAAGGTAAATTCAGCCACAGAATGAAGTTATTGAGTTCATTTAAGTAGGATGGGAGCGAATGGAAACCTTTTTGGTTATACCACACCTGGAAGAAACAATGGAAATTGTCAATCAAAATTTAGTTTAGTCTGGATGCTGATCTGCAAGCTCATACACCTTTAAGAATTGCATGAAGGATATCTAATTCCTCTCTTATGACATTTATTTACAGACAAAAGTCAACCAGGCAGAACAGAATCTGTTTATTTGCATAGGTCTTTCAACAGTATGCAGCAGTTTTCTATTGCTGGAGCTGTACACATGTTTATTACTAAATTTAGATTCTCTGATTTAATGGAACAGTGTCCCCCTGTCTTTACACACATGTGGTTGAACAAGTGGTTGAACAAATAGAGGGAGAACAATGTGAAAATAACATCTGCTAGTTTGATCAAAAATACAAAAATATGAGTAAAACTAATGCCAAAAGTGGAAGAATCATTGAAATTCCAAAGAGACTTCTCTAAATAGTACCTGCATATGACAGACAGGATAAAATATCTAGGAACAGAATATTCTAGAAAGGGGAAAAGAAAGAATCAAAGAGGAACTGTTTACAAGGCATGAAGCTGTTCCATAGACAAAGCTGCCTCCACCTTCAACAAGAATCAGTGGCTTGTTAAACATGGAGGAAATTGATGAAGGCAAACTTTAAGGCTTTAATTACTAAGCCAGACTCTCTGAGGAACACAGGGAAACAATTCTGTTGTAATATATAATTTATCTTCAGATCACACAGATTCACTTGACTTGATAAAATACTCTTAATCTACACTTCCACTTGCAAGAACCATTGCTGAGAGCTTGATATGTCCCAAAACCAAATGTACTGAGGTTTGAGTTTCCTCTGCAGTTAGAAATGTATTCTTATCACCCATTACCCACTGTTGATCATAGTGCCTTTGAATTTATATTATCCATAATTAAAATTAGGTCAAATTATTATGTGTGTTTATTTTCAGTTTCAGTGACATTTAAAACCATCTGATTACTATCCATTTTGCACATCATAGCATCCTTTCTTCTCCCTTTTTTTTTAAACATTGAAAAAGTCCTAACCTTTCCCTCTTTGATATCAGCTGTTTGTACTCTATTTTGTACATCCTAGGGAGGGCAATTCTCACTGTCTCTCTAGGTTCTGAATCATAATGCAAAATGAACAGGATTTAATACACATCTTTATTGCCTTAACACTCCTAAGATTTCAGTTTTCTTAGATTACTTCTAGAATTACCATCTATGCAGTTACATCTTAGAAATTTCCCTAAAGATTCTCTTATCTTTCCTTTGATGCTGTTTTCATTTACTTGCAGACAATTCTGCCTTTTTTTTCTCTCTCTTTTTTCTTATACTATCCAACTACAAACCTTATTTGGACCCTAGTTTCAGACTTTGTTTTTTTCTGACACGTTCTCCTCTATATTTCTCAGTGCAGGCTGCCTATCTTCAGTTCTGTTTCCCTTTCTTAACAATCATTTTCTTCTGATTAATTCTCCTGACTACCTACTTGTTTGGATCTCCACATTTTTGTGAGGTGAGGTTTACAACACCCTGACTCTGTTTTATTTCCTCCCATCTCTCCTAGATCATGATTCCAAGAACCGTTCTGAGGTTCACTGTAATTTTTTCTCTGCCTGTCACCCTTGAATCTTCACCGCAAGCTCTATTAGTAATTTTTTTAAAAAATTAGCCACTTTGATCTGCTGTTATTCTTGCCTGCATTACCTTTAACATTTTCTATTCTTCTTTATGTGGTGCTAACAACTGCTTGAAATCTCAACAGCATCATCAAATCATCAAGGTTGGGAGAGGCCTTTAACATCATCAAGTCCAACCACTAACCCAGCACTACATTGTAACTCCTAGAACACTAAACTGTATCATCAAACATCAGATCCAAACACCTTTTAAACACCTCCAGGGATGACTCCACCAACTGCCTGGGAAAATTATTCAAATTCCTGACCTCCGTTAACAGTCAATTTTTTAATATCTAATCTGAATCTTGCCTGTTTCAGCTCAAGAAAATTTCCTCTTGTCCTCTCTGCAGGCACAGCAGAAGAGACCAGACATTACTTCACTACAGCCTTCTTTCAGAGAGTTGTAGAGAGGAATGAGGTCCCCCTGAGTTTCTTGTTCTCAAGACTAAACAAACCCACCTCCCTCAGCCATTTCTCATAAGACATGTTCTCTAGACCCTTCACAAACCTTGTTTCCCTTCTCAGGATACACTTCAGCACCTCATTGTTATTTCCAAGTGAGGTACCCAGAACTAAACACAGTAATTGACATACAGCGTCATCAATGCTGAATACAAGGGAGAAATTACTGCCCTGGTCCTGCTGGCTACACCATTCTTGATACAGGCCAAGATGTCATTACCTGGGCACACATTGGCTCATATTCCGCTGGTGGTCCACCAGCACCCCCAGGTCCCTTTTCTGCCAAAAAGCTCTCAAGCCACTTCTCCACCAGCCTGTAGTGCTGCATGTGGTTGCTGGGACACAAGTGCTGGACACAGCATTTCACCTTAAAGAACCTCGTGCAGTTGTTTTCAGCCATATGACTCTGTCCAAGTCTCTCTGAAAAGCCTTTCTACCTTCAAGCAGACACAGCTTAGTATCATCTG
>JANRGV010000001.1:81177816-81190786 GCA_024734035.1 Alethe castanea | reverse complement strand
TTTCAGCCATATGACTCTGTCCAAGTCTCTCTGAAAAGCCTTTCTACCTTCAAGCAGACACAGCTTAGTATCATCTGCATATTTACTGTGGGTGCACTCAATCCCCACATCCAGATCCCCAACAAGGAGGTTAAGTAGGACCAGCCCCAAAACTGAGACCTGGGGAACACTGCTAGTGACCAGCCACCAAGTGGATTTAGCACCACAACTCTCTTGCCAAGCCATACAGTCAGTTTTTCACCCATCAAAGAGTCAACCATCCAAGCCACAAGAAGCCAGGTTCTCAAGGAGCATGCTGTAGGAGACAGTGTCAAATGCTTTACTGAAATCTGGACAAACAACATCCACAGCCTTTCCCTCATCTGATAAGGAGGTCACTTTGTTGTAGAAGGTCAGGTTGGTCAAGCAGGACCTGCCTTTCATAAACCCACATCATCTGGGACTGATCCCCTGGATGTCTTCCATGTGCCATGTAACAGTACTCAAATGTCTCAAACCCGTATGTCCCCACATTTAAAGAAAAGAAAAAAGAACAAACCCTAATGTTTTCCCCTCTTTGTAGAGATATGAAATTCCTTTGTTCTTCTTCAGTTCAGCTCACACAGATTATTACACAAATTAAATCTCCCATTCAGTAATCAACAAGAGCAGTCTTTAACAAAATGTAGTGAAAGAGAACCTAAGATTCCTGAGGAAAACAGAAAATCTTTGCACTGCAGGACCTCCTGTGCAAATAGCAACCAGGGCACAAAGACAGAAAAAAGTGATCAAGAGTAACGTGTTTTTTTTACAGCCCCATACACCCATCTCAAATTCTATCATTTTTTAAAAGGTTTTCACAGAGTAAAGAAGTTTTATATACATATATAATGAAACTCCACTGTAACTGTGTTCATTGTATTGGGAAAAAAGGCAATTAAAAAAGCAACAAAGCAAAATTCTGACAACACATCCTCATTTAATTCAGGCAGGGGAAAGGTCATAAATATTCAGAGAACACCTCTGAAATATAGTAACATAACCGGTATTCAAATGAACACCACAATAGAGCATTGTGTGTAACAAAATATTTCAATACCCAGCATGTTAATTAGAATTATCCTCCAAGCTGCATTATGTAACTGAATCAAACCATGAGGAAATAATCAAATTGAAAATGGATATTTAATTTGTTGTAAACTGGAAAAAGAGACATTTAAGGTTGTTCACTTTATCAGAAGGTACATTTAAGGTCTTTTTTCTAAAGACTTGTTTCTTATTCAAAATTGTTAACAAAAGTAAAATATAAAAAAATGAAATGTACTAGCTCTTGCTGAAATATCTTTCATGTTTCTTTTGTGCCACACAGGTAATTATTTACAGAGGGCAGAAAAGAGCTGAGGAGCAGGAAACTACATGCATTAATATAATTAATTTTTTATTTTATTTTGTATTCTCTCTATAGTTAGGAAAATTCTTTCCCAAGGAAAAACACAATCCCTCCCACATCAGGTTGAAGCTCTGTGGAGACATGTTTTACATTATTACATAATCTTTCACTTGCCATTAATATTCCAGAATAAATCTAGACTGACATTTCAGCTAACATATAGCCTACCAAGAAAAAAGGGTGAGAAGGAGCAGAAAAGTCCCTAAGTATTGCTGAGCCAGAGTCATGATTGATATTAAACTGGAAAGATGTAATTTTTTCCTCTGGACACTTGTACAATTACTGTACTGCAAAGCCTCAAGTCCAAACCTTTGGGATAGGAAAAATGTACTCCTCCAAATGACATGTGAACAGTACAATTTGCCTTTTGGCAGTATTGAAAATTACCACATGTTCTTCCAATATTTCATTATGCTATAAGAAACAGCAACTATGAAGCTATTAAGGAAAAAAATTTTGGCCATAAGGAAGCCAAAGGATATACAGTCATGAAAACACAAAAAATTTGAGAAGTTGTGCTTTTGCTACATAGCACCAATCATCAATGAATGCCAATAATTAGCGTTTTTAATCAGCCATATTTGCCATGTCATAGATATTCTCTCTCTTGTGTGCACATATACACATTCTTTATATGCATGCATATACCATGTATGTAGTATATATAGCACAGTATATGATTAGGTGCAGTAAAATTGTTACTAAAGAAATATTTTTAATTTGAAAAAGAAAAATTGTTGGCTCTTCAATGTATAAAGATTCACAAATTTTCTACAATGAAGTGAATCATACGGTAATTCTCTTCAAATGCAAATTTCTCATTTTCTTTCATATCAGGCTATGTAAATGGAACATTCACTGTCTCATGAACAAGCCTGAAAGGTCAAAGTAAAAATCTGGTCATTAGTTACTGAAAGGTTAATGCAATAACTTGACATTGCATCGCTTGAAAGACATTTCCAGCAGATGCTTTTGATAACACAGCACCCTTTATAAATTTACTCCACTATTTGCTTTAGTCTGAAATATGAAGCTTACATACTAAGAGTATAACTGTAATTTATTCCTGTCCTGATGGCAGGTGGAGCTCTATACCAAATACACTAAAAAAAGGGACCTGACAAAAACCACACTGCAAGCACGTCAAAACAAGAGTCTAAAATTATTAAAGATAACACAGGAAAAATGGAAGTCAGAATAAAAGTCTGGCTGAAAACTTCAAAGTTACTCATGAAAGAATGATGTAACTGGAGTTCAAAGCTATAAAATATATGGGACTTGAAGAGAGATTGCCAAATGACCAAAAGGAAAATCTATGTATACTCAGATTTGCATATAAAATAGGGAGATTTCTAAAAAAATATATGGAAAAGGCATTAGAAACAGGAAGTGATTTTGCAAAACGGCATGAAATTACATTGGACTGGAGAAAATCAGTGGTTTTTTCTAACACTGTTTAAAAATGCATTTTGGGATGGGGCTTATTTATGCTCTTCTTTGGCTTTTTGTGGTTTTTTTTGGTTTTTTTGGTTTATTTTTTTTATAAGAGCAAACAAAATCTATATTTACATTAAAAATTAAAAGCAGAAGCATCTTTCATATCCTAATCTAGAAAACGCACACCTTCCTCTTAAATCTTGTTTGTTTCAAATACAAAAAGAGAGACCTCTTACTGATATGCATCAATACTTCTCTAAGACTGCTGCTCCTCTACTTGTAATACATCTACATTTGAATGGATCCCAAAAATCAAAGAAGAAGGATTATTCTAATCACGACTGAAATAAAGGGCTTTTCCTTAAAGCCTTTTGGTATGCACTGGCGAGGTCGAGTATCTCCATATTGTGAAAACTTGGGATGAGACCTGAAGGCTAACAAGCACTTACCAATGCAGGGGATTCTATTTTCTTGGAACATTTTTGAAAGATTCTTTTGATGAAAGAATAATATATTTGTTAATTGCCCAGAGAAGATGTCTTTACTCTTAGGGGGAGGGTAGTTAGAGAAATGAAGCAAAGTAAAGTACCCCTTGTAGGCATGAAAAAGCATCAATAGCTTTTCAATCACCCATTACTGTGATGTACAATGCACTTTGGCCAATTCTGACATGGGATTTTTGCAGAAAACAAACAAAAAAATATCATTTCACTGACTATCTAAAAAGAAGTTTTAGACTTAGATTCTAAAATGAGTTCACTGGAAAAATAAAAAAAAAACATATATCATTTGACTTGTTTAGAACTGTTTCTCAAACACAAGAGAATACTTCAAAAATTATGAGCAGAGAGGTAGACTATAAGAGATTGAGGATTTTTTTTCAATTATTCAAGTGCAAGGATTTCATGTAATGATCTATTGTTTGCTAAGTGATGTGATGTCTGAAGCCTGAAAAAGTAATCAATACATACATACAGATGTGCACACGTACATGTAACTCTTACCTTAGCCAGAGGCTGAGAATTGGCGCTATTCAATTTTTTATCTTGAAGTTCAAATGTTTTCACCCCTCCAAAAGACCAACCACCATATCTGGTAGTAGAAATTAAAGTAAAAAAGTTATCTGCCTTAAGCTCTGCAGTTTTCTTGCAGTTGAGATAGCTACACTAATGCTTTATTCTTCAGTTTAACTGAAAGTAAAACTTCACCCCTCTCTAACTCCTTCCTTGTTAAAAAGGAGGGGGACAATGTAGTTTTTAATCAGGCAAATAGTACCAGCTTTTTTCCAGCACAGGTAGTCCCTTAGATGAGAATTTTTGCTTTCTGAAAGCTGAAATCTTTGAGCAACAGGAAGGGTTGTGAGCAAGTGAGGTATTACGGAAGCATCTTAAGCAGCTTTATTTCTTCTTAAAACATTCATATACTAGCTCAACTCTTTCATCCAAAGATGCTTACCTCTATTTATATCAAATCAGATTCACCTTCTTTTGATACCTAAGTGGCTAATACTTTCTTCTCCTCGATAAAGTCATACATGGTCTAATATTTCCACTTATATTATCAGCAATGGTTGAGTTGTAAAGGCACACAAGTAACCTTCTAAATACAGCAGATAAACTTGTTACTGATATCATAGAATATGATGCATTGCCTGGGGCATACCAGCCCTCTTTACTTCAAAGAAAATATTAATTGGAGCATATCCACCTCAATTTGACTGAGTCTCCGAGGAATGGAAATTATATTGTTCACCTGGTTTAGATATGCATTTCTGAGATGCTGAAATAACTCACTACATAGAAGAAACTCCAGATTTTTGGAGTAACCATCATGCCTAGAGGTAATCATCATGCAGCTGCTGGAGGAAGTTCTGAGATGTGACCACTGAGGGTCTTTTATGCTACCTTGGATTGCAGACTAACTCTACACCTTGATAACAATCACCAGACAAAGACAACAACCCTTTATATTCTCATGAGAAAGGTCTATGCTTTGGATCAGGAGAGACTGTGGGGTTTATACACAAAGGATAAACAAAGGCAAGACATTTCAAGGTTACCTTGTTTTGTTGGAAGACCTCACTAAATATTCTTCTACAGGGAACCCTGAAAGATTATATAAAATATGTCCTTTCTTATTCTTCACATAGGGAGCAGAGGTATTGAAACTTGGGCACATCTGAAAAAAGTATACAAAAAATAAGTAAAGGACTTTTTAAAAAGAGTGGCACTACATTTAGCCCTATTTGTGGATTTTTACGTAGATTTTACAGCATTTCTTTTTAACTGGATTTGCCTTTCCCAGCTTTGATTTTCAATAAATTATGAATAGTTTTATGTTTATAAGGCAACTCAAATGATTGTGCCACCTACATATTAGAAATCCCTTTGATTTCTCTTGCAGCCCTGTCAGTCAGTTTCTTTTGAAAACATCAAAACTTGTATATAAGTTTAGGAATGTTTACAGCAATGAAAAAGGCAAGACTGCTTTTTATTTGCTTTTCCTGAGAAGAAACACAAAATAGGCACTGGATAAACATGAGATGAAAGCAAAATTCTAATTAATGTTATAAGCTTCTAAAATATCATTGATGAGCTGCAAGGAAAAATAAAGGAAGATGTCTTCTAATGATTCAGTAGGACATTCTCATGACCAGATAAAATCTGACAGATATTAGATTCAATTATCTCAGAAGCTTTACAAAGTACTTTATGCCAATCAACTGAAAAATGTTAACACTTTTTTGATGTCTCAACCCTACAGAAAATAAAAATTCACTCTCAAAGACTGAAGTCTTGTCTCTACTGTCAAGTGACTTCTCTTCTTTCAGCTTTCACATCTAGTAGACCTCTCCCTGTGAAAGTTCCCATTTGTATTTTATTCTTGTAGTTTAAGTATGAGTCTTATTATTAATAGAGGCAAGCTTATTCCTTGTCCAGAAAAGTAAAAACTAGTTTCCTCCTCATTTTTTCCCAAAACTGTATTGCTATATTTCATATGCAATTCTTATTCTGAATAACTATATCTTTATAAACAAAAGACTTTTTTTTGTACGATATTCCCTTTTGGGGAAATATATTTGTCACCTCAGACACAGTTTCGTAGTTGTTTATTACTCAACTCAGAGCAAGTCAGCAGGAAAAATCATTAGTTAAGAGGGTCAGAAATTCATTATGTCTTTCAAAATCCTTCATTTCTTGAAGCCTGTTGTAATTTGAAATCCAAAATCCAAACCAGAAGCAAACTCTAACAATTAAATCTCATTCATGTGTAAATTCCCTGGTGGGTTCTACCAGCTAGGATCTCCCGCCCTTCCCTTTGGAAGTAGGTAGTCTTCCAGGTGTTATGGAATTGTTGTGTTTTAACCTTTCTTTACATGATGGTTTTTCTTAATCAGAGTCCTATAACATATTTGAAGTAAGTTACATCTGCTGAAAATAGTTCAGCTGTCTCTGATCCTGTTATTTCAGATCAATCTATAGCCATTTTTAGTGCACATATGTATTCATATTCATATATATAAACAAGAAAATTGTGTGCAATTTCGTTAGGTGAAACAGAATAAATCTCCAGTCCTAACAAAGCAGACCTGTGAGGGTTTATTTCCTCATCACTTTCACCAGCCCTTCAAATACAGCACCCAAGGAATTAAAAGTAATACACATACACAAATTTTTTTACATATACAAGTAAATAAAAAATTGCATACCTCCTGTTCAGACACACATCTGCATGAATCCTGAGGCGACATAAATTCCATCTGCCAGCATGAATTATTTTTTCTAATGGGAATAAACATAATAAAATTATAACTAGCAAATGAAAGCAATGTGTCACTTAAGAGAAGAAATCCAGAGAGTAATGAGCAGATCTGGCACGCTGAACACCTTCTTAGCATTTGATCACAGCAGCAGCTGTGTATAGAGTGATACAAATTTTACTCATTTTTATCAAAATTGATGTATTAAAAAAAAATATATAGGATCAAATAAGTTTCATGTCTTGCAGTTGCAGCAATTATTAAAGCATGGTCACTACTGCATTCTTGAATTTGGAAATCTAGAATAGCTTTTTAAGAAATACTTTCCTTATTGTCAGTTCATCCTTCATCTGGACACCAGGCTAGATCAAAATGATCCTGAAATTAAACAGAAAACTGCCACTGATTTTAAAGCTGTATGGATCAGATCATTAACAGTAAAGCCTACTTTGCTCTTCACCTGGATGCCAGCTCCTTTATCAGAACCAATTTGTCACTAGTTCCAGGCTGCCAAAAAGTAGCCTAAGATAATCCATTACACAGATAAAGAAAAGAGAAGAAGGGAAGGGAAGTTAAAGGAGTAGGGATAGGGAGCACTTAAACAGTCAGATTTTTCCAAAGGATTACAGTTTGATTTGATCTGCATATGCACCATTTCATCACTGCAGAATCTCTTCCCTATAATTAATATTCCCCACTCCCCATCCCCCCCAGATTTATAAACACAGTAGATGCAAACATTTCAAAAGAGATACTCTAAAAAACCCCCACCAACCAAAGTCTTCACCAAAAGAAATATTTGCACACTGAGCACACCTGCAAACCCCTTGGACCACAACCTCAAGTCCTCTGGCACCCCTCTAGAGCTGCTGTATCACTGTGGCTCCTTTGGGAAATTGCTCTTGGGAGCCTTCTCCATTGCAAGATGAATTGCTTTCTAGGGGGCTAAGACAGTTCCCCATGCCAGGTACCAAACAATTTCATAACTTCTGCCTCTGTGTAACCTTTTAAACTGAAAAGATAAAAATGCAGGGAGTTGACCTATGCTTAAAAAGTTTTGCTGGCATGGCAGTAGTATAATTACAACAGTAAAATCCCTACTGTGAGTTCAGTCCTACCATCAAAAGGCCTTTTTGTTGTTATAATGTAATCTGTTCAGCAATGTAGTTTAATTCCTACCAGCAAAACAACTTTTTTTTTGCTGGTATAAGCTGTTTCTCTGTGGAGGGTGTTGGCTGTGGCAGGGCCAGTGCTGTACCTCCATCAAGTGCTGATGTGCCCAGAGGATGAGCTACCATTTTCCAGCTCTCAGGGCTGAGGCATTTGACGCACCAAAGGGATTAGAAGGTGTGTGATGAGTGTAGGGTCAGAAGGGAACTTCAATGCACCTTTCAGTCTGGCTCCTTTGCATAAGACCTTTATATTTTTAAATCTGTGTCTTTACTCTGCAGATTTGTTGGCCAGGGCTGAGCTGGGTTGTCTGAATAACCCAGCACCATTTCTGACACTGAAGGCATGTTTGGACTGATACTGAGAAAATTTTTTTCACAAGACTGTGAACTAACCCCTCAGGTTTAATGTTCTCTCAGCCCATCACTTTTGTAGAAAAAATTGTTTGAATCCAGCTGTGGCTTTCCATATACATAAATATACTGAATGTCACCTACCAGGCTTGGTGACAGCTGATGCAAGGTGCAACCAGAGAAATGCAGATGCTCAAGTGGGGTTTCACCCTTATACTGGCTCCACCCCTCAGTCCTTCCCTGCTGTTTTTTTTGTTTTTTTGTGGGGACGGTGCACAAGTTTGCACTTGGCAGATCAAGGACAGGATTTTAGATGCCCTTCCTGTCACCCTGTCCTTCCCAGGAGTGGGAACTGGGGCTGAGTGGTACACAAAGCAGCCATGGATCAGGACATGGATAACATCTCCCTGATCCCATCCCTCACCCCATGAGGAAAGGCACAGCCATATAGGGTTTAAGGCTTTTTCATAAATATATGCGGCATGTTTGTTTTTACCCACATTTCATCAGTTTTTATTTTAGTCTAATTTCAATATTCTGTGGGATTGGTGCCAGAAATAACAAAACGCAGCAATAAGCAGTATATTCTCTTAGCCAGCACAACCATTGACTATTTTGTGGTTTTTTTAGTACTTAAGAAACAAATGCTTCAACCTGTTTTATCAAACCGCCTGGCCCTCCCGTGGCAGATCACTGGAGCCATTTTCAGGGCATTGCATGCCAGAAAAAGCAGGGACAATCTGGAAGGAACAGGTGTATTGGCTTCTGTTGCTGCTTGAAGGAGTAAACACCTAATTTGCTGCTCCCACAAAGGAGGTAAACATTTAGTTCACAAAAAGTTTCCTTCCCTCTGAGAAAGTCCCACTGGTGTCGACCTAAATAAATTCCAGAAGTCAATATTTTTTTATAAGAGCTTTCCTTCCCTCTATGGCACACTATTTTGCATTGCAACTTCTTGTAAAGAGAAATGTTTTTTGCAATCAGGCTGGACATTTTACTCTTTAGGGTGGTTTTGGCTGGAAGGTGCTGTGCTGAGGTACAGCAGTTTGGGCTGACCTTCTTCTTGCTGCTGGTGTGCTTTGGACTTGCTGTTCTCATCAGGAGCTTTCCAGGTGACATACTTCAGTCCAAATTCTTCCCAGGATGAGGAAAGATAAAAAAGAATAGAGAGTAAATTTTGCTGCTGATGAAAAAGAAGTATTTGAAGAGGTACTTTTGAAGACTCTGTGAGTAACAACACTTTGGAAATCCTAACAGGCCTGGTGGAGATTCATGCAAGGCTGGTGTGTAAATCTGCATGTGCTCCATGTATGTCTGGTGAGGCACCTGAACTGAGCCCAGAGAGTCCACCCTGCCTGCCTCCTGTCCCCTCTCCATTAACTGCAGACTCTCAGACTGGGGGAAGCTTCTTAGGAAGACTGAAGAAGAGCAGGATTTGGATCTGGGGATATGCACACTGTGCCAGAACAAAACCAACAAAAAGAGCACTATTAGTAAATTGTTCTTCTGCTTTGCTTGTTGAATACAACAAACCCAATCATTTTCATTGTCTTAAATTTCTTAAACTCAAAAAAAGGATTTCTTAAACTCCAAAAAAGCTTCATTCATACTTTTAGAATACCATGGTATCCAGAGTTAACTACCTTCATGTCTTCAAATATATTATTTTTTCTTCTTTTCTAATTATGAGATATTTATTTGAGCTGAAAATTGGGCCAAAAGTCTACAGGGTTGTACCTTAGCAGTAGCTTTCAAAATCAGAGTTCTCATGTAACCTGACTTGCAGAAGTTGGTTTGGTTTGGTTTTTTCTTTTTTCTTATCTGATTGATATCTAGCTCTTGTTTATTCTCCACAGCGTATTTCTAATTCTTTAGAGTGTATCTGTGACAATTGAGTCTTTCTGAGGTTTGCATTCAATTTGCAAATTTTACATCTGAAGCTGAAAAATAAGCTCTGTATTTCTGTGGTGAAATGAGGTTTGCCAAGCCCCTTCAGAAGCGACAGCAGTTTTGTGGTTTGTTTCAGTTAACATGGGCTCGTGAACCTTTTGGTGCCCTCACTGTGTGCACAGCTGCCTTTCCTAGATGAGTGGATAGGTGCAAGGGTTTGGAGGTTTTTTGGTGGGTGTTTTTTTGGTTTTGTTTTTTTTTAAAGAACACCTGCAGAGCAGTGGAGGACTCTCTGGTTTCTAGTTTTGGCCACGTGATTGTAAAACAACTCTGCCAATACCATCCTTCAGGACATCTGGGAATGACTGTGTTTTCCACCTGCTGTTCAGGTCACTCAGTTTTAGAGAATTCTGTTATTCAGACTCTTGAAAGGTATTCATTATGTCCACTTGACAATTTTCACAAGCTTGTTGTTTAGACAGTTGAATTATGGACAGTGATTTTTGTGTAGTCCAGGATCTCTGGGTGTTTTGTACTTGTCTCATCTCTGTTGGAGAATGTGTGTTACAGATGGCTGGATACTTGATGTGGTCAGTCTGTGCACTTTTATTTTTTCCTCCAAGAGACAATATTTCTTTTAAATTACCTTCTTTTTAGTTTTATCCTAGCATTTTCCAATGCTGCTTAGACCCTCTTAGCTTGCCTCTCTTCCCGGAATCATGCATCTCCTTATACCGTCCAAATTTTTCAAGTGAAATACTTGTTTTCCAAGTAAGAGTTTGCAGAGGCAGGGTCTCCCTGTGGGAGTGTTGAAGATGTGCAATTGTCAGTAGGGTTTCTGAGGAGCACCTGCCAGAGCCCTGCTCTGCTACATGAGGCAGAGTGGTGCCCAGCACCAGAGCTCTCTGCAGAATGGTGCTCTCTGTGGCTAGGGTGGATTCACTTTTTAAAAATTTATACATTCCCTTCGAAACAGGTATTCAGTTTCTCTTGCAGTGACACCAAATGAAAGCTTGTTTCTTTTCCCTTGCCTTCATCTACTTAGCACCTACTCCTGCTTTGGCCTGGAAGAAAGAGGAGTCGCCCAAGGGTGAGTTGCTGTGACTGCTTTTCCAGTTCTGTCGAGAATTGAAGTCCTTGTCCTGGGAAGATACTTTTGATCTCCTTCTCATCAGTTCTTCACTGAAATTATGCTCCCTCTCATTTTTATCCCACTGACGTTTCCTTTAAAAAATGGTTATTTATCTATACCTTTATCTGCATAGTCCTTTACGAGGAACAGTTACTCTCTATTAAAAAATATTCTTGTAATATTTCTGTCATTTCCCTTAAAATGTTTTGTTTTTTTTTCATTTCAATATTAAATTGCACAGAGCTATGACCTAGCCCCAGAGGAAACTCACTAGAAACATTGCTGTTTCTTTATAACTTTCAAAACTACCAAAGAACTAACATCCTTTCTCACTTAATCATGTGAACCTGGGTTTGATTTCTCTCTTGCTTCTCATGTGACTCAATGCTGAATATCTTAGAGAAATTCAGGATTTTTTTTTTAATTGTGGAGGCTTTATCAAGAAAACTTCCAATTTTTGAAAGTTAACAATATTGTTTGCTACTCTCTGCTTTCCATAAACTATTGTTGGTTATTAGCTCTACTATAAGCCTTAAACTCAGATCTTTTATCTGCTCTTCTGTGGTGCTCCTGGTGTTTCTGTCAGAGCAGAAGGATGGTCCATTTGTTCTTGCAATCACTGGGGTAGCATCAGTTCTCTGCCAGGTAGCTGCAACTTAATGACTGCTGTGCTGAAAACCAATATTAAAGGTCTGATGACCTTCTCCACCAGCTTTTAACACTTTGAGACTACAAGTTAGCTGGACCAGTTAATTTCCATATGTTTAACCTTTTGTACCTTGATTTCACTTCTTGAGTATTTCTGCCTCTGCTGCTAACCTTTCTACAGTTTTTAATGGTTAACTGATAAGTATTTGTTGCTCTCAGCTTTCAGCCCTTTAAGATTATTATCCATATTTAAAAGGTTGTTTTATTTCTTTGTTCAAGCAGGTTAACATGTTAATCACACTATTTTGTTCATTGGATTGTTTGTTATATATATGTAGTGTATATATCTATCTATATATATAGTGTACATATCTATATATATTTATATGTAATAAAATCTATTTATTATGATCTCTTTAATCTCTTTTCTTGAATATTTCCCAGCTATAATTGATTTTTTTTTTGTTTAAACTTCCTTTTTCAGGTGATTTTGTGCATAACAATTCCCAGCTTTGTGAACCTGGAACTTCCAAAGAGCTAAATATAATTCTGTTTGCACATAATTACATCTGTTAAATGGCCTAAGCAAAGTCAATTTCTATTCTCTGATGAGTTTTTCTGTGGCAGAATTCCTTTCATGTGGATGCAATTTGTTCTGAGCATGAAAAGTGGCATATAAAATGTCTTCAGGACACTTGAGTGTTGGAGCCAAGAGACACACAGCACATTTCACTCTGCAGTCTGCCAGTGCAGATTTTTGTGGTGGTTTCACCCCAGCCAGCAGCCAAGCCCCACACAGCCACTCACTCATTGCCTCACCAGAGGGATCTGGAAAGAATCAGAAGGGTAAAAGCTGGAAAACTCGTGGGTTGGGATAAAGACAGTTCAATAGGGAAAGCAAAAGCCACAGACACAAACAAAGAAAAACAAGGAATTAATTCACTGCTCCCCATGGGCAGGCAGGTGCTCAGCCATTCCCAGCAGAGCAGGGCTGCATCACACATGACAATGACTTGGAAAGACAAACACTGTTACTCCAAATGTCCCCACTTTCTCCTTCTTATCCTCAGTTTTATACACTGAGCATGATGTCACTGGTCTGGAACACCCCTTGGGTCAGTTTGGGTCACCTGTCCTGGCTGTGCCTCCGG
>JANRGV010000001.1:81151891-81177716 GCA_024734035.1 Alethe castanea | reverse complement strand
AGAGAGAGGGAGAGAGAGAGGGAGAGAGAGAGGGAGAGAGAGAGGGAGAGAGAGAGGGAGAGAGAGAGGGAGAGAGAGAGGGAGAGAGAAAGGGAGAGAGAAAGGGAGAGAGAAAGGGAGAGAGAAAGGGAGAGAGAAAGGGAGAGAAGGAGAGAGAAAGGGAGAGAAGGAGAGAGAAAGGGAGAAAGAGAGAACGAGAAAGAGAACGAGAAAGAGAACGAGAAAGAGAACGAGAAAGAGAACGAGAAAGAGAAAAAGAGAATTTAAAAAAAGAAATTATCAATACTTAAATTAAGGAAATAGTTACATTAGTTACCTGTGTTGTGAATGTGTGCATGTGTGGTCCCAATCAGAGAAATAATTCAGTAGAACCTGAGAAAGTTTTCCTAGGTTATCATTTTCAGTGCTGTTCAAAGAGGGCCATAGCAGTATAAGGAGTGAAAGGCAAAGAAAAATTTTTAAAAAGAAAATAAATAAAAACATGTCAATGTGTATAGCTCTATTAACCTTCAGTCTCAAGGTCTTGTGTATTTTACAAGAAATAAAAGGACTATAAGATCCATGCATAGGAAACATACCAAAATAATCTCATTTAAAAAAACTCTATGCAAACACATAGAGAAAATTAATTACAATTATGGCTAAAAAAAAATCTCAGCATCTACCCATGGGCATTCTTCTCCTCATAATCGTGTATTCCTAGTAGTTGGCATTGCTAAAGTGTTTTTTTTTTTTTTTTTGGTAAAATAAATTTATATTATATTTATAAATTCAAACAACATCTTGTTTTGTTCATCTGTACATTTGCACAGTACAGAAAGTAACTATGTGTGATTAGTACTCTATACAGATTAATTCTATAGATACTGCACATTTAAAATAGATAAATAAATAAATAAATAAACAAATAACCAATATAGTTGGTCTTAAGGCTGAACATAAAGAAATTAGTTTGAGTAAGAAGAGCACTAGTCTTTATAAATACTATGTAGCAGTTTTAAGCACAAGAATTGTTTTGAGAAAATTACTTCAGACCTAACCAAATATTTTAAATTAAGCATGCAAAGGCTTGTTCAAATACACTTGTTCATTTACACATAAATGGTCATGGCTAGTATTAATTTGAGTTTAATCTTCACCAAAGTCTTTGCCCTTTCATCCACAAAATCCTTCACACAAAGCTTTTCTAATTTTATCTTACCCTTATAATAATCTTTAAAAGTGTACTGAACATCTGAAAAAACCCCCACATAACTATTGTAAAAAGCAACCTATTACTCTTTATAGAATACAAATAGTCTTTAAAATATGACAACTCAAGGGTAAAGGTCCCAGAACCCTGTATATTGATGATAATGGATGAGGCCTTTACCTGAAGAAGGATTCTGCATTGTCGTAAAGTCTTGGTGTGAGCTTGAGAGGAGGATAATCGATAGCCAGCGGCTTCACACTAAACAAGGCCATTGCCAGTGCCACAAAGAGGACAGGCAGCAGCACGTTTGACAGGCTTCCCTTCCAGTCTCGCCTTGTGTGGTGAAACCTCTTCACCAGAAGGGCAAAAATCTGTGTGAGAACAAGGCGGGCTCCACGCACACTCGAGGATCCCGCTAGGGAAATATCTGAGTGAGACAAAGAAAATAACCTCTTGACAAACAAGGAAAACCAAATTGAAATTTCACATGGTACACTGTCAATTATAGAACATAACTGCCTTTTAGTTCTAATAAAATCAAACTACATAAGCTAGCATGTTCTCCTGGATGGAATAGTATAGCCTCATACCACATCACTACCAAGTATAACCAATTAACTAATTAACTCTTCCTATGAGGGAAAACAGATAATCAGTTAAGACATCTCTATAGCTTCCCATGCACAGCTAATGGCTTACTGAATATTTTCCATAGGTATTCCCTATGG
Organism: Alethe castanea; assembly: GCA_024734035.1. Lineage (NCBI taxonomy): Eukaryota > Metazoa > Chordata > Aves > Passeriformes > Muscicapidae > Alethe > Alethe castanea. Next base: position 81,175,796 of record JANRGV010000001.1, on the reverse strand, counting down.
CGCTGCAGTAGTTCAGCCATTCCGTGTGCATTACCAGCTTTTTTCCTGGACAAATTACTCTGACAAACATGGCCTGTATTAGTGCTAATGTCTTGATCTACCTTGACTGGAATCAACAGCAACTTTTCCACTCCAATGGAAATTTCAATGGATCCTCTTCAGAGCATCACAGTTGCTAGGTACATGGATTCTCAAAAAAGCATTCCCTTCATTTCCCTGCTTATATGGGACTGATAAAATTTTCCTGTTTGTTAGTCAATTCAGTTTTCAGAGCTCATGGGCTGTCCTTCAGTTTCACGTGGGAGTGTGTCCACAGTTTATTATCATCTCACAAATCAATCAGTTTCCTGATAGACTCTTTCTTAATTTTACTTTATCATTCTCTGTCAGACACTTGTGAATCACACCAACCACTCTACCTCCATTTTAGCCCCTAATGTCTTCTAGGTATGTGCAGGTTCTTATCTAACTCTCTTGCCTGTGGCCTTGTACAATCGAATGTCCTTCAAGCCCTTTCCTTCCTCACAGCATGGCAGTGTCTGGCAGATTTACTACCACAGGTATTTGTACCGTAGCAAGACTGAATAGCCTGTTTATTACAGTGCTCAAATTCATGCTATATTTTATGAACACTTGTGATTTGCCTCTTATTACCTTCCCTTCTGCGTATTGAGAACACTTTAACCAGCATTTCCACATTTCATGTTTAAAGATATACGTGTATGAGAGTTCTCAAGTAACCTCAAATTAACTGTCCTTCTCTTAGAAAAGCTTTTTTTTTGAGTTAACAGAATTTCAAACCCAGATCTATGCTCTAATAGAGTATTTTTCCAAGAAGTGAGGCAAACAAGGAGAAAAAGTAATCAGATTATAAGCCAAACTTCTGGCCATGGTCATTGAACAAAACAGCTCAAATTTTGCACTTATTACTCCAGGTAAATACTGGTTAATCACCCTCGGTCCCTGGGAGGGTCAAATTCTCCAGAAAATAACACCCAGGAAATGAAAACCCAGAAATGACCAGGAATAAACACGATATATTTGAACTGTGTCACCTGAGAGCTCAGCACGAGTACAGGCCTGGTTTGGTGAATGAAGGATGAGCAGTGTGTGCTGTTTATTTTGTTTTAACAAAGCCTGTGATGCGGTCTCCCACAGCAGAATGGGGTGTGGAGGAGCACTGGCTGGACTGACAGGCACTGCCCTGCAGGCTAGGAACAGGGATACAGGATCCAGCTGAGGAGCAGCTGGTTAGTCAGGGTGTCCCTCGGGGAGAAAGATGAGCAAAACACTGGCTAACAGTACCTTGCAACACAGCCGTGTGTGCATACCTGCACCTGGAGGGGATCCACCCTGTTTGGAGTCGTCTTTACGTCAGGTACCGGGGACAAGGAGAACCTCCTGGCAGCAGGAGCAGCTCTCTGGCTGCACCAAAGAACCCTAGTGGCTTCAGTAGGCAAAATCTCAGCTCAGGGAAAAGATAAACTGCAACAGGCACCTGCTGGTACCTGGGAAATTCTGATATCATAAATCAGGAAAATAAATTTCACCGTGAAGAAAACGACCTTAAAGACCAGCCTGGATATGGCACTAAGTAACCTGCTCTTGACCTGCTTGATCTGCATTTTCAACATTAATATTATCTGATTTTAACAGACTTTAACTAACTCTAATTAATCTGGGAGTTATTTTGGGTGGAGGGCAAGAGGGGAAATTCCAGTATTTATTCCTTTAACTCTGCAACCGAATGTTATTTATTACTTTTTTCCCCAGAAAATCCCATAGAAGAGAAATTCTCTCTTTAAGACATTCTAGTCACAGCCATAGCTTGCTAATTTGAGAGCTAACACAAATGGAATTTAAGTTTTTGAATCTCTGTAGAGAGAAAAAGTAGCTTCAGAATTCAGATTCTGATTCAGCATTCAAGTGCTCTGATCAAGAAGGGTTACATTTTAGGCTTGGAATTTTTTGCTCTGCAAATTGGAGTAAGAGGAAGAGATGCTACTCTTAAGAAATCTTTTTAAGAAAACTTCTTAGAAATGTATTAAGTTCTTTATGTTATCATGGTAAGACTCTCAATAGTTGTCACATTACAAAAATTGAGACACTCCGAGGCAGACAAATTTTCAAGATATGAGTGTTTTTAGAATAAAACATATCCAGTAAGTGCTACCAACTCAGCATCCCTGAAATTGTAAAGTATATCATCTCCCATTTATCAAAGTAGAAAAGTGCCAGAAAAGTAACACAGAATTAGATATTTTCTGTGTCCCAGACCTGCTAATAGATCATTAGCATGAGATGTGAGTAAAAGAGGCTTCAAAATATTTGACCCTTTGAATCTTTGAAAGGCAAATATGACATCTACTTTCTGGGGACTGAACAGGAAATCAGCACTGCCATCTTTTTTCATTTTGCTTGACAAGCAGAGCAGAGGAAAATTATAACAACTTAATTCAGATTGCCAAAGGAAGGGAGACTGTCACCATGAATATAAATAATTGTCCATTTTGTCCAATATCCTGACTCTTACTCAATATTCATAATGCCAATGAGCCAAGACACGTCCCAGGGTCCCAGGAAGATGCAATAAACCATTATAGTGGAAGTAAATGTTTGACTGTTTGACTCAGGCACTTCTTTTTTTTTTTAAGTGATTTATCTTTTCTAGAGCCTCATACGTTTATTGTTTAAAATTCTAATTGAAAAGGGTGCCAAATTTCTTTCTGAATTATCTTAAATTTCCATCTTTGTGACCTTGAATTCTGTCACTTTTTTGTGTGTTTCAGGAACAAAATAAAATTCTTGTTTATTTGTTTTGAATTTATTATATTTGATGATACTGGATGGGCTCTTAAATCTTACTTTAGGAGACAGGTTATAGAAGTTTTCAATCCATCTTCTACATAAATAATCTCAGCCTTTCAGTCTCCTCTTATAAAAATCTTTATAGTCTTAATCAACCTCACAACTTGTCTCAAGTCCTCTTATATCAACATTGTATCAGTCTCAAGATATAACATGTTCAATGCAGCTATCAGATGGGGAAACACTACTGATTTATACCATAGCATTATACATTCTTGTACTGATCAACTTGTTTTCTGTATGCATCATACCACTTCATCTGACTGCAGCCACACTGTGAACAGTAGCCTGCATTGGGCTTTCCATAATAGACTCAATATTGCTTTCAAGATTGCCAAGGTATTAAATCACTCTTTCAGCTGGAACCTACAGAATTAATTTTTGCTTCATAAAGCTTGTAAGTAATTCACCACCTATGTCTGGTAGGTATGTCAGGATGCATAAAAACAACATACATTTATGGGAAAACAGCCTCTGATTATCACTGGGAACCATAAAGGCTAGAAGACAAGACCAGCTGACCTCTCTGTTATGGAGTCAAGTTTTATGCAGAAAGCTTATGAAAATATCCTCATTAATAATTTAGATCACAGAATTAAAAACCTGACCCAAGTGTTAAAAGCTGTCTTGCTTGACTTACAATTGCAATTATACACCAGAAGTGCAATTATGTTCACAATTAACTTGTACTTCCCAATTCATCCAGACTCTCCTTTGTATTACCAACAAGACTTTTGCTAGTTACCAACACATACAGGTTAATAATAGCACAGGGAAACAGAACAAGTCCTAAAATCCAGAAACAAGATTATCAAAATCCTTGCTTATAGACTAGAATTAGGAGCAGGAACAATTATGAAGTTACTATGACTTATTCTTGCATATATATAATAATGAGGTCTCTCCATCCAAAGCAGATCAGAAAAATATTTATTTTGGGGGTAATTTCACAAGGGAAGTTACCTTTGGGGCATTTTAGATATAAATCCTGCTATTCCTCCCCTCAGTCTATTCTTAATTTTAGGCATTGTGAACATTTCTTCTAAAAAGTTGATTCAAATTCTTTCCATCTTAAGAATTTCCAGTCTTAGAGTTTCTCCCTACTCCATACATATTGATTAATCCAATTAAATATTATTTTTGAAGGGAAAACCTGTAGAGCTTTAATTAAAAATTTAGCTTTACATTCCATTAGCTTTACAGATCCCAAAATAAGATTCTGCATGGGTCTGAAGATATTTCAGACAGAGTAATAGAGATCTAGGCAAATGCAGAGCTCATCAGTGGAATTAACATATTTTAAAGCCAAGGAATTGGTGTCTGTCACTGCCCATGCTTGTAAAGAACCCTCTTCACAGCTCAAATCTCCCAAGCCCTTTTCCTCAAGCCAGACAGTTGACTGATTAGATGATTTTCTTCCTTCATCTAAGATATTATTCTTGTTCAAGATCTGACACAATATTTTATCACACTGAAGACTACTGAAAGGATAGTGAACAGTACATCTGATTCCTATTGAAAAATCAAAAAAGTACCAGCATAACCAGAAAAATATCCTGCACACTCTCACTGAAGCAACTCCAATCCCCAAATCTCACAATCTAAAAACCTGTCCTTAGAAAAACTACTAGCACACTCATAAAGGACCTCTTTAAGCCCTTTGTTATTCATTTCCTAGAATAATGGCTGTGAGCAAAAATTCATTTGTATGCAAAAAGCTTAGGAAAAAAATGTGCCAAACTCCTTTCAAACTTATCACTGTATTCAGAAAAAATACATCCTAATGTCAGGGCTAAACAGAGTAGGAATTATTTACTCGAACTGGTAGAACACAATTGCACTTTAATCTTAGACTTCAGAGTACCCTCACGCTTGACATATTGGGGAGGAGATATATCTGACTTTCACTAGTTAAATGAACAACAGAAGCTTAAAGTGAGTTTCTGCTAAAGGAAAAGTTAAAACATCCAGATGTTAGAGAGCAAAAAGCCTTCATCCATAAAATAATTTTCTTTACTCACTGCATTGTTATCCAAGAAGAGACAGAGGTGTATCCAAGCAAGAGCATTTCATCCTGGACATCACTCTTTGCATCCAAGATATTCATTCAGGTTTGTTGTAGGGAGTAAACACATTGTACAGATAACAAAAGGCACATAATTAAATGGCAATGGAAAATACACATCCAGAGAAGGAAGATAAATCTGATGAGGGACCTGGAGCACAAGTTTTATTGGAAGTGGTTGAGGGAGCTGGGGTTGCTTAGCCTGCAGAAAAGGAGGCTCGGGGGTGGCCTTATCACTCTCTACAACTCCATGGAAGAAGGCTGTAGCCAGGTGGGGTCAGTCTCTTCTCCCAGGAAACCAGCAACAGGACAAGAGGAGTCTTAGGCTGCACTAGGGGAGGTTCAGGTTGGACATTAGGAAGAATTTCTTTACAGAAAGTGTGATGCAAGGTTGGAATGGGCTGTCCGGGGAGGTTGTGGAGTGACTGCCCCCGGAGATGTTTAAGAAAAGACTGGATGAGGCACTCATGCAATGATCTAGTTGATATGGTGGTGTTAGGTCATAGGTTGGATTTGATTACCTCAGAGGCCTTTTCCTACCTAAATGATCTGTGATTCTGATTCTGCAATTTTTGTTAACCAAAACATGAGCTCCACTCTTTTTTATTATTTTATTGGAAGAGGAGGAACTGCTAAAATAAAGAATTTTCAGCTTACCATTTCACATGAAATGACTCATACAAACACTTGAAACACCAATTGAAAATACTCTACGCCACTTGGACTTTAACCCTACCATGGGATAGTTTTGGGATAGGTAACTAGCAGACAGGGGAATAATTAATATTAGGATAATTTTTGAGTACTGAATACCCAACTGAAGAGAATACATTAGGATATACAACAAAATAGCTCTCAAAAGAACCTGAATAGAAGACATCACCTACATTCTCAAGAGCTCATTAAATGCAGCAAATGACTATGCCTGTCCCCCAAACTCTCCAACTTTTGTAGAGTTTACTAAGTGAACTTGGTCAGAGTCCCTACCTGAATCTACTTTCTTGACAGCCAACCACCATCACACTATGTAGCTGCAAAGATCTACAAAAAAGTCGGAACAGATTTTAAGTGTAAAAAAGAATACAACCCAAGGTCTTAATTTTTTCTCAAGGCATAACATAGCCTTGTTCACATTCTGAATACCATCCTTTAATTTCAAGAACTTGCATTTTCTCAAAGTTAGAGCCTACTAGAGGTATGAAAAACAGATGAAGTGATTAACACCACTGAATGCAAGCAAAATATTTCTTCACAATTATACAAAGTAGATTAAAACTAAAACTTAGATCCTAGTTTCCCCTTCCTTTACATATTCACAGTCACAACTACTTACAGACATTATAATTCTATTATATAAAATATTTGTTTAGGTATCTGAAATGCCTATTCAAGACAGAAAGCAGGTAAGCAGGCCTCTTTAATTAATATAAAACTAATACTCACATGCCTACAGAATTTCCTGACTGTCTTAACCCTCTATGTAATGCAAGAATATTCAATTTCATACCAATGCAAAAAAAAAAAAAAAAAAAAAAGCTTTGTCATCACAACAGAAAATTTTCTAAAAGCAGAAGTGCCACACTATGCAACAGCACTGTATGTGTGGTAGCAGATAAAAACTTTAAAACAGATGTGCATCATAATCACGCTCTAAGTGTAAATTTGAGGAAGCAGGAAAGTCCAAATGGCATTTAGCAAGTAAATAAAATTGTAAGAAAGACAGTGAAGTGAGACCTCTGCTTTTAATTTATGGACCTGCTTTATATTTTTACCTTCCCAAACCTATTTGTCTGTTTTATCTACTCATTGCATTCAGTCTTAAAACTGGACTGCAAGCTGTCAAAGGTGGTAAGGACCTGGGATTTTATTCTTACTATTAGTCTGTAGGGTGTCTGGAGCAACAGGGCATGACTTTAGATTGGGCTTCCAAGGCACTGCAGCTTATACAATAAACAACAATAGCTACCATAGCAGCTAGGAAAAAACAACATCCCTTTTTCTGCTCAAGTGGGAGCTTGTGTTGAAACACCTCTTGCTGTTTTTACTAGCATGGAAATGGGCAGGACTATAGCCGTAGAAGAAACTTGACTGAGTGTATATTTAATTTGGGAATGCAACTCTTCAAGGTTTTAATAGCACTGTCATTACTTTCAATTAAGGGAATTAATTTTCTAGTGCAAAATACTCTGTTTCTTTGTCTTCTCCAGCCATAAGAACACAAACAGTACGTGAGCATAAAGAAATGGGAAACAATGGTGCTGTCTTCCAGTTATTCACCCAACAGACACCATGGGGAGCCAAATACAGTTGCTACCCAAGCTAGTCTGGTGAATGGCCAGAGCTATTCCTAATCTAAGGAATAGCTAACCCTTAGCTAACCTAAGGTAGTCTGGGCCTGGTGGAAGAACAGGACACGCTGCTGAATGCACTGTTCCAATAATTGATAAATAGAGGGTTTCAATTGTTCCTACATTTGTGATGCCTAAAACAATCTCTTTTGTTACATTTCCATGTTTTTTCCTGCTTTGCCATAATTTTTATCTCTTCATCCTAGTTGGGATTTTTGCCAGCTTAAACCATACTGAAAAAGAAGTTGGAATTAAACACCCAATATTTTTTAGAATTGTGTGGTAAAATCTACTGCGGCCAGGGCAACTTCATCATTTTGGGGTGGGAATATTCTTTCAAAACAAAAAAAAGACAAATATTCAGTCAGGTCAGATAGTCAGACAGACTATCATGTCTTGGAAAAGAAAATTACTGCAGATTTGAAAACCCTACTTCTCTGATTTTGGGTTTCTGCATGGTTAACTTGCAACATTAACAACTAAGCTAATTTCAATTTCCAGGAGATAATTTTGCAAATAGATATCCTTTTATTACAGTACTATCTCCCCTGCAGTGATGCACCTGCAATGAATTGTCACACAGAAGAGGAGGCAAGTAAAGGAAGAGTTGAAAAACAAGCACAGAATGTGGCTACAAAATGGAAGCCTATTTGCACATTCTGTTTGTACTCTTGAAGGCACAATAGTAGAAATGAAGCACAGACTGTCAGAATTGCAAAAAAAAATCCCAATTAATTTCATATGTATCTGTATACCCATGTCAGACTTGGCCAAGAGAAAGAATGCATTTGTGGACACACGGCAAAGAATCATCACATACATCTTGTGCACTAGAATATACCCTCTTATTACAACAAGCAGCACACTTATTGAGGTTGATACCTTTTCTTTCTAGAAGTGTAAATCAGTACTCAAAGTTGTCAGAATTTAAGCCATTGAATTCAACTTATGGACTCAAATTGAAACATTTCGAGATTGAAGCCAATGCAGACAACAAGGCTGCAACCCACAGTACTTTTGCTCTGTTTGGTGAAAAACTGTTAAAAGAGCAGGACAGCAATAAAATCTGAATGTTTGCTCTACTGCTTCCTATAACATTACACGTGAGACTTAACGTTAAATAGCTTAGTATTTCCAACTAGAGAGATTAAATACAACAATGGAAGAAAGGACTATGTATTCAAACCAGGTGTTCTCAAACACTTCCCACTGGTTACTTGCTTCCCAAAAAGGGAACTTTCAAATAGCAACTGTCCATCATTGTACTGCAGATGACCTCTGTCATGCAGCTGCTCAGTTTGCTGAGTGGCCTTGGAAAACACTGTGTACAGCACTCTGGAAGAAGCCTCTTGGAATTGCTCAGAGATAACTCAGAGGAAACAACTTCAGCAGGGCCCAGATTTCACTATGACAGACAAGGACATTATGACCCACTTTAACTTTCAGAATTTGTGCAAGTATAACCTTAAAACAAACAAAGTACATGGTCTAAAATACTGTAGCTCCCATAATCAGGAATATTTTTAGACAATATCTCTACTGGAGTTATTCTAATAATGAAAAAATCATATCAAAGTTTGTGCTGGGAAACAATTCAAAACTGAAAGTTCTGCAGGAGGCATGTTTTATTCAGATCTGAAGCTATAGCAAACAATTGAAAAATGTTTTTGATGAATAACCTCGTTCCTCAGGCATTCTGGTATCTCATAAATAGTGGTATTAAACAGATTCAAGGATTTGGATTAGCAGAACCAACTGTTCCCTTTTTTTAATGTCTCCAATGAATATGGTAACCTAAATAAACTGTAAAGTAGATCTAGTGACAAACAAAGAGAAAAAATATTACATGGCTAAAAATTTCCACCTATGCAGAAGTCCAACATCAGGTCTACTATCATGATGTCCCACTTATATTTCAAGTAAGGAGCTGGCTAGCAACAGTATGAAATATACACCTTGTATTACCTTGTAAAAAGTTTACCATATGGAAAGTTGACCAGAAAAAAAAGGTGTAGTCCCTAATGCTCCACATGCTGCTCTTCATACTGAAGCTACTTTACATGTTGCCCCTCTAACTCCTAAACCAGTTTTTTGTTAGTACTGCAGAATGTTGCTAGTATTGAAAAAATAGATGTGTGAATATATTTCTAAAGTTTTTGTGGACTTTTCTTACACAAAAGGAATGTTTTCGTGACAGAGCACAGACAAAAATTTCACCAAAGAAGATACTTTTGAGAAGGCACTGGACAGGTGAAAATCTAGTTTCATGTAGAGGCACCAGCCTCAAAGAGTCTTACTAGCAAAACTAAGATATGTAGCACATCTTCTACATACATAAGGTATATATTCAATAAATGAGACAAGACATTTCATAAGGAAGATTTCATGAAGTCCCTTCCCTAAGCAATGTTCTGTTTCAGAATGAAAAGTAAGCATCTTACTCTTGATAAGCATTTCTTAAAAAAATTGGTCATTTACATTACTTACATAACTGAAGTTAAAGTATCTGTATTTGCTAGTGCAACACCATTAATAAAGCAAAACTCTTTTAAAATACTTGTACGCATGTGTGTACATACACACACACTTTCTTCACCTGTAAAAATATATATACATAAACACAAAATGATCTATAAAATATATGCTCCATTTGTAAACTCTAGCAAGGCAAGAAACCATCAGAATTTACCTTTCATACAAAACCTACAGACTAACTACTAGCAACAAATATTTTCTGACACCATATGTATGACTTTGTGTTGATTACCTAAGAGTGAAAATTTTCTCCGACACATAGGCCCCATATTATGAGGGAGAAATAATAGTTTATCTAGAATATGAGATGCAAACACTATCTCTGGAAAAACTGGATTGCTGAACAGCAAAAAGATCATAATCTAAAAGAATTCAACTGTTTAAACTAGGAAAAATTATTACTACATGTGTAACAAAAGTCACATTGATATTACACTGGAAAACCCATCATTGCTGCTGCACCAGGCAATATCCATTGGTGTTCAAATTTCAGTTGCTCTTTGGCAAACATTATCACCTAAACCCATACTGAATACAGATTTTTGGTGATGTTGCAAATGTGGAAAAGGTGGAATACATGCAGAAAGTACATGCAGGTCATTCTCAAAAGCAGCAAATGAAACAGGAATGCTGGCTGCCATATCTCAATTATCTTTTGAGGAAGAGTTCTACTTCCCTTATATGGTTTCCTTTCTTTCCTGTTTTTTTTTTTTTCAGTTAGTTAGAAATAATTACAGCGTGAAATGGAAGACCAGCAGTCCTTCATACTGGAGATATATCTTCTGAACATTTCTTTAAAAGACTTAAAATACTTTTTTTAAAAGATTTAAAAGACTTTAAAACACTTCTTTAAAATGATTTTAAGATTGACATGAAAGATCATATAGGATGCCTATGCTTTTTTTCCAGTCTGTAGCTGTTGTAATAGTCTCAATAATTTATAGGAACTAAAAGAAAACCGCACATCATGGAGTGCAAAGGAAATGCTGGAGGGAGATAGACACACACAGAAGGGAGCAGCAGCAAGTAAGGGGGAAAACAGTCACTGTATGAAGAAATACACTGTCAAGAAGAAATCAAAGAAGGGCTTATAGGCAAGACATAAGAGCTACACAACTGATATAATTTGATCACTTGTTTTTCAAGATATTAAGGGGGCTCACGTTCTACCAATTACCTTTGGATAAATAAAGCATTCCTAATGCACCTACAACTATATGTATTCTTTATCCCTCAGCTCAAAGAAATATCTGAACACAGTGGAGGAGCTACCACGAAGTTTCACTGCTAATAACTAACACACAAGCAACTTAGATTATGACAGAGGCAAGGAAATCAGGTTCACAGTACTCTCATAATGTCATACACACATATCAGGCAGTAAGAGCTGTGAGATGTTAGTATCAAATACAATTTTCTGTTTAGAAGGCCCTTGAGATATAAGAAATTCAGTATAGAGTCATCACCATCAGAGATTGCATGCATACCTGCTCTGGTTACCCACAGCTTAAAACCTCCCTGAGGATTCTGCTTCCTCTAGGCAGAATAGAAGAGGCATCATCTCCTCCATCATAAGATGAGGCTATGCAACAACTCTCCTGAATTGTTCTCAGATTGTAGTCTGAAGATTATGATTTCCAGTTTCTAACTTATTGAAGTTTGAATCTACATCTATAGCACAATTTACTGGTTCAAGCAAACTTTCCACTCAAAATGAGTTTTAAGAACGTTTTAAGAATGTATGAAAATACCAAATTACAGGAAAGGGGCTACTAAGCCCCTTTCATAAAGTGATTTTTTTTATGAAATCAGTTCAATTCCACCCAGACAATATTTCATAAGCAATTAATTTGACTTTCAAAACACAGATTTCAAAACAGATTGTTGTTTTGTCCTCTGTTTCTGTACGACTTGCAGAAATCTATCGTCCTTTTTTCAATTGAGCCCCCTTTTGGGAAGTACTTTACTGACCATTTTCTTCTCTAGAGCTGAAGATAACAGAAATCTCTGTGAGGAAGGCAGGTAGGGTTAACTTCCTTCATGTCTCTGAAATAGGAAGATACATGCGAGGACAAAGAGCCTGGGAATACAGATGAGCTCCTTGGCATTGTAAGAGTAGCACACCTTATTAAAAAAAAAGCTGTATTTCCACTGTTTTCCTAGCAGTCCTCTAATGTCTGGTCCTACCTAAGAGAGAGTTCAAGATGTCCGTACTGCGGATGAAAAGAAGAAAATAACCAAGAAGCAATCTCAAAGAAAACAACTGGTAGGGAAAATATTTGGATGAGAGAAAAAAAATAATGGGTAAAAATAGTGAAGCATTTGAGAAAGGAGGAGGAAACAGACCGTTTGCTTTCAGAAGTATAGAAGTTGTTACAGTTACACACAGAGAAAAAATCATGTAAAAACCTCAAATATGTCAAATGATCTTATTTTTGAAATCAGCTGTCTTTTTGTAACAATTGATAGGTAACGGTATGAAGATGCTCCATCCTTGTTCTATGCTGCATCCTGAAAGGGTGAAGGAAGAAGGATTGGGGTTTGAAGAATATAAAGCTAAATATTTGAAGTGTTTATTAGATCAAGTTGTCAACACATACAAGAAACATGACATTTCCCACAAGAAAATAATTAAAACAACCTTAAAAAGCTGAAGGAAAATACAATGTATCCAAGATTTTTAGACCAGCTATTTGGACACATTTTCAGGGTTTAGTGCTGAATTTAAGTGGTAGTGTTACCTATACTGTTAGACTGCCAGCAGACTGAAATTTATGCTTTATCTTCTCCTTATTCGTAGATGGCAAAAGTTTGGAAATTTTAATACCAGCATTCATGCCAGCAGCCACTTCTAAACAGAAACACTAATGCTTCGTGTCTACAATACTCTTCTCATAAATCAAGTTACATTTTCCAAGGTGGACTATTGAAATAATTGCTAGGTCCTTTTATGCAAATTTTACAGGATATTGAAAGAAGTGAGGTCCATATAAAAATGGATGTTAAAATATAACTTCAAGGATAATATAAAAATCATTGTCAAGCCCTTTTTTTTTTTGTAGCTACAGTGAACTCAATTTGTCGGATTAAAAGATACGATAATAATAAAAGAAACCATTTGATCACCTACCAAAAGACATCAAATTCCACTCTGCTGCTCATGTGCAGAAATCAATAGCACCCTTTACCATAGCATATTTTCTGCATAGACCCAAACCTTGTATCAAATGTACCAGGAGAAGTAACACACTTCTCTTGGTAGAAGAATTACAATTACTAATTAACTCTTGCCTGTCTTAGATTACAGCTATTTGCTTATATTTTGCTTCCTCTGTTTCATTTCTCTCTTCTGCCCAAATAAAAGGTAGAATTATACCTTAACAGACAATATTCTCCATGCATTAAAAAAAAATAGAAAAATTAGGATCTTTAAGGAAACCACTTCTCTATCCTATTTTTTATAAACTACATTAAAGGAGCCCTGCTGGTGCCTTTATAAGGACTTCACTGCCAACCTCCAATATTAATTCTTCTCTGCTTGCTTTCTGAATTGTCAATTTCTCTCTAAAGTCATTCAAAATTAAAAATGTAGACAAAAAGGTTGTACTAGTATTGTAGAATCAGTCTCATCAATTTTGAATGGATAGTCAAAATGACCTCTTCATATCATTTCGTACATTAAGCACAAGTATAAATCACCTTAGCTGTCTTAAAATGCTTCTCCACCAGGATCAGCAGATAACTCCGTGTTTCCCAGGATATTACTCCCCATTACACAGACATGACTAGCATTTGGCTTCATTAAAATACCCTTTATTTAGAATGGATTCAGCTTTTCAAGTGATCTAACTCAGTCCTTAGGACTGGTCTTACTTATCTTTCAGCAGTTGTCTTTTTTTTTTTTTCCATCAGCAAGGTTATGTTTACTTCAGAGTCACTCATGAAGATAATTAAAAGGCAGAGTTGAAACCCAGCTGAGATTCACAAAAGCTCTTCATGTTGATGTTCCCCTATTAATGATTACTGTTTTGTCAGCTATAATTTAGTAGATTAGCTTTTAGATGAGTTTTATGAGTGCTGTATATTGTTGATCTCACCAATCCTAACAGGAGTAATGTCACATTTGGCCCAATATGGTTCAAAATGGATAACACTAGCTGCTTCAGAGAAAGGGTTAAGTAATGTTAAAAAATAGTTATGCATCAAAACTTCTTCCACACCTACACTTTCACAGGCTAATTTATCCAAGAGGTACAAAGGCATATAAGCTTTAATAACACTTCTCTTAATATAACTATTCATATTATACTTCCATTAATAACCTTTGGCTTTTTACACCATATTGCAATACTATTAGTCTCTGTAACATTATATGGAAAGAAATTTCAAATTTTATGTATTACTGTGTGCAAAAAATAAAAAGAATCAATTTTGAATTTTCTACAGTTTAATTTTACTATATCTCAGGGATTCCAGATGTAGTTTACTGCCAGAAGGGACTTGATCCAAAGTTGATATCTCCCAGAAATTTCTAAGACAATAAATGTTACAAAATGAAATAATTTGGCTCTTCAACAAAACATCTGAGTATCTCAATTCAACAATATTAGTCCCTGAATGAGCCAACGAGACTGCTTACTAGCCTAATACCTGCTTTTGCATATGTTCAGATTATTTTGTCATTTATCCATGGTTAGCTAATTAATTCTTGGACTTGTTCTTAGTTTTCCTGAATATTTCTATATAAATACTGCCTGCTGTGGATTATGATAATTTTATTGGCCTCCACAGAGTTGGTTTCTCCATTTTCTCTAGGCTATTTGGCTTCAATAGTCTTGTCAAGCAGTCATTGCAAGCTCAGTCTAACCATTTTTATGCATGCTCTGTATACATCTAGAAAACAACAACTATTGTGTGTTCCAACTGTGTAGAAATTAATAATGCATGACTGTATTATAATACATGTGCGTACTATGTCTGCACACACAGTCATCCCTGACTTAAAAACAAAATTTTTACTGTTGTCACAAAAAGGTGAGTTTTAATCTAAGGTTTTTTCATTAGAATAAAACTAAAAATTTTGAGAAAACCATCTACAAAGGAAAAAGATGTTACAGCGTGCTTTGCATCTTTAAAATTACCAATTTTAAAACTGTTACAATTAATTTAATTAATGGACTGCTACTTACCTCTAACATTTGCATTTAGAAATGTTCAAATAATTCTGATTTTATTTTATATTATTTTTGTTGCTGACCTTAAGCAGCAGCCAAGAACCAGCTGCTCGTCCATCCTTCCCCTTCTCCAGTAGGATGGGGAAGAGAATAGGAAAAGAGAAAAATTTTGGGTCAGGATACAGGCAGTTTAAGCAGTAAAGGAAAAAGAAAGAAAAATAAATCCAAAACAAAAAACCAAACCAACTAAAAACCAACTAAAAACCAAAATATCCAACCCAGAAAATGCAAAGGCAACCACTCACCACCTCCCACAAGCAGACATGCTCAGCCACTGGTAGCAGAAGCTAGCTCCTCAAAAAAACTTTTATTGCCAAGAATGACACTCTGTGACACTGAATAACTCTCTGGTCAATTTAGCTCATCTGTCCAGGTCATGTCTCCTCACATCCTCTTTCTCATCCTCAGCTTACTCACAGCATAGAAACAGGAAAAGAGAGAGCCTTGGCACTGCAAATACTATTCAGTGATAGCTGAAACACCGGTGTGTCCAAAACACAGCACCATAAAGGCTGCTATGAAGAAATTTAACTCAGTTCCAATCAGACACAGTGCACTAAGACAATGTTAAACATGCCTTCAGTGAGATACTGTCATATTTTGCTGAAATAATGTCTCTTGTGTGTTTTTGGCAGTTGTTGTCAGCCTAAATTTCTGCAGTTTCATTTAAGAGACATACACACCTCTCTGCTGCTCCTCCTAGTCTGGGAGATATTAGACATCATTTTGGTTTCTGCACAATCCTGACATCTCAAGGGCTCAGCAGCAGTAAAGGATAGCCAACACCCCTGCTTGAGCTCAGATCTGTGCTTTGTGAAAGTATCTCTCAAGTCGAAATTCTTTTACAAATCAAATAGCAGCATCCTATGATCTCCTCAATAATCCCAGCTGCTTGCTCTAGGGGGTTTAGAAAATTCATTTGACTGCTTTGACAACAGAAAGTTTTACTGCCTTTGAACCTGCTTTCAAAGACAAAGTTATACAAATCAAGCTATTGCCCATGGAGTATTCTGGTTAACTTTGACAATGATGGATACCTTTCATGACCATTCCCAGATCCCTTATGCCTACATTTCACAACTGTCCTTAATGATGAATGACAGTCATAAGCAATGAATGACAATTTTCCAGTACTCTCATCTCCAAAGAAATGGCATTATCATCACATTTTTGCTATAACTTATCAGGCTGAAAAAATACAGAGTCTCTGATTACTCAATTCTATATTAATATATTAACTTGAACAAATACTACTTTATACATTTTGAGATGCAGACAGGAAAGTATATCAAGTTCTTAGGTAGGATATACTGTCTTCATTACTTTAAGAACTGTAAATCTTACTCTTTAATGAAAATGCAGCGTGGAGAAGACAGATTGTTATGATTTGAATCTAGTTCAGATGTCCTATCTGAGTCTTGAACAAATAAATTGACTGTTATGAAATAAGGGATATTCAAAAATGTATTTTGAATAGAAGTCTCATCCTCACCACTGACAGAAGTGGCAATTCTATTTGCTTAGTGAGGTTGTTTTCTTTTTGTGCACTTACATCTTCACTGATTCAAGAGGCACTGGAATAGCCCAGCAAACAGACCCTCTGGGAAAAGTCATCTATTCAAGCTTGCATTTTGTGAGAAAAAGTCTCACCTTAGGCCATCATTATTGGCAACAGTTACTTATTGGAGATACAATTGAATTTATCTTAACAAATCTAGAAAGCTTGGCTGAAAATTGTTATTTCTGTTACAGTAACATTAAAGGTCTGCAAATCAGGACTTCCCTGTGCCTGTACTTTACAGAAACAGAATGAAAAGTACTGCACCTAGGACAAAACGCTTGACATCTAACCAAAGAAAACTATAATCTAAATGTCAGTCTTCAAATAGAAAGAAACTATAAGGACAGAAGCATGAAAATCACAGAGCCACTGTGAAAATATTCATCAGCTTGATGGGCACTGACATTAGAGAACTTGAGTCTTGGACTTTGTAATGGCATCAGCTTATGATTGTTAGTGATGATTAGTGATTCTTCTTATAAAAATAATTTTAAAAAGAGAAAAATCTTCCCGAGTTTTGAGAAATGTTCACAAGGACTTCCTCCCAGGCTTGCAGGGCAGAAAAAGAAGAAGTATGAAGGACTTTTCTTTAAAACAAGATGCAAAGGAACCTGAAATAACATGCCACTTAAGGCAACAAATGATCTCCCACTACAAGGCAAACCAGCTTTTTTTTTCTTTTGAATTGTACATTGATGAACATGAATGTACTTTTCTAATAGCTTAAAGATTTTATCTTCGGCATATGTCTGCAATATTTATCCATTTTCAGTATGAGACAAAGAGGATAATTA
The DNA here is from genome assembly GCA_024734035.1 of Alethe castanea. Lineage (NCBI taxonomy): Eukaryota > Metazoa > Chordata > Aves > Passeriformes > Muscicapidae > Alethe > Alethe castanea. The sequence continues at coordinate 81,158,391 of JANRGV010000001.1, read as the reverse complement.
GTTTCCAGAGACTGATATGAAGCAGTAAGCCAAAGCCTCTGCAGTAAGAGAATGCTCATGTGCACATGTACACCAAAGGGTGGGAAGCTGACTGAAGTGATAGAGGTAAATCACGGCAGGCATATAAAAGGCTACTACCCAAGGCACACACACAAAAATGAAATTACCAGACGTTAGCAAGCAGTATTCTCCATTTGCTTGTGCATTCCTCAACTTTAGGAACTTCTTGCATGCTTACATTTGCATTTTTGATCATTATCAATCTAGTTGCTTCAGAAGGCAAATCATTTTTTACTTACAGACTGATTCAGCACCATTTGTATGGTCCAGGTGTGCTGCCTGTGGAACATAGGGCTTCTTCTCTGAGTCCTGCAGCAGCTTCAGGAAAACCTTTCGTGAAAGTAGAAAAAAGTAATTTATAAATTTTTTACCTTGCTGGAATATGACTACAAAATTAGTCATGCTCTCCAGTGAAAATCTTGGGGATAAGGGAAATGAAATAAATGTCAATGGATGCAAAGCACCTGTCAGAAGGGACTTAAAATTATAAACACCCAGCAGAGTTCACCAACTACACAATAATGAATAAATGGTCTATTTAAATGGTCTATACACTTTGCCAAACAGATTTCTGTTCAACCTACTATTTCTTGCTTAAACCTGTTTCACAGTTCTGTCCACATTAAGCCTTTTGAAATTCATGGACGTATTCCGTTTATCTGTACCTCAGCCTTGCAAAATCTTGGAATGGCTTTCCTGGGGAGCCTTTTTCACACACTCCCCACTTCTTGTAACCTCAAACTAAAAATACAATTAACATTTACTTATCTTAACCTGAACTGCAATTTAAACAGTGATCTAAGAACCTGATATAAAAAGAAAGATAAGAAAAATTAACAGAAAATACAGGTACCATGAGCTTCTCAAACAGAAAAAGAACAACTAAATTTTGCTTTGTCTTGATGAAAGTTGCCTTTTGCTCTTTCCTCTTTGTTTGGGTTGAGCTGCAAGACAGATTATACCCGCAGTGCAACTTTCAGAAATCATTAAGAAACTGTTTATTTCTTCCCACAAAAGAACCTGATATCAGCTATAACAAAAAATTCCTTGCTTCCAAGGAGCTCACATAATAGACAATAAAAACCAGTCAATGTGAAGTACTTTATAGCTCTTGAAAGATATTTCTTGACTTTCTAAGGTCTGACTGTTACAAAAACCGTATTTTGCTTAGTCAATATAATTGCCATTTAACAGTGGTTATTGATTGCATTTGTTACCTGCCAGTTTTCAGGGAACAACTTTGGCCATTAACAACTGCAAGGCCAGGAATTTCTAGCCTGATATTTCTGTATTAGACCCTGGAGGCAGATCCTGACAGTCTAAAACCACTTTCTAATTTGTTTTCTTGGACCTGCTCACTGATGGCTTTGAACACCAATTTTGTCAAGCAAACCAAACAACTGAATCATAGAATCACTGAATTGTTGAACCTCATGAGATTCCCATGGGCCCAATTCTTGATCTTGTCTAGCTCCCTCCAGATGGCATCCTGTCCTTCAAGTGTGTCAACCACTTGGTGAAACCTCAAAGTAGCTACATCTCTGTGGCTAGGACAATGACTACACTACAAAACATTGCCTGCAAATGTTTACTTCAGTGTCAAAATAGCTGCAGACACATTTTCTTATTTAATCTTTTGAAGTCACTGCAGAGAGGATGTAGCTATACCTTAAAAAAAGAAACAAATCCACCAAATGCCTTTCTAATAAATTCTATGTCTGTAGTATGCTTCATGGAAACATACTCTGATACAACTATACAGGCATTACCCTGTATAGCCCAGTCCTCCCCATGGTATGCAGTTTTCAAACATCCTCTTAAGAATGGGAATCATCAGGGATTATGCTGTACAGAAGATATGATAATTTACCTGATGTTACACTAGATATTGTGGACGGAAGTAGTATCAGCCTAACAATGTTATTAACAGAGTATCCTCCTAAACACACAGATAGGGAAAAGTCAGGATTAGGCACCATGACAAAGAGATAGTGTGTTCTTACTAAATCTGAAAGAAGGTGTATTCTAGAGCTCAGCAGAGCATCTCTCCCCACATGCCTTTGCATTTCCTGCTTGCTCAGTTAGTCAGAGCACAGTGTTGATGGCAACAAGGTTGTGGGTTCAATCCCCATGTGGGCCATTCACTTTAGACCTGGGCTTGATGATCCTTTTGGGTCCCTTCCAAATCAGAATATTCTGTGAAATTCTGTAATTCTGTGAATTTCTGTTTTGACTAGCAAGTCTATATTTGACCAAGGACTTGCCCTTGTCAAGGACAAAAAGTTCTTTATGTCCTTGAGGAAACAAGTCTGGCCAAATGACAATACTACAGTGAAATAAATTAATGTGATTGTTCCATGACCAGAAGCTGTTGGAGCACCCTCCATTTCACTAGACTATGCACATCATTTCAAGGACATATATGGCTTTCCCTGGAAAGTTTTGATGCAAACTCTCAGGTCATTTCAAAGAATAGAATTTAAAAGAAATATTCAAATAACAAATGTTGACATCTCTTATTTTGAAAAGATGTTACAATAATTTTGTTCTCTCCTCAAAGAAAAGCAAGAAAGCAGTAAGCTTTGAAATCTCCAGAGTTGCCAGAAAGTGAAACAGCATCCTCCAGAGAATTCTTAGTATATGCTTAATTTAATTAGCTATCCTTCTATTCTCCTTTTGGTTCTACCAACACTTTTGATAACAAGTATTGTAAAATGCAAGCCTAAATTTGAGCAAATATAATATTATTGAGATGTAAAGGTGTCAGAAACTAACAAATCAGAAACTGATTTTTAGAACTTCAAGATTACTTTGAAATACAAATGGAAGTCCATTTTCCCTCAGTTAATATGATTTTTAGGGTGTGTGAGTATCCTTTAGAATGAAAAAGAAAAATGGTGAGTGTATAGAAAGGCTGAAAAAACATTAAGACACATTGTTTTTTTAAGGCCAGGGTTCTTTGTTTTCAGACTGAATAGCTTGAATAGATTAGTGCTATTATGTGCTGTCTTTTTAGTTCCCAATGCAAAGAGGCTTTTGATAGGAAAATAGAGAATTGAGATTGTAATGACAGCTAATGATGAGATGCAGAGATGACATAAATCAACCCAAATTAATGCATTAAATCTTCAAGCTGCAGAATGGTACATTAATATCTAATACCACATTTAAATATGTTTTTAAACTTCCCCTTCACAAAAACAACTAAAAGCAAGCTCTCAACTGAGTCACAGATTCAGCTCACTGAGGAATCTTCCTCATAGCCATGACAACTTCACATTTACTTTATACATGACAGTTCTGGAAAGTTCTGTGTTATCCCATGGGGATGTAACCCAAAAGTATTCTCAATATGTACATTACCTCTAAATCTATAAGGTTTGGCAGTGAAAAATATTATTCCTTATACCATATTAATAATCTTACATAAGAAAATAGAAACTTTCCAACAAAATTTTGACTTGCCTCAGATTTGCATCACAGGAATGTAATTTACTTCATATCATTAAATACAATGTTTATTAAACTTGCAAACTATGTATGACAGCCATTAGACAGATAAATGACATTGGTCTCCCATCATCACTTCAAGTGAAAAAAAAAAAATTAAAGGATCTGTAGTATAGTATTTGGATAGTGGTGGTTTAGGGAATTCTTGTTATTTAGAAATTATAGATGAGGTAAAAAGAGTCCAAGGGAAATAACCCCTTGCTGACATGGCTATTTATATAGAGCTAAATTCAGAATTATGAAGGTGCATAACAGAGTCTCTTCCTCTGATCCATTTAGTACATACAGACACTTACACGCATATATATGTGTGTATATATGTTCACGTGTCCATATATTAAAGACACCCTCTCTTGGTACACACAGAAAATATTCTTTAGATATTTCATCACACAGTTTGGCTAAATCCTAAGCTTCAGAACTAGTAAATTGGAAAGTAATCTTAGAAATTATTTTTTTGTCCTAAGAGTCACCTGATCTGAACCACCAGACTTGAAAGTCCAAAGCTTGTTCCAATGCTATGGGTTTAGGACAACACTGCTTCTCATAAAGTCAATGATGCATTACATTTCCCTTCAGTTAATGCAGAAACAAACAATTAAGGATTACACAGTTCATTAGTCTTCACATTAGATCCCTGAAATAAAAAAATATGTCATAGTAGAGTAGGTGCTGAAATTAACAGCAGGGAAAAACTATAAAGTATAGATTTTACCTGATTTGGGAGGTTTTGTTTGTTTGCTTACTTTTTTCTTTTTTTTTTTTTTTTGGTAAACATTTTTCTCACAAGAAATTTTGTGCAATATAAAAGATACGATCAAGATTCTCTAACCAAGAAATGTCATCACACAGAAAAACTACAAGTACCTCTTCCAAAGTTGTGTCAGAAATGCCATAGCCAGTCACATGTAGATGTTGAAGACTTTGATCTAAAGCTTGAAAAAGACCTTTAAAAGTGGTCTTATCCGCCCTTTCTGGAATCACATAGGTCAGCTCAGTTCCACTGTTTTCTTTCAAGAAGGCTTCTGGAATGTGGGTCTGTACCAGAGATGTGACCTGAACAATGTGCTTAGGGTCCTGGATTTCAAACACAGAGGGCTTTGAAGAAAGAAAGATAATAATGCATAAAAAAATGGAATATTACCACAAAAATTGGTCTTAATATTGGAATTCATGCAGGAAAAATTCCACTGATGAAACTACATCACAGCTGGGATACAGAAACTACCTCCCAGGGAATAAAGGACAGTGAGACAAGCCCCTTTGCCCCTTTTCAGCTAAATATTGATATTCACCATTTTCAAAGATGACATTGTGTTCATCTAAATAGCAATAATAATAATAATACCACCCACCCAAAACAACCAAGGAAGCTTGTTTTGTTGGTTCTCTAATAATCTATGTCACACATTACTTCCCGACAGGAACATACATCTCCTCTAAAATATACTTGGCAGGCACCCTGCAGTTCAGCACAGCACAGCACATTTTTGACATACCTTTTTAGTGAGTGTCAGACTGTGTCCCTGGCCATATGTCTCCCTGAGATAGGAGGGAGAGCCACAGCACCTCAGCTGGCCTTGCTGCAGGATGGCAATGCGATCACTGAGCACCTCAGCCTCATCCAGGTGGTGAGTGGTGAAGATCAGGGTGCAACCTGCATGACAAAGATTGGCACATGTCAACAAAACCTGGTTCCTAGAGAAACCCCCCACCACGGTCCTTTAGCCTTAAGAAAACCTGTCTTCTAGACTCTTCAAAATCTTAACTACAGGACACAAACAAAATCTCCTGTTAGAATTACAGGCTGAGTTAGATTCAGTTCTAGATTTGCTTTGCACTGTTTTATACATAGTAAACAGTATTAAGGCTTTAGAACCTCCAGTTGTTTTAAAAGCTTAATAAATTCCTTAAAATGACATAACAGAAGAGTGCCTTTCAACAGATGAGTCCATGTGAGCTATTACACCTAATTGAGTGCTTACTACCTGAAGAGTTTACTGCCCACAATGAATTTTAGAATTAGTGTACCAGACTGATTAATATACATTTTTGTTAGAAGTATATAAGCATCTATATACATGTATATGCAAAATGGGAAATGGAAATCAGAAAGCAATTTTGAGAAGCTGAAGAGAAGGCAGAAACTTCAGGACAAGACTTAGAATTAAGCTCAATCTTTTTTTAAATTGGGTGTCTTTCTGTACAATAGCAGATAATTCTTGTAATGCCATTTGACTTGTCTGAAATTTACCAAGTTCAATGTAATGTTTCCTCAGAAATTAATGTATTTACCTTCTGATAATATTTTGGCTATACTTTGACTATCCAGTTTAAATTTATTGAAAAAATATCCGGAAAGGAAAATAAAATCAAAATTATGCGCATAAACTTTGTACCAGCTTTGTACTTCAGAAGAACATCCCAGATACTACGGCGAGAACATGGATCTACTCCGCTGGTGGGCTCATCCAGAACAACTGTCTTTGAGTTCCCAATGAAGGAGATGGCAATTGACAGCCTCCTTTTCATTCCCCCTGAAAGGGCTCCAACAGGTTTGTACTGATGTTTGGATAAATCCACATCTTCCAGAGCTCTGACACAGTACAGAAACAAGACCAATTTTAAAAACATTTTTCTAGTCACATTCTGTCCACTCAGAGAGCAACCGACTGGAAAGTCATTGTAAATTGAAAGCGATAAAATCACTACCTCTATCTGATTACGTACCTTGATATAAAAAGCAAATAGGAAAAAAAATTACCTACAAGGTGTAAATGCTTATCATCATCAGATGCACAGATTCTAAATAAGTATTGTAAAGAAAAAATTTTAATTATAGCAAATAAAATAAATACTAGTTTGTCCAACAAATTCAGCAAATTCCATATTAAAGCCCCTTTAAATAATGATAAAGACTGCTGGTTTTG